>CM021102.1:90089070-90216295 GCA_007115665.2 Sequoiadendron giganteum
CTAAACCACATGTTGATCTTGGGGATTAATCATTATTTGGTTGTATCCCAATAATCCATCCACAAATGATAGCAAATCAAGTCCAATGGTGGAGTATATTGTCATATCAATATTAGGAAGAGGGAAATCATCCTTAGGACATGTTTTATTAAGATGTCTAAAGTCACTAAAAATTTATGAATATGACCCTTAGGTTTAGCAATGAGTGCCATATTAGATGTACCCACAAGAAGTAATCAATAGGCCTACTAAATTTGGCCATAATAATCTTTTCTAACTTATTTAACCATTAAAGCAACCTTAATATGCATCTTCCTAATTTTTTATTTAATGGATTTAACATCAAGATCTAAGGCAATATTGTGTATCACAATATTAGGATCAATCCATAACATATCCTAATATGACCATAAAATAACACCTCAAAACTACTTAATCCAAATGGTCATGTTACATTTTCCACATTGGTCTAGAAAATCATTCAGTTTCAAAATAATATATTTATTAGTTGAATCCATCCCAACACTAAGTTTATTATGATCCATATAAATGCTTGAACTTAGGTAAAATATCAAAATAACTTGGTAGAGATGGATCGATTCGCAAAAGTATGAATAAGCCTCAAAAACGTGGGCGACACCTCTACCATTATGATATCTATGTAGATCCTCACAAACATCTAATTATTTTTCTAAATCTTCATTATTTGTATATGTGTCTAATAGGGGATAAGTATTCATTAGATTGTTTTATATGAGATATAGATGTACTGAGGGAAATTTAATGCCATCACTAAAGATGCATGCAAATTCAATGCCCTTAGTATCATTGTTTTCAAGGATTTTAATAGGTTTGTGAATACCCTATTGATTCAAAACTAGTCATTTTACCTTATAACCAAGCTTTTATAAAATGGAAATTACTTCCCCATTATGACAATCCAAGTTAGATGATGGTAAATGTTCCTTGTAAAAATAACTATATGTGGATCCATGAAAGACATCACATTTATTAAAATGAGTATCTATATAAGAATTGAAGGTGGTGTAGAATTTAAATCAAGATTGTGGAAAGCTTGGTTATCATTGTATTGCTCTTGTTCATAATAAATTGATGCATTAAAATATAGTGAGCCTCAATCATCCTCAATATTATCATAAGAAATGAAATGATAAGGGATAATTGATGAATATGTCATTGACCTAATTGTTTTGGTTGGAGAGATCAATGTTTTATATTTTTCAACAATCTGTTAGTATTTTTACGGGCTATCATTAGTGTGTGCAATAAAAAAATAGTACTAAAATAGAAAAAAAAATAGCAAGAAAATCACTCAAGAACATAAAAAATGCAACAATCGAATTAGGCTAAGAAGACTCAAACCTTGGTGAATTTCAATGAAATTCACATATGTCGAAGCCCTCAATGTGTAGGTTTTTCCAAGATCATTGTTTTGGATGTGTGCTTGCTTTATTTCTAAAGGGAAAAGGAGAATGGATCTAATGATCCAACAATGCAGAATACATTCCCTTAACAGTAATACAATAGGGGAGAAGAGCATAAATAGGTTCTAATAGCTTCTAAAACTACTTGAGATGAATACAACCAGTAAAATAGATAACATAAAATAACATTCACAGATTGACATAAGATATATGTGGGAAAACCTTTTCAGGTAAAAAACCCACCACACAAAGTCAAGACAATTGTATTCCACTAATAAATCAATTACATACAATGTTCAGTCTTCTTTGATCAGCTCACAACAACTTTTGTTCAAGTTTTCATCTCACTGTTACAATTTTATTTTCTAACATATAGTTCAAAAGTCATTTTTTGTAATGTTGTACTCGACTTACAAAGTCATACGATACAATCAATCTCATCAGTCAGTCGTTGACCATCAGGTTCATGAATCAAACATACAAGCACATAATCTATCTGCCCATGCCGATCTCCCTGCATCGAGCCACCCAGGCATTAATGCCACCACCCAAATCGGGTCATGTTTGCTAGCCTAAGTCAGCTTGTAATTACTGTTGTTGCCACAAATGCCTTTGGCCAACCAAAAAAATAGTCAAACTACCACGGGTCCAATTTTCATTCGTTGTCACTCTTTGACTCTGAGTCCAACTCAATCAAAGACTAGTCTGAGCCCATCTGACCCAATCAAGTCTCTACCACTCTACCGCCGAGCTAAGACGACCCACCCGCGGTAATGCGGTGAGCGCTGCCGAGCTCACCCAAGCTTCCCCGTGAAACCGATGAGTTCAACTGACCCATTTGTGGTGTGGCGGTATAGCCAAATGAGTCATCCTTAACTTTCCCGCACTATCATCGAATCCAACTGACCCGTCCGCGGTAAGGCAGTGACCATCACCAAGATCGCCCCCTTGCTTGCACTGCGCTACCGCTACCCGGTTAGTGAAGACCCACGATATGGCGGTGACCATCGAGCATAACTATTAGCGATTAAACCACGCTACCGTGGGGGTCGACAGGCCACCCCATGGTAGGGCTGTAACCGCCAGCCGAACCGTAGGCGATCTCACCGCGATTGTCACTGTCAAGGACTTAACTACCTGTGATATGGCAGTGACCGACAAGACAGGCCGAACGAAGCCAATCACTGTCATTGTGGTTAGGGAAGATATTGTGAGCGGTAAAGAGGTAAATGTTGCCCTTCCATCATGGTACTACTAGGGAAAGATAAGACTTCCACGGTAAAGCGATTGAGGCTGGAATAATATCAAGCGCGGTACGACGGTAAACTACAAAAACACCAGATTTTTGCCAAGTCATGAAAACAAGGGCTTCAAGGTGGAAGTTGAGACACATTTTCTCAACAAGCTCCCACTTGGCGAACAATTCCAGCTTCCCCATGATGTTGGAAAAAATTATTGTTTGTCATAGGCCCCAAGGCCCATCAATTTTGCACACCATGTGAACTTGACTGTGTTGACTGGTTTTGTTAATGCATCTGCAACATTCTTCAAGATGTCCACCTTTTCCAAATTGACCTTGCCATCTTCAACCATATCCCTCACGAAGTGAAATTGCACATCAATGTGCTTGGTCTTGGCATGAAAATTTAGATTATTTTCCAAACAAATGGCACTCCGACTGTAACAAAAAATAGGGATTTGTTCAACATTAAATCCTATGTCTAAGAAAACATGCCTCAGCCAAACAACTTCCTTACAAGCATTAGTTGTATCCATGTACTCTGCCTCTATCATGGATAAAGCAACTACAGCCCGTCGCTTGCTCATCCAACTGATTACTCCACCATTAAGCATGAAAGTATATCCACTGATGGATCACCAACTGTCAATGTTCCCTGCCCAATCTGAATCAACATACCCATGAATGTTGAGAGTCCTCTGTGATGCAACCACACTGCCATGGTAACATAGGGAATAGTCTGAATTTCCCTTCAAATACCTAAACACTCTCTTCACAACATCCCAATGTGATCTTCCCGGATATGCCATAAATCGGCTTAGAACTCCCACTGCTTGGGCAATGTCTGGTCTTGTACAGACCATGGCATACATCAAACTGCCAACAACACTTGCATAAGGCACACTGGTCATGTCCTCCATCTCAGTAGAAGACTTTGGAAAGTCTTCAAAAGATAGCTTTGTTCCTTGCATGACTCGAACAACTAGTTGTTTGCAATCATCCATGCTAAACCTCTCCAGAACTGTTTTCACATACTTACTCTGACTGACCCAAATCTTTCTGCTTGTTTTGTCCCTGGTTATCTCCATTCCAAGAATATACCTAGTTGCACCAAAATCTTTCATTTTGAACTTTGCAGATAACTGAGATTTAAGATAAGAAATCATAGACTTGTTATTCCCAATGAATAACATATCATCCATGTACAGGGTAATAACAAGCACACGATCATTCTCAGATTTATAATAAATGCAGTGATCATATTTTGATCTCACAAATCTAATTGACAACACAAACGTGTAAAAATTTTGGTATCACATTCTAGGAGATTTTTTTAAACCATATAGAGATTTATTTAACTTACATACTGGATTTTGTTTACCTCTTTCAACAAAATGCTCAGGTTGGGACATGTAGATTTCTTCATCCAACTCACCATGGAGAAACGATGTCTTCACATCCATCTATTCAATTTCAAAATCATACACAGCTACCAATGACAATAAAAACCTGATGGATGTTAGCTTTGCTACAGGGGAAAAAATCTCTCCATAATCAATTCCCTCAATTTGAGAAAATCCCTTTGCAACCAACCTAGGCTTATACTTCTCAACATTTCCATCAAGGTTTTTGTTTTCTTTTTGAATATCCACTTACAGCCAATAGGCTTTCGCCCTTTAAGCAGTGGTACCAAATTCCATGTTTCATTATTTTTCAAAGAATCCATCTCTTCATTCATGGATTGCAACCAAGAATTTGAATCAGCCATGTTAATTGCTTCTTTCATAGTCCTAGGCTCATCAATGTTGGTAATTAAAGCATAGGCACAGTTCAAATTTAACAGTGAGAAACCATACCTTTCAGGTTGCATTTTTTCTCATGTAGATCATCTTACAAGCTGAGGTTGTTCTTCATCATCAGAACTTTCAGAGCTGCTTGAGCTCTCCTCAGTCTCAGGTACACCATGCAACTCTTCCCTTTCTGGAGTTTGGGAAATCTCAACTCCATCCTTCTTCTTGTCACTCTAATCTATCTCAAGTTGTTGATCACTTACTAAAGGATTTAGCTCACGAAATATCACGCTTCTAATATACAAAACCTTCTCAGTAATAGGGTTCCAAAGCTTGTATCCTTTCACACCAACTCCATAGCTAATGAGAATAAATTTGATAGCCTTGTTATTCAATTTAGATCTTTTTTCATTTGGCACATAAACATATGCCTCAAAACCAAACACACAGACATGCCTCAGAGAGGGCTTCTTACCAGACCATGCTTCCAAAGGCATCTTGTCAATAAGAGCAGAGCAATGAGATCTATTTATTCGATAAATCTTTGTAGCCGCAGCCTCAATCCAGAACTTCTACTCCAGACCAGCACCACTCAACATATTCCTTGCCCTTTCCATCAGCATCTTGTTCAACCTTTTAGCAACTCCATTCTGGTGTGGAGTGTAAGGTGTTGTCTTATGAATTTTAATTCCATGATCAGTGTAATACCTTTCAAAATCTGTAGAACAAATTCACCGCCATTGTTTGTCCTCAAAAATTTAATTTTCCTTCCAGTCTAATTCTCTACCAAATATTTAAATTCTTTAAACCGACTAAACACTTCTAATTTACTTTTAATAAAGTATACAAATTCCCTTCTCAAACATTCATCAATAAAAGAAACATAATATCTAGACTTCGATAATGAAGGAACATTAACTGGACCAGACACATCAGAATGAACATAATCTAGTACACTAGAAGATTTATGAGGACTAGAATAAAATGAAACACGATGTTGTTTTCCATAGGTACAATGTTCGCAAAAATCGAACTCAAGATTACAATCATCAAGCTGTTCTACAATATTTTTATTCTTCAAGGTTTTTAAACCTTTCTCACCTATGTGACCAAGTCTATGATGTCATAGCATAGTCTTCTCATTTGGGAGTTTTGCCTCCAAAGCATTTACAGACAGAGAAGTGTCTTCATCTTTCTCTATAGGAGCAACATTGCTTGACTTTTTAGAGGCACTGTTATAGTGAACAGGACGTGCATCCAAATTGTACAGAGTGCCAGTATGAACACCCTTAGCCAGCACCATTGCACCTCTAGCCATTTTATATCCTTTACTAGCGAATGAAACTTCTACACCAGCATCATTTAACTTATTGACAGAAAGAAGATTTCGATCTAGACCTAGAATGTGCAGTACGCCACCAATCCCTTTTACTCTTCCATCAAGAAACTGAATTCTAACTCTTCCTCTGCCAATGATCTCTAGCATTGAATCACTTTCCAAGTATACCTTTCCACCGTCATACTCCTCGTATTTAGAGAACCATTCTCTATTGGATGTCATGTGAAAGGATGCACCTCAGTCAACCAGCCAGACATCATTTGATGCCTGAGTTGTCAAGGTTGCTGCAATGAAGGCGTTTGCATCACTTTGAGAAGATTCATTTTCAAAAACATTCTTCTTTTTCTTCTCCTTGTAGTCCTTCCAGATATGACCAGGTTGCCCACAGTTCCAACATCTCACCTTGAACTTTTTACCAGGAAACTTTGATCTCCCTGCAAATTTGGATTTTGACTTATTTTCCTTCTTGCTTTTATCCTTTGGTCTACCTTGAACAACAATAGCCTCTTTGGCAATCTCTGAAGACTTCCTTCACATTTCTTCAGAAAAGAGCAGAGCAACCACATCATCCATCTTGAATGCAGTGGTTGTGCTTCCAATAGCCATCACCAGATGATCCCAACTATCAAGTAATAAACACAACAAGAGCATGCAACGATCTTCCTCCTCAGTCTATACACCTATAAAATCCAGTTGAGTAACACACATATTAAATGAGTTCAGATGGTCTGCAATAGATGCACCTTCTTCCATTTTCAAGGAGTACAACTTCTTCCTCAAGAATAACTTAATTACCAGGGACTTTCCCTGATAAATATCACCAATCTTCTTCCACAAAGAAGCTGCAGACTGCTCCTCATGGACGTTCAGGAGTACAATAGGGGAGAAGAGCATAAACAGGTTCTAATACCTTCTAAAACTACTTGATATGAATACAACCAGTAAAATAGATAACAAAAATAGCATTCACAGATTGACACAAGATATACGTGGGAAAACCTTTTCAGGTAAAAAACCCACCACAAAAAGTCAAGATAATTGTATTTCAGTAATAAATCAATTACATACAATGTTTAGTCTTCTCTGATCAGCTGACAACTTTTGTTCAAGTTATCATCTCACTATTACAATGTTATTTTCTAACATACAGTTCAAAAGTCATTTCTTGCAATGTTGTACTCGAATTACAAAGTCATACGATGCAATCAATCTCATCAGTCAGGCACCAACCATTAGGTTCATGAATCAAACATACAAGCACACAATCTATCTGCCCATGTCAATCTCCCTGCATCGAGCCACCCAGGCATTAATGCTGCCACCCAAATCGGGTCCTATTCGCCAGCCTAAGTCAACCTGCAATTACTGTTGTTGCAACAAATGCCTTTGGCCAACCAAAAAAATAGTCAAATTGTCATGGGTCCAATTTGCATTCGTTGTCGCTCTTTGAATCCGAGTCCAACTTGGTCAAAGACTGGTATGAGCCCATCTAACCCAACCGAGTCTCTATCACTCTACCGTCGAGCTGAGATGACCCACCCACAATAATCCGGTGAGCTCGGTCGAGCTCACCCAAGCTTCCCTGTGATACCGCTGAGTTTAACCGACCCATTCATGGTGTGGCAGTATGGCCAACTGAGCTCATCCTTAACTTACCCATGCTATCATAGTTGCATCTGAGTCAACCCACGGTAATGCGGTGAGCTCGACCCTTCGACTCCATCGAGCTCACCGAAGAAACCCCGCGCTACCGTTAAGTCCAACCGACCCATCTACAATAAGGCGGTGATCGTCACCGAGCTCACTCCCTTGCCTGCATCGCACTACCACTGCCCGGTTAGTGAAGATCCATGGTATGGCGGTGACCGCCAAGCATAACCATTAGCAATTCAACCGCGCTACCGTGGGGGTCGACAGGCCACCCCGCGGTAGGGCAATAACCGTCAGCCGAACCGTAGGTGGTCTCACCATGGTCAAGGACTTAACCACCCACGATATGGCGGTGACCGAGAAGACAAGTCAAACAAAGCCAACCGGAGTCACCGCGGTTAGGGAAGAGAATGTGAGCGGTAAAGAGGTAATCGATGCCCTTCCACCGTTGTACCACCGGGGAAAGATAAGACCGTCATGGTAAAGCGGTTGAGGCTAGAATAATGCCAGGCGTGGTACAACGGTAAACTGCAAAAACACTAGATTTTTCCCAAGTCATGAAAACAAGGGCTTCAAGCTGGAAGTTGAGACACATTTTCTGAATAATTTCAACAGCATAATGGTGCTAGATTCCTCACAGTTGCATGATGATAAAAAATGACTAAGTTTTTAAGTATATGAGAGGAGGAGGAATTAGATGGATGGATAGGATTAGATCTTAGATGATCAATGGTTGGGAATGGATGAGACATCTCAAGGCATGAGATGATGTCGAGTGTTAGGGAGAATGAATGAGAGGGAGATGATCTCTCAAGCTCCAAGATTGTGACAAGTGTCACAATGAGAGAGCTTGAGAGGGAGATTGGTACTATGGAAGTACCTTAGGGGATGGGGAGTATCCTCATCATAAATTAATTTCTTGTCCCAGATTTGTAAAGCATGGGATGACAAGGAATACATAAATAAAAAAATTCTTAAATGGGTACCTTTGGAAGAAAGACCCATGTACCAAAAGGACATGGGTTCTTTTCCAAAAGGGGGAACATTAATGAGATGGTAGGATAGATGGATATGAAATAAATAGAAAGGGATTATCCCTTTCCTAATCCTAAGATTAGAAATATACAAATGATTAGGGAGTAGATTATGTGGGGATTAGGATTTGAATTAAGAGTAGAGGGCAAGTGAGAAAATATGAAGGACGTGACACCTCTTAATCAATGATTAAGTGTGTGCATATGATTAGGGAATGAATTAGAATTAGGATTAGGGAGGTAATAGAAAATGATGAAGGACATGACATGTGGGGATTTAAATAAATAATAAATTATTTATTTAATTTTTGGAGGAGAGGGAATAATATTGGGTAAATAATTAGGAATATTTTTTTTTACCTAAGGTTAGACTTTAGGGGAAAATAGACAGAACAATTTTAGATGAATATCGAGATAGACGATAATTTAATTGAATATATGAAATTATTTAATTAACATAAAGGATTGGGAAATATGAATTAAATAAAATAAATAAGACTTCATTTTATTTAATAGATGAAAAACTAGGATAAAATAGCCCAAACGATAGTGGTCAATTTTAGGTGTGTACAATTAGTTTTCACCTCTCTTTTTTTAATGGATAAAATTGATTTTTTGATTAATCATGGATGGGACAACACCGATTTCATGATTTCATGGTTTTCCCAAAAGAATATTATACATAAAAATCCTAGACATCACATGGAAAGTAATCTCATGAACAAAAAATTGTAAAGTGATAATTAAAGAGACATAACCAAGAGATTCTTATGCATTATGGAATCCTTCTATAGTAAACTTAAATTTTAAAAGGTTAAAGTAACTAATTTGGATAACATCTAGAAAGTGTTTGGCACACATATTTTCAATCTAGATCCATAATCCACTAAGATGCATTGTACTCTAATATATCCATACCTAACCACAATATATAATGGTCTATACTCATGAGTCATAGGTGTAGGTGGTAGTTCATAAGGTTTAAAAGAGATAATGATGATGCAAATCATACCTAGGCGTATAATTAATTTGTGGTATAAGCAAGGTGTGAAAAATAAGAATAAAGCTAGGATTAGTAGAAGGTGTAATGCAAGAAGAATCCTAAGTTAGATGAAATGCACCCTCAAAATAAGATGTATCTTTGTTATCCTTATTTTTTACTTTAAAAAATTAAAATTCTCATGTTCATTGAACTAACATGTGTCATTGTCCTAAATCTCATATTAGTCTTCCAAGCTACATTTGAAAGTTTCTTCATCATTTTGAATGGTTCAAGTTAAAAATATTGATGTATGTGCAATTAATCTTGGTCATAAATGTTCTTAATAGTCTTGGTAGTAGATACTCTCAATAATTTTGTAGTGTCAAATTACTTACCAAGTCAAAATTGTCAAGCATTGGTCGAAGTCATAAGTGTTGTAAGTTGGGTAATAAAATATTCTTAACTTGATAATCCATACATAAATATTTAATAGTTAATCAAGTATCGGTGATAGAAACATGGGGGATTCATACAATTTGACAAGTATACAATCTTGGAATACATTTTGGCATCCTTATTTTCCTTTAGGTTCATAGTTCAATGAAGTTCCAAGGTGTTTCAAAAAGTTCAACAACAATTTAGACATATTGGCATCTAATAATTTCAAGCTTGAGTGTGGCTGTGTGTTTCACAAGTAAATTAAATTAGATTTTTTAAGGTTCAAAAAGGGGTCATTAGTAAATTTCAAAGTGTGATTTTATTAAATTTTTCAAAACTTTGATTACACGATTCATTTAATTGCTTGATCAATAAGAACGTGAAATCATAATGCATTTGTAATTGTATTAAAGAGGTGCTCAGACAAAGCTATCAGCAAAAATCTAGAAGTTGAGTGATATATTTATGAGTCACAATGAGAGGGAAAAAATCAAGTAAAAAATATTTCTTACAGTTTGTAAGTGTTGTTATTTTAGAGTTGTAATACTTGCAATTTAATAAAACATTAGTTTGATTTTAAATAATGGAAGTTTCATGCAAAAAATATAAAATTTGCATTTTAAAACTAAAAATTTGTTGATATAATGTAAAAGTGGATGTGCAAACTTGGAGTGCAATTGTGCAAAAGTTTTAAAACATTTGTTTGCTTTTATATCCCAATACCTTGCACTAAAAGATAAAATGTAGAGGTCAAACCCAATGTTCAACTGAGAAAACATTGCAAAACTAGTTTGAGCTCTCATTTCAGGCTTCTGCCTTCCACACTTCTACCAAGGAACATATAAATGTCACTACTTGTAAAATAAAAGTAGGGAGGTAGAGTTACGAGACTAGAAAACTATGCGATTTTTTTCAGCTTTTAGTTATTCCAACAATTCTTTACAAGTGTCAATTGTGGGCTAGTAGTAGTTGAGAGGTAAAATGCAAGAAAATAGAAGGGATTCAAAAATACATGATTACATGTAGATTCAAACTCAAAGCTTCAATCCCTTTTGAGATTATTCTTATTGAAATGGGTACCTTCCTTATTGAGGCCATTTCTATGGTGTGTCTCATAAGTTATCTTGAAAATTTTGAATAGATGGAGACATAAAAATTACCTAAGGTTGGCATCAAAGAAGGTTTGAATAAGAAAAATAAGTCTTAGTAAAACAAAATGTGAACATTGTAAAGTGGATGAGCAATGGGATATTCAACTAAGTATGTGCCCAAATAATAACAAAAAAAAAACTTTTATTATAGATGGATTTTGTAAATCTATGTGGGAAAAATCATTAAGGAGAAAGAAACATCATCTTGTGATGCAAGTGGGACTCCCACATGCATGTCAAAACTAACAATCACAAATAATTTCTCAAGACATCATATGAAGAGAATCTCTACTCACAAATAAACTCACAATCCACCACATAAAAAATAAACTAACTCATGCTTTTTTTAATGAATTTGAAAGCCAATAAACAACATCAATTTTTATTCAAATTGCAACAAAAAAAATAAACTCGTCACATTCTTCATACTACTGCTATTTCATTACAATTAATTTCCTCGAACAGGTTTTGCATTTCATGCTCCTCCTTCCTAGCTTTCCGACATATTGTGAATTTCTCAATTTCGTTCAGAAATGAGAAAGTTATGCATGTTTTACCAAGACTACTTCTCACAGTCATAACTTTTGGCAATCTTTCTCTCCCTGTCAAACCTTCTGAATATTCATTATTCCTTCTTGGGCATGGGTATCATGCATTTAGCTCCTTGATTTTTTTTTTTGGAAAAATTCAAATATTTTCCCCAAATAGACTCCATTAACTCCTTCTTGCACCTCCACTCCACACCACCAAGCACCATTGAGAAACATTTATTTCAATTATTTAATTTAAACATGGGAGTTACAAAGTAATAAAAAAATTCATTCTTCCAACCTATGTATGAGATTTTGGCTCCCATTTTTTTTTTAATTTAAAATGTTTAAATAATTAAAGCTTGCAACTTTAGGCCCCCATGACCATATTGCCAAAATACTTCAATTTAATTGCGGGAAGAGGGGAAAATGAAGAATTGAACCCATGCTTGCAAGAAAATCAAAACAACTCAAGTAGAAGAAATTTTTCATGAATGAAGTTCATGAACATTTAAAAACCATGTTTTTATTTTGGATCCACCATTCTTCTTTATTTTTCTGAAATTTCTTCTTCCTTTTCTTCCAACATATCTTCTCACCATTCTTCTTTCCTCTCATGGATTTGTATCCACCACAAACCATACTCATCTTCCAATGTTTCTCTTCTTTCCTACCCTCCTTTGTGATATCCAACCCACCAAAATCTGACCACCTCCACCAAATTCCTTCATCGTATATATCAACACCTACATCATACACATACAAATCTGCCCCGACAGCTTCATGGAAATCACAAAATGCAAACAATTTTACCTCATATTTATTTGCTACAATGTTTCTTATGTTACCTTCAGCTTCAACCTTCATCACATTCTTCACTATGAGGTTTTCATCTACCCCATCTGCTCCCACCATCATCTTCATTTCTTCAATCACTATAACATCTTCAACAACTTCTTTACACAAACATGCTACATACAAATCTGCATCTTCATTTATTTTCTTTCCACCTATTTGCAATTTCATATCCATCTCAACAACAAACAAATCCCCTTCAATTTCCTTTTCATACAATTTTGAAAAATCGAAAGTTATTTCTCCACTTAATAACCTTTATATTCCTCTTATCTCCTCTCTCAATAGGAGATATTTTTCACCAATTTCCTCATCAAAGATGGGACCATCAAATATCCCCACTTTCATACCTCCATTTGTCTCACTTTATTTACTCACAAATAAATCAAATTCAAAATTATCAAATCGTGCCTCATTTCTTTTTGCTATCCTAATTTCTTTTCTTTCATCTTTTGTTGCACCTCTCAACTCTTCATGACTCTTGACTATCTCTCCTTGTTGCATTAGCTCCAATATATCCAACCTTGCATTTATATCCATGATCATCCAAACGATCCTCCTGTTTTGATACTTGCTTCAACCTTCCCATATCATGAGCTTCTTCCTCAAATAGATACCCATCTCTTTCTCTGCAACAATACATCACATGCTCTACAAAAACACTCTCTCACAACACACTACCCTCTACCTAGCAAAGACTCTGAAATATGCTTCCTCTACCCACCCTCTCTCAATGGAGGAACTCTACACCTTCTACCTAGCTTTATCTTTGTTGGAGGATAGTAGTCACTAACCCTCTTTCATGTCTGCAACAAGCATACTTGCCCACAACTCTCTCTTGCAGCTTCACCACATCACTCTTCATCTGCAAGTCCTAGTGCATACTGTGCACTCTCAATATCTTCTGGCTCTAATACTGTTTGATGCAAGTGGGACTCCCAAATGCATGCCAAAACTCACACTCATAAATAATTGCTCAAGACATCATATGCAGAGACTCTCCACTCATAAATAAACTCACAATCCAGCACATAAATAATAAACTAACTCATGATTTTTTTAATGAATTTCAAAGCCAACAAACAACATCAATTTTTATTCAAATTTCAACAAAAAAGATAAACCCGTCACATTCTTTATACCGCTGCTATTTCATTACAATGAATTTCCTCGAACAGTTTCTTGGTTTTGTGCTCCTCCTTCCTAGCTTTCCAACATATTTTGAATTTCTCAATTTAGTTCAAAAATGAGAAATTTATGCATGTTTTATCGAGACTGCTTCTTACAGCCACAACTTCTAACAATCTTTCTCTCCTAGTCAAACCTTTTGAATGCTCATTATTAGCTCCTTGATTATTTTTCTAGAAAAATTCAAATCTTTTCCCCGCATAGCCACCATTAACTCTTTCTTGCACCTCCACTCCCAGTCACCAAGCACCATTGGCAAACATTTATTTCAATTCTTTAGTTTAATCATAGGAGTTACAAAGTAATAATTTTTTTGGGGATTTTGGCTCCCAAGAATTTTTTTAATTTAAAATGTTTAAAAAATTAAAGCTTACAACTTTAGCCCCCATGACCATATTGCCAAAATAATTCAATTTAATTGTTGGAAGAGGGGAAAATCAAGAATTAAACCCATGCCTGCAAGAAAATAAAAAACAAAACACAAGAATTAAAATTTAAAATCTTTTTGGTTGTGCAGGATTGTCTGTGCACTCAAATGCTTTTCCATCATCTTGATGAACTGTATCTCACTTATGATCATTGATAACAAACATACATAGGGAAATATACATTGGAGAGAGAATATTCTTATAGCTCTATTGAGGACTAGCTCACACCATTTTTGATATGAAACAAGTAGATTGAAAAGACCTAAAGAAGAATGGAAGGAAAGAGTTTGTATCTTTTGCATAGTAGAGGATATTGAATTTGAGAATCACTTTATTCTAGAGTGCAAATCTTACTATGATATTTGAGACAAGTATGCAAACACTTTAGTGGCTACTTTGCTACAAGATTGATTCAAAAAGGATAGACCGAGAAAATATGGAAGCTCATCATTAAACTTCTTAACAATCATTTAACAAATTTGAAAACTAAAATGGTGAGAATTATTATCCCATAAACTATCTTTGACCTCATAAATGTTAAAATTCTTCTAATCTTCGCACACACACACATATTGGAATGTTTGAAAAATGTTTTAAGTTGCTCTAGCCTCCTAACATTCCACTTAAATAATATTTATTAATCTATACTAGGAGTTACACTTGACGTGCATACATATGTAAACTTGCAAATTTTAAGCCAATTTCCACATCTTGCAAGAACAAAGCAAATAACTTGGCTACCATGGTAGATAGGTATGAAGAGTGTGAAACTATAGTAGGATAGTGGAATTTTTGGCAAGATGGCTCAAAGAAATTTTAAGCTAGTGTGATTAGCAAGTATAAAACTAAACATCTTTCACCAAAATTCTCCTATGCCTGTGCCATCGATGACACTCTTGGAACAAACTCTGGATATTAATCAGATGTTACAGATGTGTCTCTTGGGCTATAAATAATACAAAAATGTGGATGGTATTGCCAAGTATGAGAAATGTTTCACAAAATTCCTCAAATATGATTCTAATAGGTGACACGATTGCAAAAATCTCAAGAAAATACCAATGGCGGTTGCCAACAACCCTATCTACCCACCCCAAATTGGACATTTTGGAACTAGTTTTGAACACACATTGAATAACAATGAAAGGGGGGTTGTTTTTAGATATTATGGTTGAAAACTATGGTGGTAGACATATATATATATACACAAAGTTGCAATGAAAACAATATAAAAAATTGGATCATTAGAATTAAAAATGAAGAGATGGATGATATTTGTTGGAATGATATCCGGGCTATAAGATATAAACAAGGGATATGCTTACATTTTACAACTTAAACTAATGCATCATTGTAAGGCATAGGAATGAGGCATGGATCCTTTGAATAGGTGTTCCTAAAGTTGAATATTTGAATCAAGTTAATAATGCATTGTGTATCCCTTATCATCACATTAGATATTAGTGCCATAAGCTTCAAAATATTGGTAAAGAAAATACTTCAGCTACAACTTACTTCAGTATTATCATCAATCGATTTGGTTTATAGTCTAATTCTTAGAGCATTATAGAGGTGAAAGTTCTTGGATTACTTAATGATGTAGTCAACAAGATAATGATGCCAAAGAAGTTGTAGAAAATGATAATATGAAAATTTTAGAAAATTTAGGGACGTGACTCAATAGCATGGGTGGAGATAAATTACTTTAGAGATCATTTATAGTCAATACATGCAAATTATTTAAAATAATATTGCGATAATAAAATGCCTACCAAATTTTAATGAAGACGTAACATTTTATTATAAAGTGAGCTTATTAATGTTTGAAACACATTTATGTTAATTAGTCAAGAAACATATATTCATTTTAGAGATTTTTAATATTACTTTAAATGTTTTTGCAAAATTCACAAGAGGAGTTGAAAATGGTTGCACTAGAAAGTTAAACAAATCTCTTCCATTTATTGTAAAACAAAATCATTTGTAGGAGTTAGTAAGGGTTACTATTAGTTAGAATTTTTGGCCAAACACACAATAGATTATATGGTGAAATAATAGACTGGGTGCTTCTCTAAATTTGAATTATTTATTTCTTAAGATCATTCTTCGAAATTTGTAAATTTAATTCAAGTTTATTCATTTACTTCCAAGTAATCACTATTATGCATATATTTAGAACTCTAGATTCTATTTGATAAATTTTCATATCCTCTCCTCTCTTTTGTTAATGTTATATGTGGTTATTGAATATGTTATTTATTCAAGTCTACATACTCTTTACCTTTCCTTCATTTCTCATTTGTGTTGAGTAATCTTAGATAGTCATTTGTACTTGACGTATTTAGAGTTTCTTTGTTCTTTATCTTTTCATTCTTTTTCCCTTTCTTTTGCCTTTTTATTGTTTGGTTAAAAGTACATGAAAATATAAAAAAATCATCGTACAAGGGAGTTTCCCCTCTCAAATATAGAAGAGAATCACCTTGCTCCTAATATTAAGATTACAAAACGTGTAATTTTCATATTAAAATAGAAAAACTCAATTTCTAGGCTATAGGATTAGTTTTTGGTCAAAATAAAATAAAATTTGGTTGCCATCCATTATATAGATCTCTTTGATTATTTCAATTTTTTAAAAGAAGAAGGTTCAATTAGCCCACAAGATCAAAATTTATGACCTCCAAAAGTTTGTATAGGAAATGTAAAAAGTTGTTGGACACATAAAAGAGCTATAAAGAGGAGTTATACCTATTGACCAACTTGTGATGCATATGATGACCATCATAAGGCATATTTGATTGAGGGATGATTTCAACATAAATTTTTGGTGGTTTTAGTTCATGTGTTTTTAATTACCAATTGATGGCTTCCAATTATAATTATCCTATATATTAAGTGGTTGAGATGGATGTTGTGTGTAGAGTTCTATAAGTTTTTTTAAGTTATTAGAATTTCTCTAGATCTTTGGTTGGTGATATTCATGTGAGGGATTTCTCTCCAAGTGTATTGTAGTCGTGATTTATTGAATAATACATTGTGTTGCTTTGAAGTGTGAGGTTTTTGTTTTCCCCATGTTCACTTGTGTTATGGTATATAGTATTTATTTTTTGTTTAAATGTGTTTATATTTTGTATAAATGTTAAAAGATTAAAATTTGCACAACCTTCTCCTCAAAATATTAGTGTAGGGAGCATTTTTGTGTATTCTAATTCCTTTCATTTAGTATCATAGCTTGGCCACCTCAAATTATAGGTGCTAGGTAGAGATTTTTTGTACTAATCTTCATTTAAGTGGGGTCTTGTGTAGAGAAATATTTTTATCTTATTGCAAGAAGAGATGGAAAACACATCAAGGATAGAGATGGAGAAGTTTTCATACACAAACTTTGAGTTGTGGAAGCTCAAAATAGAGGATGTGCTCATAGATCAAGATCTATAGGTTGTAGTATTTGGATCTAAACCTACAACTACATCACAAGAAGATTGGGATAAGATGGATAGAAAAGAAAAGGGTCTTATTAGACTTTGTTTGGTTGATTCAATGTTGCTTAATGTGAATGACGAGACTATCATAATGAATCTTTGGAAGAAACTTAGAGAAGCTTATCAAGCTAAATGGATCTCATGAATAAATCTTTCCTTGGAAAGTGTAGACAGTGAAAATATACATGCAACTGACCCTGATCTCACTAATACCAGTTCATCCTGAATCATCTCCCTGACTAGTCATTTAATTGAATAATCTTTATTCAATTAAATTCATCATATTTCCTCTCTTAATTAAATAAATCAAATTTATCTGATTAAGTCATTCTCCTCTATTAATTAAATAACTCATTTTGTTTAGTTAATCCTATAGTCCCTCTTTTAATTAAATAATTCACTTTATTTAATTAAACTCTAAGTTCATGTCATTTAAATTAAATAAATTAATCTTTATTTGATTTAATCTAACACCACCTTCTTTAATTAAATAAATCAATCTTTATTTAATTAAATTTAAATCATTATTCCTCTCAACTTTGATTTAAATAAATCTTAAAATCTAAATCAAATTGTCAAATCAGCTAATCTTCATCTAAATTAATCAAATCTTGATTAATCCTAATCCTAATCACTCCAATCCTCTAGATTTTGAAACTTGCACAATAAATCAATTTATTTGATTTATTAATTCATCAATTTCCATTCAAAAAGGCATTTTTTGTGGAATATTTTTCTAATTCAAAAATCCCTCCAAAAGGGATGAGTACATCCAACAAGGCATTAAAGGCCTCTTACATGTCCTTTGCCTTGAGCCAAGTGAAATTTACTCCATTCCTCTCTCCCTCCAACTTGTCATTTCATCAAAGTCAAATTTGAATCTAATAGCATTTATGTGCACATTCATCAAAATATGCTCATTCCTCCTCCAATCACATCTTAACAAGTGGCACAATGCCATTGGTCCATCTTTAATCCCACATTCATCCTCTTTCACATTCCTCCATCCTTATCTCCTATAAATAGAGAGCTTCTCTATTGATTTTAGGATCTACAATCCATGCAAGATTATTATAGTAAATTTCATCCACAACTTCATTCATTGCATTTTGAATTTCATAGTTTTGTATCAAGTTCATCAACATTATCATCACATTGCATCAAGGAATCAAGAATTTTCATCAAATTACACTAAGGAGTTAGGAAAGGGCCATTTTCTACACATAAATGACACCAATTCCCCATGTCCCCCATGGGATTGAAATTTTTCTCCTTAGAATAGGATTTACTTACTTTCATTTGTGTTGTTCTTCATTTCTTTCCTATTTTGATGTTTCAATCTAATTTCATGGGGAATGTTGCTTCTATCTTGCATTTGGATCTAATATTGTGTTTGTGCAAGTATAGAAACACCATTCACATTTTGGCGCTAGAAGGAGGGTGAATCTGGAGAATTTCATCATGTCTTTCCAAAAATTATGTGGCTTTTTTACTCTTTTTTTTTTTTTGCCTACAGAAAACTCTGCCGCTAACAGTCCAGCGGCGCTATATTGCACCACTCCAAATTTCAAACTGTGCCACTGGAGTCTTCCCGCCCACATAATTTGAATTTCAAACAATATTGCTTGCCAAACAACGCCGCAATTGCAGTCACTATTTTTGTGCAAAGTGTCACTCTCAGTCATCAACGACGCTATATTGCATTGCTGACCTTTCCAAATTGCGCTGCACCCGCAGATTGCACCATTGGGGTTGGGTAAAAGGAAGATTTCAGTTTATTTCAACATGTGAGTTTTTTCACTTTGGTTGTTTTTGACTTCTAACTGGTTTTTTGGCCTTTGTGTTTACAGTATTGACCAATTTTTGTGATGCAGGGACTTCCGGAGGTCATAACTTTTAACTCGGATATCCGTTTGGGCTGAAATTTTATAGGCGATTTCGTTATGAGGTGGCATGTGGATTCCCATCTAAATTTGAGGTTGTTGATGGCCATTTTGGCACTTTTATCGGGGCTTGAAACTTTCATCTTGGCCCTCAAAATGCCAATTTAGTGTTTTTTCTAGTTTTTTTTTAAGTCGTTTTTGTTAATAATTCAGAACTCATGTTTCAAATTTAGGATGTTAGTTGGAAATTCATCTTATCTTAGTTTTAGGATTTTTTTGGGAAAAATAGGATTATCAAAGTTATGCATGCTAAATTACCAAAAATGGCAAAATCTGACAATTGTTGAAATCTACCAAAAAAGGAAGTTTTTTGATCGAAAGTGAAGGAAAACGAAGGCCAAGGGTCCTTTATGATTTTATCATCTCATTGTATCAAGTGTTTTTGAACACTTTAGGGAGAAATTATAATCCCTCTTCTAAGGATTTTTTATATTGCTTTTTAGGACTCACTATTTTTGTTTGGGCTTTAAAAGAACAAAAACAAAAGGGTTAAAAAGAACCATAGGCAATTTCACTAGATTTTGTTTTGGGACTTAACAAATGAAAAAACAAATATCACACTTCAAAATTGGTTCTTAAAAAAGAATTTGTATCACTGCTTTGTGGTTAAAACAAACATGTGTTATATTTGTTTTGTAATCTCTTTCACAAGTTAATATCATCAAAAAGACATATGCACTTCTCTCGTGCTCTATAACGATCTTGAGAATCAAAAGTCTTTTTTTGTGATATTGATTTGTGTAATTGATTACCTCCACATTTCAATTTGGGTGCCTAAAATTGAACAAATCTTGTGAGTGTGAGTGAAGTACATCTCGAGTGTTCTCTCTTTGTTTTTCAACAAAGATCGATTGAACTACGGATGTACTTGCTCGCTTTTGTTTATCCATTGAGGGCCTTCCTTGGTGGGAAAAAGTACTCACCCGAGGGAACGACCCAATCGGTAACACGCTAAAGCCAAGTGACTTCCAACTGGTATATAAGTGTGGGTACTTGAGGAAAGTTCGAGTATCACGAGGATCATTCCGACAAGAATGACAATAATGGTCTCTTGTTGCATGGATGGTCCCCCATGAACGAAATGCCCATATTAAAACCCCTTGTTTAGAAAGGCCAAAATCCCTATTTGTTCTTTGGTGCAAGAACGGTCGTTCTGAAGCCATCCCACATTCTTATGGATAATAGTAGAGATGAGAAGTATGCCATAGAAATTTCATGGGTATTGATGCTTGGTTGACCTGAGAAGCGAGTGCACTGAAAGGGGGAGTCTGTGTGGTCAAACATCTAATCATCCACTAAGAGTAAGCATAGTTGGATTTATCCAAGTGGGAACCCAATAAATATTGTCTCATTTTATCCTGGGGTTGTGCATCATTGTGGCATCAAAATGATTTGCTTGGATTGTAAACATTGGAAAAACAAACATTCAACATGATCATCAAATTTCAAACCCTTTAGAGGAAGAAAATACCTTTGACAAAATCCAAGTGTTATTGCTTTCCCTAGGGATTTTATCCTTAAAGGCTTTTAAGTATTTGGATTTACATCTTAATTTGCTCTCACTAAAGTCAACATTAGGGAACTATTGTTTGAAAAGCTAATCAAGAGAGTGTTTGTGGTAAAAGGAACTCATTAAGTGAATTTAAGAACAATTGAACCCCACACATGTGTTTGGTATCTTTTGGTAATATGGTTTTCCATGCAAACATTGGTCTTTTGGTTTGAAATACTCTTAGGGAAAATCATGTTCTTCAATATCTTGGTCTAGTAAACAATTCCTTCTTAGGTTTAATTGGGATAAAATCAAACACTTCATCCACCCGAACATTTATCATCTCCATCTCACAAACAAATTTTGAACCATTGGAAAAATCATTCATATTAGACTTTTGGTAAATCCTTTAAAACAAATAAAAAATCACCTTGTTTGACTAAGTGTGTGTGGATGAATCCTTCCTCATACACCTAGTTAAATTATCAATCCATGTGGAAAATTTTACCCCAAGATAACATCTAACATCTTGGGATTTATAAGTATATTATCAAAATCAAACCAAATCAAAATCAAAATCAAAATCCAAAATTCTAACATTGATCTAAAGTTCCTAAAAGTTCAAAACCACCCGTACCACTCACCCTTTCATCCTTCATCTCATCATTGTTCCTAAACACCTTAGGGGTCACTTTTGCAACAAGTTCAAAACAAAAGAAAAAAATGGAATTTAAACTTGACTCGTACATCATGATTAATCCACATCAACCAAACTATCAAGGCCTTAAAATACCAATTGATTGTCAAAACTCGCATTTATACAATCCATACATGGGATCATTATCTCCTACAAACGTCAATGGTAAAACAAATGTGAGTTTTCCCAAACTAAATTTTGGAACACCTTTTCCTATGGTAGATTTAAATCAAAATGAAAGCTTAAAAATCTATCAACCAAACAGTCAATGCATGAGTCTTCTTCCAAACAACATTATCCTGCCAAATCTATACATGTCAAATATGATTATACCAAGTGCAAGTTTACCAAACATGAACATTTCAAATCCATACTTGGTAAACTTTGGGATAGATATGTTTTCAAATCATACAAATGTTGTTCAAAATCCAAGAAATATATTGACAACTCCATGTATCGATCCAAGTCAAGGTAACACCATGTAAAATCAAAGTTACCCAAATCAAAGCAATATGTTTCCAAACCAAAACAATATTCAATTTCAACCTATAATGCCAAATCTAAACATTGTTCAAGATCAATCTATCCATGATCCCATGTAAACACCACAAGTATACTTTCCAAATATGCTTTCTCAACAACCACATCAAGAACAATATCTCCAATGTCAAAAGGTTGGATATTAAGATCAACAACATCAACAAAAAACCCAATCACCGCATCTCAAAGATCAATCACCACATCTCCAAAATCAATCACCACAAGGTCAATTTGAAGTACGAATCCCACAAGGTAACAAACAAAAATACACACCACTCGGGGAACCGATTGAGTCTGACTTGCAACGACTAGTCCAAGAAAATCTCATTAAAATCCTTGTTTATGAGAATTATCATGAGCCCCGAGTTAAACCACGAGGGTATAACGAGAAGCACCTTTGTGATTTTCACAAAATAAAGGGACACACAACGTCAAATTGTATGTGACTTAAAAATATCATCCAAGACCTTATTGACCAAAAAATAATAACTATGTGTCGTGAAATATGTCTTGCAAGGTTAGAATCACACACCTTCATGGAATGCATTACTTAAAAGGAAATCAAAAGCAACAATAAATGAAACTACAACCTATCCTTATGAATCATCCCATGGCTCTCTAATCCTGAGGAATCTTGCAAATTATGCTCTTAGATCTTGTTATTATAGAACACTAATCTGCAGTGGTTGACAACTCAAGAAACGAGATGCTTAAAATGAATCTACATGCCCATGTTTTTGAATTTTTCAATAACTTGATGCATAGAAGATAAATGATCCTAAGATGGAAATGATGTTAAAATCTAAATTTTGAGATGATGATCAAGATGAAAAGCGAATGCTAAATGGAGAGTGGAAAGAAATAAACTATTAAAATGAAAATTCCATTACAACATTAAAAGGAACTAAAAATGCAAACTACACTAAAATGCTCTCTAATTCTCTCAAATTGCACTAAAATTCAAAAATGTAAACTTGTCTAAATCTTCATCTATGAAAATGTTGTAGCAAGGGCTCTATTTATATATTTTTCAAGCCTCAAGGTGATGTGGCAACAATGGATGGCCCAGATTGTGATCCTACGACATCAATGACAGAGCATCAAGAGGTTAGAGAGGATCAGGGAGATGGTTCCCTTCCATTAGATAAATTGCCAAGTGTAGAAAGGAATCACAGAGCAAGAGAAGCCATGTGTCTCAAGTTGTTCAAAATTGGTCGCAAATTTGTCAGAGATATTTCATATTTTTCAAAATTTAAAAATCCATTTGTGAGACACATGATGAGGTGGCAAGTGAGTTGGAGGAGGTTAGAAGAAATTTGTAGAAATGTGCTTAAATTGGATTTTAAAATTCAATTTAATATGAGAAGGTAAATTGGTAAAATAAAAAATAAATTCCTTTGTGCATCTTAACCAATTTTGGAAGAATATTCTAAATTCAAATTTAAAAGGGAGAGGGAAAAATTAATTAAATAACAAATTGATTAATTCGTCCTCTTAATTAATTTTAGAAAGAAGGTGAATTTGAATAGAGGAAATAGAAAGTGAACCGTATAAATAAATTTCACAATTTATTTATAATAGTAGAGGAATTTAGAATATTAATCAAATAGCTAGTATTTAATTAATGTGATGCTCAGACCATTTTTGCATGCATACATTTTGCCTCTCTTTGAAGTGGTGTGGGCAACCGCATTGCTTCAAAGAATAGATTTACGACCGTGATGATAAAAAATATTGACATGCCCCAGACTCCGATTTTACAACGATGATGAAATGATGCCCCCTCAGAAGGTAAATCAGGGATTTTTGAGTTTTTTGATGATTTTTGAAAAAAAAATGATGATTTAAATGATTTTTCCATAATGTGCTAATGATTGATAAATTTGATAAGGGTGACCTATTTTATCTCCCAAGAATTATGATAGATTCGTTGTACTGTTGAATAATTGATAAAAGAGCCCTTTGAAAAATAAAATAAAATGCCACAATTATTACCACTTAATTAACCTTTAAAAGGGGTAAAAGGTTAAAAGTTAAAGTCATTTGTAACCTTAACATTTTGAGAAATTGAGAGCCTGCAGAGAACAGATGGAAAAAATTCCTCACCACACACACCGATTCGAGTGTGTTCGCTGCCACCAGCATTCGGCCACATATGGACCTCCGGTATGTACCTCAAAACTACTTTTTTGAATTTTGAATTTTGAATTTCGCACCTTAAAATGCATTTAAAATTTTGAATCTTTCCCACGTTTTAGCGCATAGAGTAGTTGTTTTAGCAAATAGGGAGCCTGTAGTAGCGCATCCCACTAGGTTTAAACCCCAAAATTAGTTCAGCGCATCGAGCCTCTACTTCAACGCATAGGGTAAAAAATTTAGCGAATCTGGAAAATAATGCATAGGAGTGATCAAGTTGCGCATAGGGTCGATTAAGCAGTGCATCTGATAAACGACTCATCGGAACCCTATTCCGACGTATAGGTTCACTTTTCTGGTGCATTGATGAAATAGTGCATCGAGACTCTATTCTGGCGCATCCAATAAATCAGCACATAGAAACCCTGTTTTAGCGCATCTAGCCAAAAATGATGATTTTGATAAATTCCTCCTAGATTTTGATGATTTTTTATCATGTCAAGCAATGATAGGATGACTTTAATTGATAGGTTGATGATCATCCTCATGATAGGTGAGGAATAATGAATTAGGATAGGTTGATTAATTATCGTCCTCATGATAGGTGAGGAACGATGAAAAGGTAGATTGATGTTGGTTGATTTGATTGATTATCGTCCTTATGATAAGCGAGGGATGATGAAAAGATAGGATAGGTTGATTGATTAATGTCGATCTCATGATAAATGAGATTCAAATGATAGGTTAGGTGCTCCTCGAGATTTGATCAGAATCTCACGCGAGCTGATTTGATTGATAGGTTGATTGAATGATTTGTTGACTTTATGTTTTGATTTGATTATAGGAGGGTGGCTTGGGGAACCTTCAAGTTCGTGAACGCTTTCCAGGGACGTGGGACATGATCCCACAACTGACTCCAGCAAATCGTGCCATCATAGACCAGTGTGGTTTGAGCTCACTTATAGATATGCCCCAGTATCGGATTAATCAGGGGCTATTGACAACACTTGCAGAGAGGTGGCATAGCGACCATAACACCTTTCACTTACCGATGAGCGAGATGACAGTGACCCCGAAGGATGTATATCAGATTTTGCAAATACCGGTTATGGGGACCTTAGTGATGTATAATGCTGAGGAGTAGGGTGGTATAGATGCCATCTATCAGATATTTCATGATGACCAGTTTCTTGGTTATGAGGTTTCATGGCAGGCGTTGATTGTCATCGGGCGATCTTTACCCTACGTGCTAGCTGGATTCATTGGAGGATTTCTCTGCCTCGACCGTAGGTTGAAGGGCTTCTCAGTGAGTTGGGGTTAATTGTTGGAGAGCATGATTTCTCATGGGATAGTGTATGCCTGGGGTATGTGCATGTTGGAACACTTATACCATGATTTGCACCAGGTAGTTTACCTTCGAGCAAGGAGTTTATCAGCAGGGTGCACTCTTCTTCAGCTCTAGGCCTGGGAGCACATAGCGATTACATGACCGGTTGGTAATAGGGTGCGGGCAGCAAGACGCCCATATGTTTTTGGATATTCAAAGCCACTTGTCTAGCATAATTTGGGCAAGTTAGAGTACTGGCGGCGGGTCCTTGATGACCTAGATACAGTGATTTGGTGACCGTACTTGGATTGTGAGGCATGGCCCTCAGATGGTGCAGAGCTTCCGTTCATGTTTTGCAACCGATATTAGATTGAGATGACACCCTATATTTTGGAGAGATCTATGTTTGGGAGAGTCCACAAGAAGTATGATCGCATCCAAGGGATGCCCCAAGGAGTAGCACATTACGCACAACGGCGATAGGATATACCAGAGTGGGGGTCGATGATCGATTACAATGCAGTTTGTGCTGAGTTTTATGATTTACAACCCATTTTTTGGCAGTACCTTCCTCAGGTTGTAGATGCTTAGATGACAACAGACTATGTAGATTAATTTCATACTCATCTATTTCCACGGATATCGAGTCCCAATGAGCCAACACCAGCTTTAGATGTAGGGAGGGGAGCAGGACCAACTACACAACCTAGGGGTAGAGGAGGAGGAGGAGGAGATGATGGTGATGGTGGAGATGATGGGGGAGATGGCGATGATGGGGGATATGGAGATGATGGAGGTGGTGGTGGAGTGGGTGCGTCAGTCTTTGGGGCTATCCCCAAGAGGTGACGGTCTAGACTAGCTGGGTAGCAACCACTAATTGTACAAATGTCATCACAGAGATAGCAGACTCAGATGGTTGGTCAACAGAGGCAGGTGCAGTGTTTACAGACTCAGATATAGGCATTATAGGGTCATCTTTCCCAAGCCCAGGCATAGGTATAGGCACAAGTACCAGCTTAGGTTTAGATGCAAGGGTATATGGTACAGTTGTAGGCGTAAATAGCCACACTAACCATAAAGCGAGATGTTATTAAGAGCCAGGCAAAACAGGTCATGGTTGAGGCCAATAGGGTACAGACTGCAACTCAGGGCACAGGTACAACCGATTTGGTCAGAGAGCTCAGAGATTCCGCCAAGGAGGCAAAATATTACAGAGGTTGATACCATGAGGTTGTGCCACTAGGGCAGAGGGTTAGTTACACCAGATCGAGATCAGGGCAGACACATTCGCACACCACCAGAAGAGGTGTTACCCAACCACTTCCACCAGGTGGACCTCCACCACTAGGTATAGGACCATCGGGAGTAGGACCATCAGGGACAACACATAGACCAGCCACATTAGGTGGCAGTACCACAGGATCTCTTGGGTAGTCATGATTTTTCATATTGTGATTTATAGACAACCATTGTGCCACATTTTTTATGTATCTTATTCTCAAATTTTTCATTGTATACTTGACACATTTTCATGAGTTTATATGATATGCAACGGCGATTGATGATCTTATGTGTTGATGTTTTATTATGGATGCATGCATGTGATTTATGTTCTATATGATTATGCTATGTTTCAATCTAATTATGTTATGGATGCATGTATGGATGATGATGTTTTTATTAGGGATGGATGCATTTATGAGATAAATGAAATGGTATGACATGCAATCTTATTATTTTTCGTGTATATTGAAGTATGGATGCAAATGATTTTATTATGAGTTGTAAATGGATGATTATGGATGGTTTATGAATGCAAATGATTTTATTATGAATGGTAAATGGATGATTATGGATGGTTTATGGATGAAAATTATTTTTATGCTATGAGATGAATGTTATGATGTGAATATGTGATGCAATTTTCTATGTTTTTGGTATTTTTTATGCAAATATATATGAGATGCGTGATAATGTTATGAATGTAAATGTGATGAGATGCAAATGTGATGAGATGAATAATGATGTTATGAATGATCTTGATGTGATGGTTTTATGCTTTATTTTTGGAAATTTTCAAATACAAATGAATGTATGTTATGGAATGGAATGAAAATGCAGCTAAATGATATTTTTGTTATGTCAAGTATACTCAAATCCTGTTGAAAGAAATAACATCAACCTTGAGGATGACAACCTTAGAAAATCTATAGTGCATATGCAAAATAATATGAAAAGCAATCTTATCCATGCAATTTTTTCAATCTTATTCGTTGTGCATATTGTCATCATTGAGCATTTTATTATGTTGAAAGTTACTACAAACATCGATGGCATAAAATAGATCATGATGACCTGAGTACAACTTCCATACAACTTTCATTGAGATTTGATAATGCAAGATAACACAAGCATCTAGGTATAATGGGACTGAGATGACCTGAGTATCGCTTGTTTAAATAGACAAGAGTTAATCATGTTCCCATGCAAATTCAAAATGTCATCAATGATACTTTGTAGAGAATGTCCCGCAATAATTTACACAGTAATAATAATCAGCTCACAAGCAACAGACAAAGAAAAATATCATTCTTGATCACAGTGCCTCTAGTTTATGACATCATCGAGGTACTCCTGAGAAATGATGACAACAATCACAATACATTATTTGAACATTTTCGTTAAGGCGATCCAACCATGATTCAGAAGATGATCCTTTCGTGATGAGATGATCTGGTTTAATGTTGATGTTTGATTTGGTTTGATTAATTGAATTGATTTTCGATGTTCAGATTTTGAAATGGCTGTTGCAATTGTTGTTTCAATGTTATGGTTTGTTGACTGCTTTCCTGTTTATTTATACTCAATGGTGATTTGCCCCCAGTGAAATCAGGATTTTTCCCCCAATGAGAACACACCAAATTTATTATGGATATGTACAATGAGAACCAAACCAGAGTGGGACGACCGCATTAGCCAAATATGGACATGAAGCTCATTGGAAGATATGCATGAATGCACAGGGATGGCAAAAATGGACGGTCAACACACACTCGAAAGGACAAAGCAACTGACTTATCACAAATAGTGCTTGTTTACCAGGCTTTCACCATTTGTTTTTATTGCACTTTTTTAGATTTTATGATTTTTTTGTTGTTACCAAGATGCGTGTTTGCCAAGTTTTCATTAGGGCAACCAATTTTTTTACTTTTTTTGTATTTTTCTCTTTTTTAATTTTTATGTTGTCACCAAGACGCCTGTTTGCCAAGTTTTCATTAGGGCGACATTTTTTTCAAGACTTTTTCTGCTTTTTAGAATTTTCTTAGGGCATTTTCTGCTTTTTAGGATTTTCTTAGGACATTTTATGCTTTTTAGGACTTTTTTCAATATTTTTCTGCTTTTTAGGATTTTTTGAGGACATTTTTTCGCTTTTTAGGATTTTCTAAGAATATTTTCTACTTTTTAGGACTTTTTATTGGATTTTAAAATGTACTGGATGCATTAGATATAGAACTTCTTCAAGTGAAGGTTGTTCATCGGTTCTTCAGATAGGTCCCCCTCGGGTGTAGATAGTTGATATGCCCCTGTTCCAAAAATTGAAACCAAAACAAAAGGACCTACCCAATTAGGTTCAAATTTTCCTTTATTTTCTCGGTTCTGTTGATTATGAGGATTTTCCTTTAGTACCAGTTCACCAACTTGTAATGTCCTAGGTTTGACTTTGTGATTGTAGCTTTAGGACATTCTTCGTTGATATATTTTTAGGTGATTCTCTACCAGTTGACGATGTTCATCCAATAATTTGAGCTCCTGCAATCTAGACACACAATAAACCTCATCTATAATGAGACCTTTTAGGGATACCCAGAGTGAGGTTATCTCAACTTCAATTGGCAATACTGCTTCAGATCCATAGACTAGTGCATAGGGTGTAGCTATCGTAGGTGTTCAGATGCTTGTAAGGTAAGCCCACAAAGCAGGGTTCAATTGAACATGTCAATCACGTCCAACATCGTTGATGGTTTTCCTTAGGATTTTTAGGATTATTTTGTTTGAAGCCTCAGCTTGGTCGTTCCCTTGAGGGTAATAGGGTGTAGAAAACCGATGTTGGCTATGAAACTTTTCACAGAGTTATTTTACGTCCTGATTTTTGAAAGGTCTTCCATTACCAGTGACAATGGATTGAGGGATGCCATATCTACAAATGATGTAGTTTAGGATGAATGATGAGATCTGCTTTCCTATGATGGTGATCAGAGGTATGGCTTCAACCCACTTTTTGAAGTATTATGTGGCTGTGATGATGAACTTGTGTCCATTGGATGAAGTTGGGTGAATTTTTCCCACGAGATCGAACCCCCATTGACAAAATGACCATGTTGATGCAAAGGGTTGCAATTCTTGTACTGGTGCATGGATGAGATTACTATGGATCTAGAATTTTTGGCATGTCTTGACAAATTGAAAGGCTTCTCTCTCCATAGTCGACCAGTAATATCCCAGGCGGAGAAGTTTCTTGGCAACGATCAAACCACTTGAATGAGTTTTGCAACTACCCTTATGGACATTGCATAAAGTTGATTCAGACTCATCATTTTCTAGACATCATAAAAGAGTTCCATCCAGACCTCGATGGTAAAGGACATCCACTATTATGGTATGACGGGCGGATTTGCGGATGAAATTTCATTTTTGATTACGAGAAAGATCGGGAGGAAGGATATTATCTTTTAGGTAAGCATAAATATTTCCGTAGAGGGAGGTATTGGCATCGTCAAGGTGGAAAATAAGTTGGGATTTAGATTTATCGTAGGTGAGGGTATACAATTGCTACACCATGAACTCATAGTAACCACATTTTTCTGGGATCTGCAACAAAGAAGCAATAGTAGCCATAGAATTGGCAACCTTTTTGTCGCTCCTTGGAATTTGGCCAAATTTGATGTCAACAAAATACTTCTTGAAGTCATCAATCATTCTCTTGTAAGGCATTATCATCTCATCTTTGGTTTGATAATCATTGTTCACCTGATTGATGACTAGTTGTGAACCCCCATAAACCCAGAGCTCTGTAATTTTCCATTCCATGGCTATCTTGATCCCAATAATGAGTGCTTCATATTCAGTTGTATTGTTGGTGCAAGGAAACATCAAGCAATAGGATCTCAGAATGGTATTCCCTAGGGGAGTGATGAATAGGATTCCTGCTCCTGATCCATGTTGGGTGAAGGAACCATCAAAATATAATACCCATTGTTTTGTTGTTACTATCAAGACATCTACATCTAGAAATTCAATATGAAGTGGATGATCATCATGAAGTGGTGCCTCAGCTAGTTGATCAAAAATGGCTTGCTCTTTGATAGCTTTTTTTTCAACATATTGGATGTCGAATTCACTAAGAACCATTTGGCCAATTTTCCTGTCAAATTTCCTTTGCTTAAGAGATACTTTAGTGGATCAACCTTGGCTATGAGCTTAACTGTGTGAGTCAACATATAGTGTCATAATTGTTGGGTAGGAAACACTACAGCTAGACAAAATTTCTCAATGGAGGTGTAATTGATCTCATATCCATTCAAGGTTCTATTGATATAATAAATTGCTCTTTCTTTCCTCGTTGAATCTTATTGTGCCAACAAGGCTCCGAATGATCGATCAGTAGTGGCGATGTACAATAAATGAGGCTTTCATTTTGTTGGAGGTGTTAAAACTGGTAGAATCATCAAGTATTGTTTTAGTTGGTTGAAGGTTGTTTCACACTTTTCGTCCCATCGAAAAGAAACATTCTTGTGTAGGAGATGAGTGAAAGGATGAGTCTTATCAGCTAGTTGTGAGATAAATCTTCCAATTGATTGGAATCTACCTTGGAGGGACCTTAGCTAATAGATTTTGTGGGGGGAGGCATCTCCATTATAGATTTTACCTTTGCGGGGTCCACTTCAATACCTTTCATTGATACTATATACCCAGTAGCTTTGTTGATGTTACCCCAAATACACACTTCTTTGGATTGAGGCAAACATTAAATTTCTCCATGCGAGTGAATAATTTGTCTAATATCTCCAAATGTCCTTCTCTAGTTTGGGATTTTTCCAATTGGTTGTCCACATAATCTTCCATGAAGGTATGCATCACGTCATGGAAGATGGTTTTCGTAGCTCTCTGATATGTGGCCCCTGTGTTTTTCAACCTGAAAGGCATAACATTCCAATAGAAACCCCAAGGGCAAGTGAAAGTTGTCTTATCCTAATCTTCAGGAGCTATCTTGATTTGATTATATCCAAAAAATCCATCCATTAGAGATAACATTCCATATCCCACTGTCAAGTCCACAATGATGTCTATGTTAGGCAAGGGGAATTCATCTTTTCAGTAAGCCTTATTGAGATCTCTAAAGTCAGTCCAAATCCTTATATTATTGTCAGGTTTAGAGACGGTTACAATATTTGATATCCACTCTGCATAGTCGATGGGCCTGATGAATCTAACATCCAAAAACTTCTTTAGTTCAAATTTCACTAATAGGGCAATGTGCGGATGCATTTTCCTCAACTTTTTTTTGACTGGTTTGATTCCTGAGGGAAGGGACAAGTGGTGCATTATGAGGTCTGGATCTATCCCTGGCATATAGACATATGACCAGGCGAAGTTGATTTCTCTCTCTTTGAAGAACTTGATGAAGCTGGGCTTTTCTATTTTTGTCAATGACTCTACCAAATGAAGAATTCTTGTTGCTTTTGTACTACCAAGATTGATAGCTTGTGTTGGTTCAATCAAAACTTTTGATCTCTCCTAGAAGTGTTCAGGGAGAGTGTCAAATTTCCCATCCTTTGGCGCCTTGAAGAGGTTTTCACCATTGGATGCACTTTTTATTTTTATTATTTCTAGATCTGATACTGCCATGGAATGCTTTTCACCTTCAGATCTTTCTTTTGTTTCATTTACTTTGCAGCTAGGAAACTTGACACTCTCTTGTTGTGAATTTTTTCTCTAATGTTAGATGGTGGAGACTATTTTTGGATTTACAACACAAAGGAAGTTTATGATGGCCTCATCATTTGGAAAGTTGGGGATATTGATAGGTTTGGTTTGGCCCCAATCTATTAGCTTGGGATGTAGTAATGGTGGGGTGTCATTGAGTGGATTCAGGTCAGATGTCATAAGTGTTTCAATAGTAGTGTAATCATCAAACAAGACTAGGGCCAAGTCGAGGTCTATAATGTCACTCTCTTCCAAGGGGTTCATCTCACTATGAGTTTGGTCATCCTCACTCGAGCCATCGATATTTTGCGATCCTACCTCAAGTGGTCGAAGTCTTGAGCCTTGTCCCTCCTCAAGAGTGGGAGTATACTTATGGATTATTTCAACATTCTTTTCATGACATGATTCTTCTGACAAAGAATCCCACTCATATCTATTTGAATATGTTTCATAGTGGTCACTGGTTTGGAGTTGTAGAATCTGTTCAACAACCTTCTGCTTTAGATCATCTTTTGTTTCTTCTTCTTTATGATGTTATTTGTATCCTAATCTTGTTTTATCTTTGGGATTGGTTATAAAAAGTTGGATGGGTTTTGTGATACCCTCTTTTCTTTTCTCGATGGGTCCCTGTCCATCGTATCCCATCTTCTCAAGGATTGCAAATCATTTTCCATATTGAGTGGTTTGGAAATTTGTTGTTGCTTCTTGGGAATCAATTTCATCTTTGTAGAGCCAGTTCAGGACATCTTTATCATCTGATTCCTCTGCTTGGGTGCCTGCTTTTACGAACCGACCATCAAAAAGGGTGACCGGTTGAGGTGATGTCTAAGACGAGGTTGATGGTTGACCATAGGATTTTGGTGGCATTAACTGCGAGAGGCAAAGGGATTGTGTAAGGGAATACTCATTGATATCTTTATCTTTGATTTGGACTTTCTCTTCAAATTGTTTGGTCATGGTATTAAGCCAGGCTTCAAAATTGGTAAATGCAGAAGGGCCAGACTCCTCTTTTTTCTCTGATTGTTTGGATGGTGAATTGGATTGAATTCCTTTAGAGGAGGATGTAGATGAAGGATTAGTTTGTTGGAATTGTTGGATACATCAGGAGTGGAATTAGGATCTTCACGGTGATGAGGCACAAGCACGTCCTAGATGGCCTTTAGGGCATTGCATTGTTGTGGATTAATTGAATCAGCTTGAATTGTGATTTCTTGACCATTACAAGGAAACTTCAAGCATTCATGGTACGTCAGGGGTACAACCTGCATTTTATGGATCCATGGATGACCCAAGAGTATGTTGTATGTTAAATCCTTATCCAAAACTCGACATACCAATTTTTTTACGATTGGCCCCACCTGAATGAGCATTATAATCAGACCTTTTGACGCTCTCTCTTCATCATCATAGGCTTTGATTGTGATCTTCTTTCTTGGATATATTGCATTTTCAAAGAACCCTAGTGCTTAGACAAGTTTTAAAGTATAGATATTAAGTCCAACTCCTCCGTTTATAAGGACGCGCTTGACATGGCTTTTATGGATTAAAACTTCAATATGAAGGGCCGCATTATGAGGATGGGTGGGTGATACATCATCATTTTCCGAAAAGGGTAAGTAGTGGGGTAAAACTAGTTTTCCCACCATGGCTTGGAAAGCACAGACTTCTACATTATTTGGCATGGTCGTGTCGACTAGGGGTTTTTCCAAAATCTCTTTGTGAGTAGGAGAAATTTTTAGGAGCTCCAATATTGATATTAGTGCGAGGATTTTTTGGAGTTGATCGACAATGTTGTATTGATTAGATGTAGTGGTAGGTTTTTTGGAAGCACCACCCTTTAAGACATATTTATTTTGAGCCCTTGTGGTCACGTTTACGGGTACACTGTGTTGTCTTTCGTTGATTTTGATGACATTACATTGATTATCTATTACAACCACGTCTTGTGGGATATCGAGGACTTGATTAGAAAAGATGTTAGTGATATTGGTTTCATGACTGGTTGCAATAGGATCAAGTGTGTTATTGATGTCATTTATGTGATTTTCAATGGCTGAGATATGAAGAATGGTAGTATCATGAACATAGTTCACATTTTTGCCTTTGTCATTGTTGTTAGAAGATTATCCTTTGTCATAATTCGATAGAGGGTTTTTGAATACACCATGGTCAATATTGGTGTGAGGTTCTTCGATTCTTATGACTTTATTGTCGATTAAATCTTGTATCTTATGTTTCAGTTGCATGCGACTGTTGGTGATGTGACCTTTACATCGATGAAAGTCACAATAATGATCATCATTCCACCATGATGATTTTACCTTAGGTTCACAGCCTCGAGTATCAGGTAAAGTGATGAGATTTTTTGCAATAAGTTCCCTCAAGGCAGATTCATGTGATTGACCCAGGGGCGTAAACTTCCTTCGATTATTTGATGTTTGATAAGGTAGATTCTTGGATGATGATATTTGATTATTTTGATTATTCCCCTCATTGGAATTTTGATTGTTGGTTTGATTGGTAGTTTGGGTGGTCTTTTGATTAGTATTTGAAGAACTTCCAAACAAATTGAAAACCGGTTTGGCATTATTCATTTCAACGGAGTGATCATTGTCATTATTTTTGTACTTTTGCCAAATTTTGGTTTTATCATTGTTGGAGGAATTAGATGAGTTTTTCTCGTTACAAATTTTCAAAATTCCTCACTTGACTAAGGCATCCTCAATCTCGATTCCATTTTTTATCAAATTTTCAAAGGTGGGAGGGCATTGTAAGTCAAGTCTATAACTCATGTCAGGATTCAGGTTATCGATGAACACTTCTATCTTTTCCTTTTCCGGTATGGGTCGGGGATATCTTGCGAATAACCTTCTCCATCTCTGCAAGAATATGAGGAATGATTCTCCTTTCTTTTTTTTAATGTTACAAAGGTCTTTCATTATGATCTCATGTTGAATGTTATACAAATATTGGGTAATGAATTTGTTTACTAGTTATTCAAAACACTTGATCCCCGAAGGCAATTGTGAGAACCACTGCATGCATTGCCCTCCCAAACTACATGGGAATAATATCATTAGATATGTATCCTCATGGGAAAACTTAAGACTCGTCATTCAAAATTCCCTTACATGATCTATTGGATTAGTTTTCCCATTGTACTTGTCATATTTGGGAAATTCACAATGTTTAGGAAATGGTATCATGTTAATGCTTTGATCGAATGGATAGGGACATATATCTTGTATGCAATATCTCTTGGTAGTCCCGGTTTGCATAAATTGTATTTTTTATTGAAGGGTTTGGATTTGTTGCTTCAAAACATCCATAAGATCATTGGTCTTTGTTTCTTTTTTAGTTTCAGTTGGTATTTTTGTTTCTATTTTCTTGGGAGTCTTTTTCAATTTCATGATATCAAAATCTTCACGTAATTTGACTCCTTTATTTGCTAACATTAAAAGGTATTTCTCTCCTTCTTTCTCAAAAATCTTTTTCCATGAACTTGTGGAAGTTTGGGTCTTGTTGGGCTTGCTCAATTGTTTCTTTTGTTATCTCTTCAACCTTGTCTGAACGAGTTCTGAAAAAAAAGATTTTCTTCTCTTTTTGCCATGGTTTCTTGGTTTTCGATTAATTTCTTTTGATCTAGTTTTCACTTTTGTAACCCTGTTAAGACGGGCATACAAGTGATGAAAATTTTATAAATGTTTGAACAAAGTTTGGCGAGTGCCAAAAGGGGTTAATTAAAAACCCAGTTAAGCAGGCTTTATTACAGGATAAAGGATGATGAATCCGGAGGAAGGATGATAAATCTTGATGGTGAAATGCAATTGATAAATCAAAAATTTGATGTGATAAGGAAGGCACTTTGAAATGTTTGATCAAAATTTAGACAAAAGGATGTTCACTTGACAATGCTAGTTTTGACAAGATTAGAGTCCATTGCAGAAATTGGTTTGGATGATTTGAATATTGAATGGCTGGTTGAGGAATGTGAGAATGAAGAATTAGATGACTATGATTATGCCTTTGGGATAGAGCTCTTCATTGATAATAAGCTTGTGAGGTTAAAGGCTCTAAAACAAAATCGCTAGTATATCCTCTATCAAAGTTGTGATACCGATGGATAAAGGTTCGATAGTCGAGCAAGACCTTCCTACTTTGGTACAAGAAAAGTCTCTTTCTCAAAAATTTCTTAAAGCTAAGATGTTTCTTAGGTTTCTTGATCATCTTGTTGATGGATTTATTGACAAATTTGGTTGATTTCTAATCCCTCAACATAAAATTTGGGTGTCTAAAGATGTGTTTTAAGGGGGAAATTTTGAATTGGAGGTTGACTGACTAAAAAATTGACAAATTCGATTTTTTGTTTGAAAATTTCCCAGATGCGCTAAAACAGGGTATGGATGCACTGGAACGTGGATGCACTAAAAAATGGCTCAGATGCGTTGCAGAAAGTTCTGGATGCGCTAGAACAGTGTATGAATGCGTTGGGGAATAGACTGAATGCGTTGAAAGAGAATATGTTAGGAATGTATAAGCGAGATGCGCTGAAATAGAAAATGAATGCATTGGAGAATGGTATTAACGTGCTAAAATAGGCACCAAATGCACCGAATTGGAAATTGTTTTCTGGTTTTTGATAGTTTGATAGGTTTTTCTCGATTTTGGCAATGAAATCCTAATTGTTTGAGTTGGATTTCCTTCTGAATCAATGATTGAATGTGTTGGCATAATGTTTGTTTAAATTTTGGTTCAAAAATATGTTGGTAAACACATCAGACAAGCATATTCCCTAGGCTATGTAAGACTGTATTCTTTTGGATCTGACGTGGATTTTACTCCAACCGCATATTTTTAGCAAATGAATATAGAAGCTTGGTTCCACGGGCTCCCCCTTACAATGCACTCACTTCTCAGGCCAGCCAAGCTTGCAAGTCCCATGAATCTCCCATGGCGAGTTGATGATTTCTACTAAAAATTGTGAAGATGTGGGTGCCTTCACAACGACCGTTGTTGCACCAAATAATAGATAAGGTAAATTGGGCAAACTACAACAAGAGGGTTTTAGTAAGGAATTTTTGTTTGTGGGGCACCATCCATGCGACAAGAGACCATTTCTGACCTTCTTATCAGAATGGTGATCGTGATACTCAAACTTTCCTTGAACACCCACATTTATATCCCGACTAGAAGTTACTTGGCTTAGAGCATGTTACCGGTTGGGTCATTCCCTCCTTTCGAAGCAGGGAGGCAGGCCCTCTAAAGTTAAAAATGCAAATAAAGTGAACGGATATAGTTTTTTGATCACCCAATTAAGGGGAGAGCATACTCACCTACCATTCCAAACATAACAAGCAGGGTGTAAATTTAACCTTCTTAGTTATACTAGATTCCTATCTTAACCAAAGGAAAAGTAATAACTCAATCTAACCCTGCAACCAACCGTTAGTAGTTTTAATGTTTATCTTTGACAACGTTCTTTTGAAATGTTTCTACAAGGTCTTTGATTGTGTATCAAGGTCCTACAACATAGAAAAAATTTATCAGTTTCAGGAATTTGGAAAAATAACAGTAAAAACTGAATGCGCCACTATAGAGACTGAATGCGCTAAAAGACTGACTGAACGCGCTAAAACACTGAATGCACCGAAAGAACAACCAAATGTGCTAGAATATGAAGCAAATGCGTTAAAACTAGAAATTAAAACATTAAATTTTAAACCCCTTGATGCACTGAAACATAGTCTGAACGCAGTACGAAAAAGACCAAATGTGTTATAACAGGAACTGGATGTGCCAAAAGAACAATCAGATGTGCTAAAAAAGGTAACCAAATGCACCAAAACAAGAGCCAGACGAGCTACAAAAAAAATCATATGCACTGTTTCGAATATTTTGACAAAACCTGCAAAATGAAACTCAACATAAAATTGATTAAATCATGGGGCTAGGCCACATGGTGGGTGCCAATTTATGTGTGTCATGAAATATGTCTTACAAGGTTAATATCACACACCTTCATGGAATGCATTACTTAAAAGGAAATCAAAAGCAACAATAAATGAAACTATAGACTATCCTTCTAACTCATCCCATGGCTCTCTAATCCCGAGGAATCTTGCAAATTATGCTCTCAGATCTTGTTATTTTAGCACACTAACCTGCAGTGATTGACAACTCAAGAAACGAGATGCTTAAAATGAATCTACATGCCCATGTTTTTTGATTTTTCAATAGCTTAATGCATAGAAGCTAAATGATCCAAAGATGGAAATGATGTTAAAATCTAAATGTTGAGATGATGATGAAGATTAAAATGGAATGCTAAATGGAGAGTGGAAAGAAATAAACTATTAAAATTAAAATGCCATTACAACATTTAAAGGAACTAAAAATGAAAACTACACTAAAATGCTCTCTAATTCTCTCAAATTGCACTAAAATTCAGTAGCGTTAACTTGTTTAAATCTTCATGTATGGAAATTTTGTAGCAAGCGCTCTATTTATAGATTTTCCAAGCCTCAAGGTGATGTGGCAACAACGGATGATTCAGATTGTGATCCTTCGGCATCAACGCCAAAGCATCAGGAGGTTAGAGAGAATCAGGGAGATGGTTCCCTTCCATAAGACAAATTTCCAAGTGTAGAAAGGAATCATAGAGCAAGAGAAGCCATGTGTCTCAGGTTGTTTGAATTTGGTTGCAAATTTGTTGGAGATATTTCATATTTTGAAATTTATAAAAATCCATTTGTGAGACACATGATGAGGTGGCAGGTGAGTTGGAGGAGGTTAGAAGAAAGTTGTAGAAATGTGATTAAATTGGATTTTAAAATTCAATTTAATATGAGAGGGTAAATTGGTAAAATGAAAAATAAATTCCTTTGTGCATCTTAACCAATTTTGGAAGAATATTCTAAATTCAAATTTAAAAGGAAGAGGGAAAAATTAATTAAATAAAAAATTGATTAATTCGTCCTCTTAATTAATTTTAGAAAGAAGGTGAATTTGAATAGAGGAAATATAATGTGAACTATATAAATAAATTTTACAATTTATTTAAAATAGTAGAGGAATTTAGAATATTAATTAAATAGTCAGTATTTAATTAATGTGATGCTTAGACCATTTTTGTGTGCATACAATAACTATTGGGGACAATGATCAAGATTCAACCACTAGCAATAGTAGTGACAATCTCTCCTACCGAACTGTTGAGATGAATGATCAAGATCAATCGATCGATGAGCACCTTGAAGATGTTTCCACCTCATCCAATGATCAAATCAACATACATCAAGAGTCAATTTTTAGTCATGATCAGGACCCCTCCTACAAAGATCTATTTCAAGATGTGTTGATGTTATTTAATCCTATTGACATAATCAAAGATCCATTAACCAATGATCATGTTGACAATGTCTCTACATCACCTAATGAGTTAAAGGAAATATCTCAAGAATTTATTCCAAAGCATGATCAACATCTTTCACCAAATTCTAGCAATGGTCCTTTCTAAGACATATTGACATCCTTTGACCTCGTGGTTATAGATACTAAAGGGATCCTCAACTCAAAATTTGATCCAAGTCCACTCAAATCTCAAGAGGATATTGAGCCACTTCTCATTCCTAATGAAGATATCCAAGAACCCTTTATAATCAATCCATCCTTTGAAATACACCCATGTCAAGAACTTGATCCAAATCATGTCGAAAGCAATTTTGAAATCATTCAAGATCAAGAATTTGTATCTCCAAGATACTACAATGATCTAATGGACACTCTGCTATCTATACAAGATATCACAAATGATGATCATATCCATATAACACATACTCCTTCACCTACCCATGAGATGTTTTCTTTGGATGGACACATAAATGATCTTCCTTCAAAAGAGGAGTCTCATACTCTTGATATAATTACCAGGGAACAAGAGTCTCCTACTCTTAACATTTGTACACATGATCAAGATATAGAAAAATCTAGAGACATATTAGAAATTGTTCATGAAGAAGACTCCTACAAAAGTGATAAATCATAAAAATCCTATGAAGGCATATAAAAAATGAATCATGAGGAAGACTTTAATGTGGACAGTGAATCATTAATACCTCTTCAAGAAGCAGTAAAATTTGATATTTCACAAGATCAAGCCAAAGATATCAATCAGGAAGTTATCTCACTTATGGAAGATCCTATCACTTATGAACTTGGATCACTTACCTTTTTTAGGGCAAGCTATTTTATCAATGAAGAAGTTGTCACCTTTGAAGATCCACCACAGAGCAGAGAAGGATTAGCACCTTCTTTCCAAGGTAAATCATATCCTACTGTAAATAAAAATTTTGAACAGATGAATTATCAAGGTAGAGGATTAGGCCTACATGAACAAGATATCCTAAAAACACTGTAGATTATTGGCAGTCCTAAGCATCAAGTCTTGGTTATTCGAAAATTAAGGGATCTAAACATATCAATGATACCTCTATAAAACTGGGGGCAACCTCGTCTCAAGCAAGCATCAACATAGGGAAAATGAAGAATACTTATGATGAAACCGATTCCAATACTACAACCATCCACATCACGAATCTTCATCCACCCATCACCCCATCCACAAATTGGGACCAACATCAAAAGAAAGATTTGAATCAAAGCACAAAGAACATTATCAAAGAAAAAGAAGTTGAGAAGCATAATGGACAAATAAAATACACATGGATATCAAAAAAATACAAAGAAATATTATCCCTATCAAACTCCATCAGTCAAAGAAACTATGGGGAAAAATAAAAAAAGGGGCAAGTATCCATCAAAGATGTTTACAAAGTAAAAATAAGGCTTTTCAAGCGATGTTCAAAGTATATCGAGCAGTTGGTCCTAATTCCACACACACTTCCGTATCCACCAATTATTGCTCATCTTCCCAAGTTTGGAGAGTCAAAGGTTCCAAAATATCAACCAATCCATCCCCTATTTGTAAACACACAACACCATCCATGCCTCCATGCATGATATCCAATTCTCACATTGAACATGTATTGGCAGTAACCCTTCATCATAAGGATTCAAAACACACTCTATTGTATCAGCAAAGCAGATCAGGAATCTCAAAAGTTGCATTCAAGTGCACATATCTTGGCAAAGTAGCTTCTTCAAGTAGGATATCAATAGCACACTATGACAGAAGCATCTACATCGACACCACTAGGTGGTTCAGTATGAGCTTAAAATCTTTCAACAAAAAAATAAAAATATAAAAAAATCAAAAAATATAAAATCCAAAAAAAGATTGAAAATAGTAAAGTGAAAATTTGTCCTCTAGTGAAAACCACTTTGGTGGCGCTTTGGACAAGTATCATGATGAAAACTTGGCAAACAAGCATCATGTGTAGAATCGAGTATCTACTTGCGTCATTTCAGGAGAAAACATCTTATCACATCCCTCATTAAAGCCAACATTCCATCCATCTGATCCATAATAATTTCATTCATCTACAAACCATTTATCCAATCCATCTTCATCTATCTACATCCATCTTCCAAATTGTCTTGATCTCGATAAAATTTTGGTGCATACTTTACACTTGCTTATGGTAGACATCTTAAAATGGGTCATTTTCATTTATCCTATCCTACCCAACATTATCTAAGCCTTGAATCATTATCCAAATGAGATTCCTTTTTTCAAACACCTTATCTTGTCACAAGATAATCCTTGGAATCCTTTGCATGCTTACCATATCTATCCATCCATACACCTATCCAAGCATCCACCCATGGCCTTTCAAACATTGCAAGACACCGGGGGAAAATATTTGTATCTTGCTTTGAGAATAAATCTAGATATATATCGTCCAACTTATGTGGTGATCCAAACATTTGCAAACGTGAAATCAAATTGGTCAAAGCATTTGTGAACAAAAAATCCAAATCACTAGCCCATGGCATATTTTGACAAGATGATTTTCCTTATCAAAATTTATCTTTCGTCAAGAATCAATCCAAAAAATCAATATCAATTGCATCTAATGTGTACTTCATCGTCACATCAAATTATTCAAACAATTTTGTTCCAAATCAAGCTTCAAAATCTTGATCAGTCAAAATCCAATCAATCCATCATCATCTCGGGATATCCTTCTCAATCCTTGTATTGCTTAACACTATCCTTGCATTGTTATGTATCCTCAACAATGTTATCATCATCAATCCTGATCAATCAAAATCCAACCAATCCATCATCTTCTCAGGATATCCTTCCCAATCCTTGTGTTGCTTAACACTATCCTTGCATTGTTGTGTATCCTCAACGATGTTATCATCACAAATCCATCAATCTAATCAATCAATACTAGCTTGGTTTTCAACAAAATCCCAAAACAGAGCACTGATATTATCACATATCCACATCCAAATTGTCAAAATCATGCAAAAATCCAAAAACATCCAAAGCATATCAAAATCCAAAAAAAAAGATCAAAAAGTCATAAAACATCAAAAAAATGGTATCTGAGCTACGTCGTCTCCGAGCTTAAATGTAGGCAAGGCAAATCTTTGATTGGCCCCCGAGACAAAAAGTCCAAAAAAGTTGCAAAATCTCAAAATCCCAAAAACAACCTCAAAGTATTCAAAATTCCAAAAACATCCAAATATTTGAAAAAAATCCATCCATCTCATCTCGCTTCCACTCACAATAATCATCATTCATAATAAATCAATCGTCACTTTCATCCTTTGGTAAGTCAGTCGAAAGCAAGTCTAGCAGGTTTAAAAGCAGAAGCTCAATCATCAAAGTCTCAAGTATAGGTCAGTAAGTAAACAAGTTGGCCAACTCTTGGTATCAATAGCTTATCATCCAATCAAATCTCATTATTGCCTAATCACAATATGTCCTAGGATGCATCCTTCCTACAATGGACATCAACATCAGGCATCACCGTAGTTTTGTCCTAGCTAGCATCACGAAGAACATTAGCTTGTTGGTTTACTTTATCTTGGTCTTTTTGACTGATCTTATTTTGCGTTCATTTCAATGACCTCTCAATGATGCCTAATCATAACAGTTTAGAGAGAAAGGAATGGGGCAATAATCATTATCTTTTTATCTGTTGTGCTTGTTGGATATTCTTGTAAAATAACTTTGTCATACGTGCTTCATTTGGTTTGCAGAGAGGATGTTTTAGGTATCTTGTTGACCACATAGGAAGACTTGTTTTTCTATGTTTTGGTCTGAGATGTTTAGAATATCTGAACTACATCCTGAATAATGTTTCGTATGTCAAGTGTGAACAATGATACTCCTTTTAATTTATCGACTCAAAGTCCATCGCACTAGGTACAATGCCATCCTGGTTCTTTATACCTTGATGCATCGTATCTATGTGTTTTATCAAACATAAGGTAAATAGCCCTTTTAAAATCCCAATTCTTGATAAGAAAATCGTCATCATCATCATTAATAATGTAGACTTGGTGGATCCTCCTTTCATCATCTTATTTCTTCTTTCTTCTCTCTACGCTAACATGGTATCATGACAGTCAATCAAAAACATCACTAATGTGTCTATTTTGAACCTCTTTATCGCGAGATCAAACCTCAAATCAAAATTTTCACTCGATCTCTCAAGGGGGTAATATATTAGTGTAATCCTTCTAGCTAGGGCAGCAGTGGGGCATCTGATTTTTTTTATAAAATTATAAAATTTTGATCTTGGCAATTTATTCTTTAAACCAACACAACGAGTGCATTGCTTCAAAGAGGGGCCAAATGTAGACACTAAAAATATACATGCACCTGATCCTAATCTTACTAACACTAGTTCATCCTGAATCATCTCCTCGGTTAGTCATTTAATTGAATAATCTTTATTCAATTAAATTCATCATATTTCCTCTCTTAATTAAATAAATAAAATTTATCTAATTAAGTCATTCTCCTCTATTAATTAAATAAATAATTTTGTTTAGTTAATTCTATAGTCCCTCGTTTAATTAAATAAATCACTTTATTTAATTAAACTCTAAGTTCATGTCATTTAAATTAAATAAATTAATCTTTATTTGATTTAATCTAACACCACCTTCTTTAATTAAATAAATAAATCTTTATTTAATTAAATCTAAATCATTATTCCTCTCAGCTTTGATTTAAATAAATCCTAAAATGTAAATCAAATTGTCAAATAAGCTAATCTTCATCTAAATTAATCAAATCCTGACTAATCCTAATTCTAATCACTCCAATCTTCTAGATTTTGTAAATTACACGATAAATCAATTTATTTGATTTATTAATTCATCAATTTCCATTCAAAAGGGCATCTTTTGTAGAATATTCTTCCAATTCAAAAATCCCTCCAAAAGGGATGAGTACATCCAACAAGGTGTTAAAGGCCTCTTACATGTCCTTTGCCTTGAGCCAAGTGACATTTACTCTATTCCTCCCTCCCTCCAACTTGTCATTTCATCAAATTCAAATTTGAATCTAATAACAATAATGTGCACATTCATCAAAATGTGCTCATTCCTCCTCCAATCACATCTTGACAATTGGCACAATGCCATTGGTCCATCTTTAATCCCACATTCATCCTATTTCACATTCCTCCATCCTTATCTCCTATAAATAGAGAGCTTCTCTATTGATTTTAGGATCTACAATCCATGCAAGATTATTATACTAAATTTCATCCACAACTTCATCCATTGCATTTTGTATTTCATAGTTTTGTATCAAGTTCATCAAGGTTATCATCACATTGCATCAAGGAATCAAGAATATTCATCAAATCACACTAAGGAGTTGGAAAAGAGTCATTTTCTACACATAAATGGCACCAATTCCCCATGGCCCCCATGGGATTGAAATTTTTCTCATTAGAATAGGATTTACTTACTTTCATTTGTGTTGTTCTTCACTTGTTTCCTATTTTGATGTTTCAATCTAATTTCATGGGGAATGTTGCTTCTATCTTGCATTCGGATCTAATATTGTGTTTGTTCTCTGTGTTTGTGCAGGTATAGAAACACCATTCACAGAAAGAAATTGTATAACCTCAAAATGAAAGATGGTGGGTTTGTGGCCAAACATATAAATGCCTTCAATACGCTAGTTACCAATTACACTCCGTGAGAGTGAAAATGGAGGAGGAAGATCAATGTGTAACTTTACTACATTCTTTGTTAGATTCATGGGACCACTTTATTGTGGCCATGTCGAGAATTACCACCAAGTTTGAGATGGAATAATTGATTGCATATTTACTGTTAGAATAATTCAGAAGGAAGAATTGTGATTTGGATAAGGAGGCCCTAGTGGTTCGTGAAAGATCCGAAGAAAAAAGGAAAGAAAAAATACAATAAGCAAGATAAGTGTAGATCCAAATCTTGAGAAGATCTAAATCTCCTAGTAAGTTTGAGGTGAAATGTTGGAAATATGGAAAAACTAGACATATAGGAAGACGAGGAAGAAGAAGAAGAAAAAGGTAAATTTTGATGGCATGAGTTTGAGAGACCTCCTAGGATGAAGGTAATTCTTTTGTTGTTGCCTTGACTACTACTCCTAGGTCAAGAGAATAGATTATGATGAGATTTTCTCTCTAGTATCAAAAATTTCATCCATTTTATTTATGTTGTCTCTTTCTATAGCATATGATCTTGAGGTTGAGTATATGAACATGAATAAACCATTCCTATTGGGTCCCAAAACCACTAATCCACATCATAAAAGATATTTTCACTTTCAAGGTCAAATTGGCATCATGAAAGTTAATTTTTCTCAACTATAGACCATAGAGGGTTGAAGATCACCTCTACAAGAGTGGGATTTCTCTTGTAGTCTTTGAGTTCAACTTAGACTCAAGAGGGTATTCCTAGAGGTTTGATAAATAAAATGGACAACAAAAAATTAAGACTCCTTTAAGATTGATTCCTTAGTTAAAATACAAGATCATGAATGTGCAGTAAAGTTTATTCCTAAACTATGAATTAATGGTTTTAATTTGTTTTGAATATGTGAGTGTAGAGTATAAAATTTAACTCTTATAAATGAATGTTAATGTTCCTTGATAGTAAATATCATACAATACAATAAAATGAGGCTTCAGTTCTTATACTATTGAAATTGTTTGATTATCCTTTTTACATAAATAGAATTTGCAACTGAACAACAAATTACAAATATATAATATTACATATTCAGTTGTAACCAACTAGTAAAAATATCTTTATGTTGTAGATGAATTACAATATTATTTCAATTAAATTGAAAAAATGTTAATTTTGAGGAACATGTGGTAAATTTTTGGAAGTCTTTGGTTTGGACACCAACATGTCATACAAACGTCCTCGCATCACGTTGTAACCCTAGATTGAAGGAGTCTTGATGGTGTTCTCCTTAGGTGTCTAAACTTTGAATCTAAGCTAAAACTACCTTAGATGAGGTACATGAACATGTTTGTGGGGCACATTCTAGTGAATCTACCCTCATAAAAAAATTGCTAAGAACCATTTACTATTGGCCAACTATGGAACAAGATGCACAAAAATTTGATAAGAAATTTTGTCGATGTCAAAAACATGGAGACTTGATTCATGCACCCACACAAGAGTTACAATAGATAACTACTCCTTGTCATTTTTTGTTGATGTTGCAACGTCTAGATGATCACTTCCAACCACGTATTTCAATAATAAATATTCATATAGCCTATCGGCTATTCTATTTATTAAATTCAAATTTATACATGAAGAGATGCTTCTCTTAATATCATTTATATTATTTAATGATTAATAACTAATTAATGAATGAGGCTGACTTTATGAAGAGACAAATTTTATGGTGGTCGACTTGTAATATAAAGAAACATGTTCTTTATTATTGGGAAAACTTCCTTCCTTGAAGAGGCACAAATTTATCTCCCTTGCCTACAAATACAAGATCATGATCATTCATTCAAAAATCAAGTTCATTATCATATTCAGATTTTGTAGAAGAAGTTCAAGCGTAAGCAACAAATCATCATTTTGTAGCAGCAAGTCGATTTCAAGGAGAAATATATTCACTTGTATCTTGCATCTAAGAGAGGTTCTATTATTCATTGTATCAAATCAGCATTGTGTTGTGCCTGAGTTGTAAGAAAATTTCTACTCTTATTCTATCAATACATAAGAGATATATTGGTTGGGTTTTTCTCCCTTAGGTTGGAGGGTTTTTCTAGGGTATCTTGTTGTGTCTGTTGTCTTATGTCTTGCATTTTTTTATTACTTTCAGTTCTAAATTATCTGATCATTAAAAGCTAGCATGGTATCAGAGTAGGTATAAGAAGATCTAGATCAAATTTCATTCAAGCAACAATTTCCTCCATTATTGTTCACATTTTAGTTTACATCTACCTTATTGTCAAGATGGTGAACGGGCTCAAGGTCGAGGACAAACTTGAGGGTGCATCAAAATTCACATCCTGGAAGTTTAGAGTGATGCTCGCTTCGGAGGAAAACGAGTTAGTTGAGTTCATGGAGAACGATGTTCTTGAACCAACTGAAGAGAATGAGAAGCCTCAATGGAAGAGAAATAACACTAAGGCGAAAAATATGTTGGTTGACTCCGTGAAAGATAACACTATTCCAATCATCTCTAAGTTGCAAACAACAAGAGATATGTTCATGACCTTGGAGGAGATGTATGAAATCAACAAAATTAGTCAGGCTCTTGCATTAAAGTAACAATTTCATCATATTAATATGGTGAAAGGAGAAATAATCATTTCATACTTCATGAAGATCACTAAATTGAGAGATCAACTCTCTACCATTGGGCAGATTGTTGATAGAAAGGATCTAACTATGTTGGCTCTCAAAGGTCTTCCTAAATCTTGGGAGTCATACATTCAAGGAATCAGTGTCAGATCAAAACTTCCTAAGTTTGATCGGTTGAGAGCAGATTGTATTCAAGAAGAATCAAGGTTGGTTGCAAGAGGTTTTGGTCAAAGCTCTACAAATGAAGACATTCATGTTCTTTTCGCTCAATCCTCGAAGAAGAAAGGAAAAGGAGGAAATAAAGGATAGTTCAAGAGAAATAGAGATCAAGAGTCATATGGTGCCTTGAAATTCAAGAAGAAGAGGGATCTATCTCGTGTTCAATGTTTTAGATGTGACAAGTTTGGTCACTATGCAAAGGATTGCCCAACCAGGCCTAAGCAACATGCTTCATTTGTGGATGTGGATGAGATCTCACCTTAGAAGGATTCAATGGAATTCCTATTATATTCTTCCTCATCAAGCAACGTTCCAATAGATAGCAACACCTGGTTGATTGATAGTGGCACCTCTCATCACATCACTGGGTTTAAAGAACATCTCTTAGATTTGGTGATGAGAGAGTCAAGTGTTCAAGTAATAATTGGAGATGATGAAAGTTACTCTATGAAAGGCGTTGAGACCTCCACCATTAACTTAGATTCATGAATCACCTTACAATTCAGTGATGTGCTATTTGTACATGGCATCAAGAGGAACATTGTCTCAATTTCAGCCTTAGAAGACAAGGGGTATCAAATAGCATTCTTTGAAGGAAAATTTCTTGCATGGCCAAAGAACTCTAACATCAAGACAATCAATGTGATTGGTGTTCATCAAGATTATCTCTATAGGCTCTCCACCCTTCCTCTAAAAGCCTTGTTGCATGATGCCTCAAGTTCATGTGAGCTTTGGCATAGAAGATTTGCTCACATTCACTTTCATGCTCTTCCAACCTTGGAGAAGATGGTCACCGACATTCCCAAATTGAGCCAGGAGGATGAAGGTACTTGTTGAGGATGCACACTGGGTAAGAACACTAAAAGACCTTTCCATAGTAGTGAAATCAGATCTAAATGTATTCTAGATATTGTTCATTCTAATTTGTGTGGTCCAATGTCTGTTACTTCTTTGAGTGGTTTCTTGTATTATGTAATTTTTATTGATGACTACTCTAGAAAGACTGGGATTTATTTCTTAAAGACTAAAGAATCTAAGGATGTACTTGAAAGATTCAAGGAATTCAAAGCTCGAGTAGAAAAATTGTTCGGGAAAAGGATCAAAGTTTTGAGATTTGACAACGGAGGAGAATACATCTTTGGAAGCTTTCAAAACTTTTGTATTGAAGCAAGGATTAAGAGGGAGTTTTGTGTTCCCTATAATCCTCAATAGAACAATGTAGTAGAAAGGAAGAACAAATCCATTGTAGAAGTAGCTAAGGCCATGATTCATGATCAGGATCTACAAACCTTCATATGGGGCGAAGCTTCTAGGACAACTATGTATGTTATGAATCGAAGCCCTCATCGTATCTTGGAGAACATGACTCCTAAAGAAGCTTTCACAGGTGTGAAGCCTGAAGTCAGTCACTTGAGAATATTCGGTTGTCCTATGTATGTTCATGTTCCTTAAGACAAAAGGAAAAAGTTGGAACTTTCTGGTAAGAAGGGAATATTCGTAGGCTACAATGAGACTTCAAAAGCCTACAAAGTTTACATTCTTGGTTAGAATTTGATTGAGATCAGCAAGGATGTTGCATTTGAAGAAGATATTGCATTCAAGAGATTCAAAGGTCATCATATGGAGATAGACAATGAAGACCAAGAGTCTTCCCAGGATATGAAAATTGACCATACTCCTGAGATTCAGAGGGAGCCTACTAATCCAAAATAAGATGATGAACCAGTTGAGCCTTTGGAACCTATTGATGGGCCTTTTGACATTGTTATTGGTAGAAAGAGACCTTAATGGGCTAGGAAAACAATGCAGGAGATAGAAAACTTTGCAACTCCTAGAGGAAGTTTCAAAGAAAGCAAAAGACCTCAGAATTTTTTAAACTATGTTGCCTTGATGAGTCAAATGATTGAGTCTGAGCCTTCTAGTGTTCAGGAAGCTACAAGTCAGCAAGTTTGGAAAGATTTTATGTCTGAGGAATATCACTCTATCTTCAAGAATGATGTTTGGGACATCGTACCTAGACCTAAAGGCAAATCTGTGGTATCTTCTAAATGGCTCTTCAAGATAAAGCATGCAGCAAATGGGAGCATTGAGAAGTACAAGGCTATATTTGTGGCTAGAGGATTCTCACAAAAATAAGAGATAGATTATAAGGAAACATTTTCTCCAGTTGCTCGTTATACATCCATTAGGACCATCATTTATCTTGCAACATCTAAGGGATGGAAGATACACTAGATGGACATGAAGACAACATTTCTAAATGGTGTAATTGAGGAATAGGTTTATATTGAGCAACCTGATGGCTTTGAGGTTCATGGGAAGGAGTCTTATGTTTGTAGGCTTAAGAAGGCATTGTATGGCCTTAAGTAGGCTCCTCGCGCTTGGTATGAAAGAATTGATCAGTATTTGACGAGCTTGGGTTTCTCTAAAAATGATGTTGATTCAAAAATTTACTTCAAGGTAATTAATGGTGAAGCATTGATCTTAGTTCTATATGTTGATGATCTAATTCTTACTCGAGAAAAACACTTCATTTTAAAATGCAAGAAGGAGCTAGCTTCTGAATTTGAAATGAAGGATCTTGGTCTCATGCACTACTTCCTTGGTCTAGAAGCATGGAAATCGAATGAGATTATTCTAAGTCAAGGGAAGTATACTATTAACATCTTAAAGATATTTGGTATGATGGATTGTAAATCCATGTCTACATCTATGGAGACCAACTTTCAAAAGCTTAAGGAGGCTACAACTAATTCAAATCTGGTGGATCCCACTATGTACAGGCAGTTGATTATATCATTGATGTATCTAGTCAATACTAGACCTGATATTTTCTATGTAGTGAGTGCACTTAGTCAGTTCATGTGTGAACCAAGGAAAATACATCTAGTTGCAATAAAACATGTTCTGAGATATTTATGTGGCCTAGTTGGATATGGCTTGATATATTCTTCTGGTGTAGACTTGAAGCTGCATGGTTATACTGATTCTGATTGGGAAAGGTGTGTCACTAATCAAAAGAGCACCTCTAGATATTTTTTCAATTTTGGGTGTACTATGATCTCCTGGTGTAGTAGGTAGAAATCTTCAGTGGCACTTAGCATCGCAGAGGTGGAGTATATTGCAACATGTGTGGCATCTCGAGAAGCAGTGTGGCTTTAGAAGCTCCTTGCAAGATTATTTGGACAATCATTGGAGCCCACTATCATTCATTGTGATAATCAAAGTTGTGTGAAGCTTTTTGTCAATCTAGTGTTTCATGATAAGACCAAGCATGTTGAGATCAAATATCACTATATCAGAGATATGGTATTGAGGAAAGCAATTCAGTTGAAATACATTAGCACTAATGAGTAGACGATAGAAATTCTCACCAAGCCCCTCTCCAGAGTAAAGTTTGTGTACTTTTGAGACAAGCTTGGTACTATGGAGAATGAATCCCTGATTGAGAGGGAGTCTCAGCTTCAATGATTTTCTATGATTTGCTTTAATGCATTTCTTTCTATAAGAGAGATTTGAGGTGCAAGCCCTTGTTTCCATCCTCTAGGAGTTGCCAAGGTGGATGTCATGTGTGTGACTCCATGAAAACATCATGTGAGAGAGTTTGTTATCATTTTCTTATACTTGTGCTTATTCACCGTCTGGGAGTATCTATGGTGAACATCATGATGAGATGATGACATCACATTAAGTGATGGGCACTTGTGCACATATACCATCCATGGGAGTAGTGATGATGGTTGATTTCATGATGAGGTGATAAGATATTTTCCACATGGGTGTAGCCATGGTGGTTGACATCACGATGAGGTAATATGTCTTGCCTAGCTAGAAGTATTCCTCCCTAGTTGAGAGGGAGTGGTTATGTTGCAGCATTTGGATGATCACTTCCAGCCATGTATTGTAATGATAAATATTCATATAGCCTATCGGCTATTCTATTTATTAAAGTCGATTTGCTACATGAAGAGATGATTCTCTTAATACCGTTTATATTATTTAATGATTAATAACTAATTAATGAATGAAGCCAACTTTATGAAGAGAAACAAATTTTATGGTGGCCGACTTGTAATATAAAGAAACACATCCTTTCTTATTGGGCCAACTTCCTTCCTTGAAGAGGCGTGACTTTATCTCCATTGCCTACAAATACAAGATCATGATAATTCATTCGACAATCAAGTTCATTATCATATTCGCATTTTGTAGAAGTTCAGGTGAAAGCAATAGAACATCATTTTGTAGCAACAAGTCAATTTCAAGGAGAAATATATTCACTTGTATCTTGCATCTAAGAGAGGTGTTATTATTCATTGTATCAAATCGGTATTGTGTTGTGCCTGAGTTGTAAGAAAATTTATGCTCTTATTCTATCAATATATAAGAGAGATATTGGTTGGGTTTTTCTCCCTCAGGTTGGAGGGTTTTCCCAAGGTATCTTGTTGTGTTTATTGTCTTATGTGTTGCATTTTCTAATTACTTTCAGTTTTGAATTATTTGATCATTAAAAGCTAATATTTTTCACAATGGGGACTTGAGCTTGTAGGAAAAATCCATCCCCCCTCATCCAATGGTCATAAGTTCATTATCACTGCCACTAAGTATTTCATGAAACTTGGGTAGAGGTTTTTCCATTATCCAATATTACCAGAAAGAAAATAGCCAAGTTTATTCTAAATTATATCATTTATTGATATGGTATTCCCCACACTATCATTATTGATAATGGAAAACTCTTCAAAAATAAATATGTTTGTGATCTTGTCACTAATTTCATGTCCAACATCATTTTTCTACTCCTTGTTACTTGCGAGGTAATAGTAAAGTTGAGGCTTCAAACAAGACTATATTGAAAATATTCAAGAAAATAGTCAATAAATTTGGTTGTGATCGACACTTGCAACTTAATCCTTCTTTATGGGCTTATCATACTAACATTCACATGCCTACAATTAGAGCCACTCCATATTCTCTAGTCTTTGGAATCAAATCTATTTTCCTATTGAGGTTGAGCTCTCATCCTTAAGGGTGTCCTTAAAATATGTCATTGATGAGGAAGACTTGTTGCATGAACAAGAAAATTGAGAAGGGGGGGTGGATCAGTTAAAGCAAATTAAAACATCAAAACCCTCAACAATAACTAGATCCAAATGCATTTGTTAAACCCTTGTTATGTTAAAGTGATTAAACATGAAATGCAGATAACAAAAACTGAAATAACAAAACCACACACAAGAGAACACTAGACTTACATGGAAAAACCAATGAGGGAAAAACCACAGTGAGGATTAGCTCACAACATAAGTAATAGCAAAACCACTACAAAGGCTCACTGCCAGAATATGACACACTGTCCAAAAAGGCTCATAGTCAAGGCTCACTGCTACAAAAATAACATAAGAAGATAGAAGAGAAATACATTACATAGAGAATAACTTCTCAATGCAACAAGGAATCCACAAAAAATTCTCTAGCACTTTTGCAACCTTGTAAGAAAGATTTTAGATACCTTCAACTCACTGCCTTCAGGAAGCCAACACTTGAAATTCACACTGCTCTGCTCAAATTCGTATCACACACATCACTCACATCGATCTCACATATATCTTGTCTCTCTCTTGCATCTCACATAAACTTTACTCTTTTTTATATCAACCTCAACCTCAAAAAACTTCTCCAAGGTCAGCAACTATCTGTTATATTTACAAATTCAAATTAGGTCGACACCCAAACATTCCCGCAGTGGATAGGAATGAAGTTGACCCAAATAAATCCTTAATTAGGACCCAAATAGATCCCAACACATCTCAACACGCTTTCACAAGACTCACATGCAGTGTTAACACAAGGTCAACCAATACCTGTGCTAAACACCATAAACATTGAGTATACAGTTCCTTAAATCAATCTGGAACTTTCAAATAACAAAATTCACTTAAAAACAATCTAAAATAAACCTCAAAATGCTTGATATTCATCAAAAACTTAATCTAAACTCACAACATAGAAATACTTCAACCCAAAACATCTGGTAAACCTTAATCACACACTAAGCGTGAAACATACATTGGACTATACCAAATCAAGTGAATCCTTGAAAACAGAAAGATACAAACATTATAAGCAACTTCCCAAATCCACAAAACGTGAAGCCAAACCAAAAAGAAATGAGGATAAAATATGTTTCTCCCAAGCCACATAGAACATCACGGAAAAACCAGTTCACACACTGGTGAAAATATCTCACTTTGTACAATGATCCAGAAACCAAATTTTTAAATATAACAACCTCTAGCAACCTTGAACAACATATCAAATCCGAATAGGTATAGAATCAACACTGAAGAAATGTGGAGCACATTTGAGAGCACATTTTGAACACTTGCACAACATTGTTTTCTCCATTTAACAAATTTTCTCAAAAGCATTTAGAAACTAAGTACCAGAGACATCATCTCAACTCATTACTTCATTCTAGCTCATTTTCAAACACTGCAAAAAAAAGATAGTTCCATGTACTCACAACACTTCCTCGATATCTCAACTACACATGCACAACCTGCAACAACCTATTTTCCTCCTTTTCACAATTTTCTCAATATCCTCAACATCTTCATCATGCCACAAATTTCCTTAACATATAGTTGACATCAATGACAACACCAGATAGTAGACTTCATGTTGACATCGATGATAACACCTTCATACTTGAAAAAATATCTCCCTTTGTCATTGATGGAAACACAAGATGTGAAAAAACATAAAAGCCAACATAATAGCTTTGAACACACTCTCTTATATTTTCCTTTCTTTTCTCCCTCTGAATAGATTAAAAAAAAATCACATGATACTTTCTCCCCCTTTGACATCAATGGAAAAGGAATTTGTTTTCACATTATTCTCCCCCTTTGACATTGAACCAAGATACTTTCTTTGAATACTCCCCCTTAGGAGTACACCCAATCAACTTAGCAACTCTACATAAATGACAACACATAACACTACCTAATCCCCCTAAGAGGTAGCCACCAACATAAGTCCAAGAAAGAGATGAATCCATAGATCCATTGGACTGATGCATATCCATGTGCATCTAGTTCAACAAAGAAGGGGAAATAACCCCTAACTTCTCCCAAAAATACTCAAAAGTATCCTTAAGAAGAGCCTTAGTAAATATGTCAGCAATCTGATCCTTTGTAGGTACATACTCAGGTTTTACCTCATTCTCCATAACCTTCTCTCTCAAAAAGTGATACCTAATTGATATATGCTTTGTCCTTGAATGCATCATTGGATTCTTTGAAATTTCAATTACACTTGTATTATCATAGAAGATAGATATAGGCTCATCATATACAACTTTGATATCCTTCAATGTTTGTCTCATCCACAAAACTTATGTAAAACATCATGTTGCTACAATATACTTAGCCTCTATAGTGGATAAGTAAATTGAATCTTTCTTCTTACTTAACCATGACACCAATCTACATCTAAGAAAGAATGCTCCATCATTTGTATTTTTCCTATCATTAACACAACCAACCCAATCTTCATTTGTATAAGCACTTAATATGAAATCTATATCATTAGGATACCACAAGCCATGATCCAGAGTGCCTCTTAAATATTTGAATATCCTCTTCACTATTGCAACATGTGTTTCTTTAGGTTCTTCTTGAAATATAGCCAAAAGACAAATTGCATGCATGATATCCGTTCTAGTAACAGTTAGATTAACAGTCCACTAATCATAGATCTATATTTTCTATGATCAACCTTAAGTGAATCATCATCTTTGCTCAATTTGCAACCAATCACCATAGGAGTGCATAGTGATTTGTAGTCTTCCATTCCAAACTTATTCAACATCTCTTTAACATATTTAGATTATGAAATGAAAATCCCTTTATCTATTTGATTGATTTGTAACCCAAGGAAGCAATTAATCTCCCCAAACATTGACATTTCAAACTCTTTTTGCATCTCTTCAAAAAAATTCTTACACAACTTCATTTCTACCAAATATAATATCTTCCACATATACAACCACTATCAATATTTTATCTTCCTCAAATTTGAAGTAAAAACTACTATCTGTGGTGCCTTTACTAAAACCTTGTTGTATTAGATATTTGTCTAATCTTGCATACCAAGCTTTGGGGGCTTGTTTCAGTCCATATAATGCCTTCTTCAATATACACACCATATCTGGCTGATCTGACAACTGAAATTATTTTGGTTGTTTCATGTAAATCTCTTCTTCTAATTCACCATTTAGAAAAGCATACTTCACATCCATTTGATAAACTTTAAAATCCTTGTAAGTTACAAATGCCAAAAATATTTTGATAGCTTCCATCCTAACCATAGGGGCAAATGTACCCTCAAAGTCTATTCCTTCCACTTATGAGTAACCCTTACACAAAAGTCTTGCCTTATTGCTCACCACTTCTCCATTCTCATTCAGCTTGTTTCTAAATACCCACTTAGTTATAATTATGTTCTTGTTTGTCTATCTAGGAACCAATTCGTAAGTATGATTTTTCTCAATCTGCAAAAGTTCTTCCTCCATTTCCTTCATCCAATGTTCATCTTTTCATGCCTCACTCACTATTTTGGGTTCAAATTTAGAAAGAAAACATAAATTTACCTCAACTTCAATGTCTTTGCTTCTTGTCAATACTCCTTTCCTCTTGTCTCTAATGATCTAATATTCAAAATGATTCTCTTGCACATACTTAAGGGTCTTAGGGGTCTTCTCTAGAGATTCTTACTCTTCATTCTGAACTTCTTTTTCTTCAGCTTTTTGCTTCTTCCTCTTCTCTGCAATTAGGTTCATCTAACACACATCTATCTACTCCAATTAAATTTTGTAGATTTTCATCAAACTTAAAATTTGCACTTACAACAATCTTTCTTAGCCTTTTGTTATAACATTTTCACTTCCAACAATATTTCTCAGCTGACGGTGGAGATTCTTTCGAAAATTGGATGGAAGGATGTGTTGACCAATGGCAAACAAAACTCCACTCTAGTTCCTCCTTTTTATGAGATTGTCATTGCTTCTGGGATGGAATTTACCATTCCTGACTCGGTCTATGATAGGATCCTCTCCTCCATGGAGAATGCGGTTGTGGGTAGATTTATTTCCTTCCGTCCAACTATGGATATGGTGTGGAAGTGGGTTGTTGTGAAATGGCATCTCAAGGGGAGTGTGGAGATCTATGCTATGGATGGTGGTCTCTTCCTTTTCAGGTTTACGATTGTGGAGGACATGGTGGTGACTCTTTCCGCGGGTTCTTGGGTGTATGGAAAACACAACTTGGCTATGTGTCGTTGGAAGCCAGGGTTTGACCCTACCGTGGACCTAAACAACTCGGCTCCAGTCTCGGTTTGGCTGCCTGGTTTACCTCTAGAATACTGGGATGAAGCCATTTTCAAATGTATTGGGGATTCTTTGAGTCAATTTTTCACCACTGACTCTATCACCAAATCGAAATCCAGGTTAGTTTTTGCAAGATTTTGTGAACATCTATGTTGATAAATCTCTTCCTAACACAGTCAAGTTGTGTTCCGAGTTTGGCAACTGGACCTAACCAGTGTGTTATGAAAATATTATTGTCTACTGTCAGAAGTGTGATAAATTTGGCCACCTTATCTTTGACTGCAAATCTTCTTTCATTCGGGAGCCTAAGGTGGATAGTACCTTGGAGAACCCTACAGCTCTTGTGGAGAATGTTTCGCCTTCAAAGGAGGCCATTATGGTCAAACCTCTTGTTGCTTCACCTACTTATGGTGATCCACCATCTAGTCTGGTTGAATCTAGTGTAAGTCTAGAAACTCTATCTTTAAATGAAATTTTTTTCAAACCCAAGGATGTCCAATTGGATCAGGGCCTTGGTCCTTTGGCTATTGATCCTCTGCTTGTTGCGGGCTCTGCAAGGACAAGCGAAACAATGGGTGAGGAAGGTGAGATTTGGGAAGAAGAGAGTATTGGAGTTGTTGATGAATCTGTAGAGAATATAGAGGGCTTGAAGCTTGAGAAAACTGTAGGAGAAGAGATCTGGACAACTCCAAATAAAAAAGGGATGAAGAAGAAGGTAGATGTGGGAGGAGATTCAAAACCAGGAAGACCCACTCAGAGACACACTAGGATGAGAGAAACTACAAATGAGATTTCCCTAGGTAAACAAAGGACATTGGACGTGTCCTCTAAGAATGGTCAGAAATGGAAATTTTATCCTAGAATGTTTGTGGGATCAACAACTCCCACAAACAACTTGAGTTTAAGAACTATGTCCTGGAGCATAAGATTGATGTGTGCCTTCTACAAGAAACCAAAATGATTAAGACAAATTTTGATAAGATTGCTAAATTTATTTGGCCTAATGCTTCCTACTTCTATAGTGACGTTGAGAGAGCTTCAGGCGGTCTGGCAGTGCTTTGGAACCCCTCTAGATTTTTGGGTTCAAAAATTTTTCACTGTAAAAATTATGTGGGGGCCTCTTTTTCTTACTTGGGTGACTCTTGGTCTATAATCAATATCTATGCTCCTAACTAGAGGAATGCGAGGAACAACCTATGGCAAGATCTTCTTGTTAAAATTAATCACAATAGGGGAACCCATTGGTTGGTTGTTGGGGACTTCAACTCTCCCCTCTACCCTTCGAAGAAAAGTGGTGGCTTGTTGGATTACTCTGACAACATGTTTGACCTGGCTAATTTTTTGAACTCTTCGGGGTTGATAGATATTGATCTTATGGGCTAAAAGTTTACTTGGTCTAATAGACGCTCTGGTGCTAATCTAATTCAGGTCTGATTAGATCATTTTATCTGCTCCCCCATTGGACTAACATTTTAAATTCCAATCTAAAAACCTTGCCCAAAACACCACAACCCTTGTTGCTGACCGCAAATGTCTGGCCTGTTGTGGGCCCTATTCCATTCTATTTTGAGATTATGTGGAATTCCCACCCTAACTTTAAAAATAAAATTCCAGAATGGTGGAACATCCCTGTTTGTGGCTCCCCCATGTTCAGGATTTTTTTCAAACTCAAACATATTGAAAACATGGTAAAAGGATGGAACAAGAGTGTGTTTGGTGATGTGTTTCAAAAATAAAATTAGAGGATGAATTAAGAATTTTACAAAAAGAAATGGAGGAAGGGGATGACAGTCAGTAGACCCACAACCGGGAAATGGAAACCAAGAAGGAATGGGAACGAATCCTCAAAAATGAGGAAATATTTTGGAAATAGAAATCCAGAGTCCAATGGCAGAAAGAGGGCGACAAGAACACCTCTTTCTTTCATGTGTCTACCATCAAGCACAGGAAAAGAAACCAAATTTCTAAACTGACTAATACTACTAGCGTGGTGATAACGACTCTTGCCTAGATCGACCTTCTAGCTACAAATTACTTTCAGGAGGCTTACTCAGCCCCGACTGAGGCACCTAACCCGACTTTGGACAAATTGTTGCTTAACCACCTTCCAACCATCATCTCTCAAGAAGATAATTTGGGAATTCTCAGTATTGTTTCTCTAGAAGAGGTTCAACTAGATACCTTTAGTATGGGGGCTTTCAAAGCCCTAGGCCCAAATGGTTTTCCCCCCACTTTCTTTCATATATTCTCGGATATTGTGGGTGGGGACCTTGTGTTAGCTGCCCGTGATTTCTTCAAAACTAGTAAAATCCTTAAACAAATGAACCACACTTTTATTGCTCTAATTCCTAAGATTGGTGATCCTCAATCCATAACTGATTTTTGGCCTATTAGCCTATGCAACACCTTTCACAAAATCTTATCCAAGATCCTTGTGAACCATATCAAGCCCCTTCTTGATAAACTCATTAGTCCAACCCAAAAAGGTTTTGTCCCTGGGCGCCATATTCTTGATGCTACTCTGACCACTCATGAGCTTTTTCCATTCTATGGACAGATGTAATTATGCGGGGATGGCTCTCAAATTAGACATTTCTAAAGCTTATGATAAAGTTATATGGGACTTCATCCCTAAGGTTCTGACCAAGTTTGGTTTCAACCATTCGGTTGTTAAACTCTTAATAAAGTGTGTTAATATTGTCAAGTATTATGCTCTGGTCAATAGGACCCCCTTTGAGTTTTTCTCTGCTAGTAAAGGGATTAGGCAAGGTGACCCCCTATCTCCCTATCTCTTTATCATGATAGCTGATGTGTTGAATAGGAACTTTATTGGTATGTTGTCAGAGGGCTCTATTAGGGGTATTAGAGCAACTTCCTCCCTAGACCCGGTTGTGTTGCAACAATTTGTGGATGACACTTTCCTCTTTGGTAAAGCCTCAATGGTCAAAATATCAACTACAATAAAATCATGATTTATTTCTTCAACAACACACCTAACTTGCAAGCTAGGGTGACTGCGGTTCTGGGTTGTTTAAGTGGAACTCTTCCCTTGGTTCACCTTGGGCTCCCTCTCACAATTAAGGAGGTCACACCTGACTTTTGGAACTCGGTGCTTGAAAGGATTCAACGAAAATTTTATGGGTGGAAAGGCTCCATCCTAAGCCATGCTGGTAAGCTCCAACTATTCACTGCTGCTCTTTAAGGAATGCCAATTTACTTCCTCTCTATTTTTAAGATACCTAGGTACATTGTTGATAAACTTGAAAGAATCCAAAGGAACTTCCTCTGGTTTGGGATTGAGGATAAAAATAAATTTTGTTTGGTCAAATGGGAAAAGGTCTGCCAACCCAAAAATTGTGGTGGCCTTGGGATAAGGAATATAGTCGAATCTAACAAGGCCTTGATGGCCAAGGTGGGTTGGGATCTGATAAGGAATACTAAGGATTGGTGCAAAATTATAAATTCCAAATATCTTCAAAACAAGCCTTGGTCCACTGCCTCTCGGAGGTTCACCCCCATGGCTCCTTGGCTTGGAGGAGCATATGCAGCACACAAAGCTTGCTAAAGAATGGGATTAAATGGAAAATGGGTAATGGAACTCAGATTAGATTTTGGGAAGACTCGTGGGTAATTGATATCCCCCTGGATTGTTTTCATTTCAGGAATCTCAACAGGATGGCCCAGAGATACTTTGGGCTCCATATATGTGATTATGTTTTCGGACCTCCTGGGGCTAGGGTGTGGAAGGATCTATGTCTCTATTGTCCTCTATCTCAAGACCAATGTTGTCTGGCTAGGTCTCTCCAAGACTTACTCTCTTTTACCAGGCTTCCTTCCTATGACAGGGGAGATGAGCTTTTTTGGACCCTTGACAAACAGGGGGATCTATCTGTTAGGTCGACGTATAATCTGTTGACAAACCAAGGTACTGCGATGGACCTTTGGAAGAGGATATGGAACCGCCATATGATCCCTAAGATTAATTTTTGGTGGACTACATGCCATAATAGGATCCTCACTTAGGACAATTTGAGGAAACGAGGATTTTATATCCCCAACAAATGCTTATTGTGTAAATGCAGTGAGGAAACTGTTAATTATTTATTGTTACACTGTTCATTTATTGTTGAAGTCTAGGGGTTGGCATTTGATAAACTGGGTGTTTCTTGGGTCTTTTGTAAGGATATCATATCCTTCATCTTGGGTTGGTGTGGTCCCTATATCCACCCCTTGCCTGGAGAAATTTGGAACTAGGTCCTCCTATTATTGGCTGGTGTTTGTGGAAGGAAAGGAATACTAGGGTCTTCAGGAATATTGAAAGGAATCCTAGGGAAATTTTTGGTCTCAGTGTCAGGCTTATTGAGGAAAATATTTCTCTTCAATGGGAAACCCCCTGAGATGGGACCTGTTGATTATGAAATAAGAATGGCCAAGGCCTGGCACCAGAATTTAGATGCTACCTCTTTTGATAATTCTAAATCCCTGGCCAGGAAAAATACCAAATGAGAGCCTCCAAACAGAAGCTGGTTCAAACTCAATTTTGATGGGGCTGCTAAGGGCAATCTAGGAAAGGCTAGCATTGGAGGAGTGATTAGAGGCCCAAGGGGGGTTCTGGTTGTTGGATTTGCGAGAGGTATTGGTTTCCAATCTTCTATAGTGGCAGAAGCTCGTGCACTGCACAAGGGCCTCCAAATTGTTGTCTCTTTGGGGATTGTGAACCTCCACATTGAAGGGTACTCTAAGTCCATCACTGATGTTATGAATCTGGGTAAGCTAATTGGGTGGAGTACGAAGGATATTTTGTTGGATACTAGGTTCCTTTTATCCAAGCTAAGAGCTAAAAAAATGACACATTTTAAGGGAAGGTAATCAAGTGGCAAATTCTTTGGCTAATTGTGGTACTTATTGGGGTCACTCTAAATGTTAGAGGAATATGGGGAATTTACCACCAAGGATTCAAGATCTCATCTTGAAAGACCAAAACACCCATTTATTATGATGATTTCAAATCTTCGGTTGATGGGTGTCGCTTGGTGGGTCCGCTTGGTTGTTCTTTGGGCTTGGTGGATGATTTCTAATGTTGAGGTGGCCTACAAGTGGCGGATTTCAAAATTTAAATTTAATCACATGGTTAATGAAGGCGACTCTTTGAAGTGTTCAAGAAAGTATGTGACATTTATAATTTTGAGAGGTCTTATTATGCGATATCTTATCTTTGGGATTGTTTTAATCCATCATGACCTTCGTAAGACTATGGTTATGAATATTGATGACATTTCATAATTAGGGAAAGCCACCTTCTAGCCTTCGATCCTGCTAGTTTAGCGTTGACTTCTAAACATGCTTACATTAACATTTCTAAATTTGGCCATGCGGCCACCATGCCTAGTTTTTTGTGCTTTTGCATCACAACCAAGAAATATTGCACACCCACTGATTCCTGCTTAGCTTTCCACAATCACCTTAAGATACACATTAATGACATCGTTATGTTTTCTTTTGCTGATCTTTCCTTTCATGCGTGTGATCTGCACACTAGCATGATTATCCAACATTGCAATATTTGCCTTAATATCCACAATGGGAAGGAAGCCTATTGATTTGTCGATGTTTCTAACCTTTTATTATTGCAAGATCTTTGGTTTCCTATGTCGATGAACATCATGGGTGGTGACCACGTTCGGACTGAGCCTGATAGTTACAAAGAGTTTCATAAGAATCCTTTGGTTTGGCATATTTGCACTGAGGGTGGCCTTGATCCTCTCATTGATATTCTATTGGGCCATGATCCTAACCTGTCTGGCCAATTTGTTAATTCCTGGAAGGACCGAAGGGTTACGTTGGGTGGAATTTCCTTTGAAGTCAGCGAAGAGGTGATTGTGCAAGCTACCAGAATGCAATGCACTGTGAAGAAATATCCTAAACATACTCGAACTCTGAACAATGAAAGTTTGAAATATTTTTTCATGGGGAATGAGGAGTCGGTCCACAACCAATCAAGCTTTGAACGTGAAGCCCTTTCGCAGCCCTGGGACCAGGTGTGTTTAGCCCTTATGAAGTATGTCACGCTTGAAGGTAGGTTTAAAACCTACTTTTCTATCATTTTTCCCTTCTGAATCATCTAAGGCATAAAATCCTGCATAGTTTTTCTTTCTTTGTGCTCTTGGACCTAGAGAATTCGGTTGAAAAATGCAAAGAAATGGCCAGTCTGAACCCGAATGACATTTCACCTCTACCTCTCCATCAGGGGCTTATGTTGAGACTCTACCATTTTCATTTGGCCTTATGTCCTCCTAGAGCCATTTCCACTATCTGTATTAAAGAGATTGAATCCCTGGTTGTCGCTAATATCTCCCTTGTTGAATGTAAAAGCCCTTCTAGGAAACCCCACTTGGGTACTGCTGAAAAACCCAAAACCAAACAGGTTGCTAAACAATTTAAGGGCAGTGTGGGTAATGCACATACTAGTGTCGTGACCAGCCTATGTGATCTCAAGGCCACCCCGGCTAAGTCTTCTTACAAAGCCATGATAATGAAAAAAGGAAAAGATGAGAGAAAAAGGTCTGTCAAAGCCGATGATGCTAGAGGGTAAAGGGAAGAATATTTTTGGGAAAGATTCTAAAGGTGATACGGTCATGGGGACCATGATCATGACTGAAGGGGAGAATACCATCCAAAGGTTGGGGAGATTGGCGAAAAACAACAGGAAGAGACAGATTATTGATGATTCAGAGGAGGAGCAGACGAACATCAAGGATTATAAGGAAGAGGAGACCGAGGAGGATGAGGAAGAAAATGTGGAAGGGCCCCTTTCTACCACAGACAACATCAAAATCCTAAAACAGACTTCGGCCTCTCACTCTTCGTACCCTCTGGTCATTGAGCTTGGCAAGGTCCTGAGAACCATGGATGATGGTGAGGATATTCGTGCTATGGAAAAGAAGATGGACACGCTTGATAAAATATTTAGAGGTTTGACCTGCTTCACAATGAAGTTGGGTCATTTTGTGACTAGCACCCTTTCCACGGTGATAAAAAAGGAGATGGAGGGCAATAATGCCTAGGAGAATCAAGACTGGGTTGAGGATGACGCTGTGGACCTCCTATTCAAAATCTGGGACAATGCCAGTTAGTGTTGCCCAAGCCTATGTTTTGTGTCTTCGTTGCCTATCCAAGGTTATTGTGTTGTTATTGTATTATTTCTGTTCTTTTTGACTTGTTTTTAGTTTTTTGGACTTGATCCTTTTTGGCCCTTGTGGCTCATTGTGAAGGGTACAACACCCTGTAAATGCTACTTACTTTTTCAAAAAAAATTGTAAGATTTGTTTTTAGTAGAATATATAAGGAAGATACCTTCATCAGAACTTGCATCAAACTTTCCTAAGTTTTCTTCATCTCTTCTGATGTCACATTTGCTTCGAAATACTCTAAAGTACTTGATAGTAGGAATCCTTCCATACCATAATTCATAGGGAGTCTTTGTGTTGTTAGCTTTTTCTTGAACTCTGTTAAGTATGTAAGCAACAATATGAATTTTTTCTCTCCAGTAGACTTCAGGTAGATTTTTTTCTTTCATCGTATTCCTAACAACCTCTTGAATCATCCATTTTTCCCTCTCAACCACTCCATTCTACTGAGGAGTTCTAGGGGAAAACAAGTGCCTCTTTATTCCATGAAATTCACAAAACATGTTCAACTCATTAGAGGTGAATTATCCACCTATTCCAAAACTCAAACATTTGATCTTCACATTCATTTCATTCTCAACCATAGCTTTAAATGCCTTGAATTAATCTAATGCATCAAATTTCTCTCAAAGAAAAGTAACCCATGTCATTTTAGAGTAATCATCAATCAAAAGCATGAAATACTTGTCACCTTGAAGACTTCTCACCCTTGTAGGACCACAAATATTCGTATGTATTAATTCCAGTAGTCCAGTAATAGATTGTTCCTTTACTTTGAAACTACTTCTTACTTGTTTTCCAAACTGACAATCCCTGCAAATAACATTGATAGGCTTTGTGATTCTTAGCAGGTCTCTCACTGCATGAATTGAACCAATTCTCACCAAATTATCAAAATTCATGTGACATTTCCTCTGATTCCATAACTATCATTAATGTGAGACATAAAGCAATGACCATCAATGCCCTTAAGCTGATAAATGTTTCCATCTATCCTCTTACCAGCAACAACCACTATTCCAAACCATTTTTTGATCTCACATATTTCATCCTTAAACAAAAGATTATATCCTTTACTACACATTTATCTAACACTCAAAATATTATGTCTTAAACCCTTAACATAGTAAACATCTTCAGTATTATGCTTGCCATCAAAACTAATTGAACCTATTCCACAAATCTTAGCTCTTTAATCATCTCCAAACTTAACTAATCCACCATCATACTTTTTGAGTTTAACAAACTTAATTTTCTCTTTGGTTATGTGATTAGAGTAGCCACTATCAATAACACATTAATTATTATCCTCTTTAACTTGAAAAGTAGATACTAAAGTACCTTCAACCTTCTCTTTCTTCTTTGGAACACTTTCCTTCACACAACTTTCAGAGTTAGCAAAACTAGATTCTTCTTTTATAGCCAAGAACAAGCATTCATTATCATCAAAATATCCATAATTAGATAGATCATTAGAAATACCAACATTTTATTTGACATAGTAAAATCTTTTAATAAATTTTCCTTTATTCTCCTTACTCTTATTGTTCACATCTCTGTTCAGACATCTAGAAGCATAATGACCTACATTTCCACGATTGAAACATTTGAAAGGTAGTTTGCCTTTGTACTTATTAGTGCCCTTTTTCATCTTCTCATAAATTTAGCTTTCACATCATCAAGATCATCTCCATATTAATCTTCAATATTTTCTAATTTTCCAGCCTTAAAATTAGTCTCCACCCATTTTTCAAACCAAGCTTTCTCATTTCAATTGAATTTATTATGCCAATCAACTGATCTCTAGAATAAGTATTAAAATTTGTAACTTCCTCAATAGTAGATATTTTTTAACTGTATGAATCAGGAAGAGTTATAAGAGCTTTCTTTACCACCCTAGGTTCTTTAACTTGTGCACCAGGGCCTCTCATAGCACTTACTAGTTCATCAAGCCTTTGCATATAGGTTGAAATTGTTTCATCTTTAGACATTCACATAGTATTAAATTGTGCCTTCAAATTTTTCAAATTTTCTTGTTTAACCTTGTCATCTCCTTCATAAATGATTTCAAGCTTATCCCAAACATCTTTAGCAGTCTTAAGATTCATAACTTTAACCAATTCAAAATTTGAAAGACTATTCATCAGAATAAATCTCGCCTTACTATTTACTTCATGTTCCTTGATCTCATCACTTGTGCTATGACCATTCAAAGGTACAATATACTAATTATTTATTGCCTTTTCAATTTAAAATACGTGATCTGCTAGATATCCTTCCATCTTTGTCTTCTAGAATGCATAGTTTGTTCCATCAAATCTAGGGCAATCAATTTACTTCACCATTCTGGATCTACCTTCAGTGGTTAAGCTCTTCTCCACGAAACCTCGCTCTAATACCAATTGTTGAATGAACAAGACAACTAAGAGGGGGGTGAATTAGTTGTAGCAAATTAAAACATCAAAACCCTCGATAGTAATCAGATCCAATGCATTCATTAAACCCTTATTTTGTTGAAGTGATTAAACATGAAATACAAATAATTTTTTTTGAAATAACAACACCACACACAAGAGAACACCAAATTTATGTGGAAAACCCAATCCGGGCAAAACCACGGTGAGGATTGGATCACAATATAAGTAATAGAAAAATTGGTACAAGCGCTCATTGGTAGAATAGGAAACACTGTCCAAAAAGGCTCACAACCACAAAACACAAGAAGATAGAAGAGAAATGTTACACAAAGAACAACTTCTCAATGCAATGAGGAATCCAACACTTTCGCAACCTTGTAGGAAAGATTTCATACACCTTCAAGTCACTGCCTTTATAAATCCAACACTTGAAATTCATACTTCTCTAATCAAATTCGCATCACATACATCACTTGCATCAATCTTGCATCTCACAACAACGTTACTCTTATTTATATCAACCTCAACCTCAAAAACCTTCTCCAAGTTTGACAATTATTTTTTGTACGTACAAATTCAAATTAGGTCGGCACCCAAACATTCCCGCGATGGATAGGAATGAAGGCGACCTAAAAAAATCCTTGATAAGGACCCAAATAGATCCCAACACATATCAACATGCTTTCACAAGCCTCACATGTAGTGTTAAAACAAGGTTGACCAATACCCATGATAACCACCATAAACATTAAGTACACGTTTCCTTAAATCAATTCATAAACTTTGAACAACAAAAGTCACTTGAACATGATGTATAATAAACCTCAAACCACCTAAAATTTATCAAATAATTCATCCAAACTTGCAACATAAAAATACTTCAACCCAGAACATTCGGTAAACCTTAATCACACACTGAGCATGAATCATACACTGTACTATACCAAATCAAGTGAAACCTTGTAAACTGAAAGATACAAACATTATAAGCAACTTCCCAAATCCATAAAACTTGATGCCAAACCACGAAGAAATGCAGAGAAAGTACATTTCTCCCAGGCCACAAAAATATCACTAAAAAATTGGTTCACACACTGGTGAAAATGTCTCACTTTGTACAATGATCCAAAAACCAAATTTTTGAATATAGTAACCTCCAACAACATTGAACAACATATTAGATATGCACATGCATAACATCAACATAGAAGAAATGCATAGTACATCTCAGAGCATATTTTGAACACTTGCACAACACTTTTTCTTTGTTTAACAAATTTTCTCAAAAGCACTTGGAAACCAAGTACCAGAGGCATTAAATCGTCTCATTACTTCATTCCAACTCATCTTCATACACTGCAACAAAAATATAGCTCCATGTACTCACAAAACTTCCTCAATATCCCAACTACACATGCACAACCCGCAACAACCTATTTTCCTTTTTTTCATAATTTTCTCAATATGCTCGACATCTTCATCATGTAAACAACTTCCTTAAAACATAGTTGACATTAATGACAACACCAGTCAATAGACTTCCTGTTGACATCAATGAAAACACCTTCATACTTGCAACAATAGTATCGAGTATCTATATTGTATGACCTTGAGTTATTAGACCAAAGGTGTCTTAGTGGATTAAATCATTTACAAGCTTATCAAAATCACCTTTGCCATAATTACAACAAGAAGATCAAAACTTAAAAGTTTTAAATTAGGCCGGTATTGGCATGGTGTGATGGTTTATTGGTGGAATTTTTGTTCTTGCCACCAAGGTTCAACCCCCATTGGGGTGGTATTGTTGAATGGTTGTATTCCAATTCATAGCTTCAGTCGAAAGTGTTTACCCCTTGAATAAAAAAAAAAGTTTTAAATTAGAGAATTGGTCCAAAAAGAGAATCAAAAGAATAAAAAAGACAAAGACTTGAGAAAGTAAAGTTTGAACCTAGTTGGTTGGGACCCTTTGTTATTATAACAAACTATGGTTTTAGAGCTTATAAAATTGCTACACTTGAAGGGGAACCTTTAGAAGAGCATATTAATATCATTCATCTAAATAAGTTTAATGCATGAACCTCGAGGTATCCTAGTAGTTTTTAATACTAGTTTCAATATTGCATTCCATCTCATCTGCCTACCACTAGTAACTACATTCCACATACCTATCTACCATGGCTTGGTTATCAATATATATTGTTTCACTTAACCATACCCTATTTGATTCATCCATTTTCATAATAGTGATCCTTATCTAATTGGGGACACCTTTCCCTTGACCTAGGTTTTGGATTGGATTCTTAAGATACTTCACACGTGCACATTTACATATCACAAAGATATTGTGATTTCATTAAAAGCATGAACAAAATAGATTTCAACTATTGAATTAAGTCTATGCTTTGCATATCTTTTTGTCTACCTTTACTTATCACTATCAAAACATTTTAATTCCTTAAAAGAAATATATTTCCTACAATAGGCTTTATCAAAAATAATTTAGGCCTTAATGAGTGTATCCTTCTTGCAAAGGGCCCTATCTATACTGAGCTAATATTTTAGGCAAGAGATATGTTGGTGGTTGATTTATATTGACAGTTTCTTTTCTTTTTGCTTTCTTGATTTTATCTTTTGTATCCAATTTTTTCAATGAAGCCTATATCTTGATGTTCTTAGAGTATCTTAGAATGAGGCATGGTCATTTTCTTTGTATGTTGTGATTGTGTGTCCTGTCAAAGTCCATGCAAGGGGGTTCAAATGATACAAAAGTGAATCCTAGTTTTCACACCTTGGTGCATGATATCCACTTGCTAGGGTTTCTCTTCATATATGTTGGCATAATGAAGAGCATAAAGTGTCCTTTAATTTATCATCCATATTCCATCTCCCATTTATATGTTTTATTTTGATATTTTATCCTTGGTGGAGATTAATTTTATTGCATATCTTACATTCTTAACTTTTACCATACATCATAACATCATAATCATAACATGTCGATCATAATCATCCATCACAATCATAATAAAGCATCATAAATATCCATCACATACATATGTATCATCATCATCACAATATCATCATTATCATACACCTAATAAACATCATAAGTATCCAAAGCATGAATTACACCATAAAAACATAATAGAAAACAAAATACACATCATAATCCATGCAATTATCCTAATGATGGATCATGAAGTGTGATCTGAGGTTTGTTGATGTAAAAAAAACAACACAACAAAATCTAGAAACAACATTTATCTACATGAGCCAGATTGGTATAAATATACATAGCCCATAGGCATGATGTCTACTTCATGATACAAATATACATAATATACTATAAGTGGTAGTGTTATATATATATATATATAAACTACCCCTCCATACTGCATCGACGCTTGTGTCCTAGCTAAGTAGTATGGAGCTTGTTGCTCCCTAGGTACCACCATCTCATAGAGGGTCTAATAATATGTGGCCTCTCAGGTGATCCATCTCACCTCATCCATAACCTATCATGTAGGTGTCCCCACCACAACCTTTTCTTACTGGCTTTGATCCCTCTCAAAGTCTCTCTTTATGCGGTAACATGGATTAGTTATTCCTATATTTGTGAAAACTATTTATGTGCCTAGAAGCTAGTTGTAACCATAACCTATCCCTCTTTGTGGTCAATTGTGTCACCTGGGTCTGAAGGTTGTCTCTCCCAACCCTAGGCTGATCCCTATCTGCTCTAGATCTTTCTCTTTGTTTGCGAGCCCCATCTCTCTTGGATGGCATTATGGCCACCTGTATCTGTGTATCCTCCTCCCCTTGTCTACCTCCCTGTGCCTACGCCTAACCTTCATATACTTGTGGCTGACCCACTAGATGGGATCCCCATCCTCCATCCCCACCATCACCTGAATCTCCCTATCCATCATCTCCTTTGCCTCCTCCATCTCCACCCTTATCCCAATCTTCATCTCCTCTCCCTCTTACCACCATTGCAATCAACAATCTCTACTACCTCACCCATTTTCCTTTCCTAGCTCTTACCTATGGTTGGCCTACCCTTTGTCTTGGTCCCATGAGTTTGGTGGGTCTATGCCTAGCCCACTATGCATCATACTCCATGATAGTACCCGTGTTTTCCACGTCTATGTGTAGGTCCTAGGGCATAGGTGTAAAGGCCTCAAACTCTATGATAGTTGTATCTAGATATATCATGTGTCCCTGGTCTACAACCTCTTACTATATACAGGTGAATACAGCCTCTCCTTTCAAATGCCCTTGTCTCTGTCCAAACTATCACTGCACCCGATTAGGCATGTGCCTTTTCTTGATGTGCATTGTCCTCCCGATTAGATATCACAATTGTCTACAATAGGGTAACTGCTTTGCATCCTCCTTCCATTCCTCACACTCTCCATGAAATCCATATGAAGCTATCCAAATCGTCTATCTCTCACTGCTAATACCACATATCCCCCAACATCCTTTATGTCACCATAATGGCATACATGTATATATAGGGTTTCCCTACACCCTGAACCCTATAAGTCACCAGTTGTGTCACTGCTAGATGCTCCTAGGCCCATATGTGTAACAATGTGACCCTGCATGCTAGGCTCACCATGTATTGGTAGACTAATTGATGCATGTCATGATATAACTTTGCTAAAACGCATAGTACCCATACATAGAAATCCCTCCTCTGTCATCCTCTTCAGTATCCTCCCCCAACTAGGGGAAAATCCTTGAGATCGCCATTCAAGCACTGGTATCCCACCAATCACTCTCACTAGTACTAGTGGTAATGGGTTGAATCAGATCATCGCTCATTACAAGTCCATCTCTCCATCCTCTATGCTAATTTCATATGTCAGTAAGACCCTTCTCATTGCACTCTCAGCATGTTCAATATCGTAGATCATCCTTTCTCTATTGATCGAGATTCAAAGAATTATCTAGACATTCTTTAGGGTAATAGTAACCTTGTCAATAGGTAGCATGGAGCCATTATGATCACTAGGTCACCACTCAACTAGTGTTGTCATGATGGATAGGTTAGCCCTAATATCGAGCATATAGGTAACATGCAATAGGACGAACGCTCCTAAAAAATCCTCGTCCATCTCACTTAGCTATGATCATAATACCATGGTCATTGGATGTAGCTCTCGTGACATCAACCAACCTGTGTGATCTTGCATCCACTAGTTGCATGATATCAACCTTTCCATAAATCACATTTTTCTAGTCTACCCTAGCTTTGCATCATTTGCACAACTTAAACCCTCATTTTCACAATTTTATCAATTGCACAAAATTTATATCAATTACATTGCATTTACCATCACTTGCACGATTTCATCAATTACGTAGTGTTTTTCATCAATTATGTTGCATTTCCTTACAATTGCACAATTTTATTAATTACACAATATTTCCTATCATCAACATCACATTTTCCATCAATTACATAGTTTTATCATGCATTTATGTAGTACTATTCATCATTTGTGTAGAAAACCAATTGTGTCACATTTCCTTGCAAATTCATAGTTTCCCATCAATTGCACAACATCACATTATTTGTGTAGCTATAACCTATAATTACACTTTTGCAATTTCCTAATACCAAGCCTAATAAATACACCTAAATCTACTTGTCAAGGCCCTAGGGATAGGCACTCACCATTGGTTCTATGCCAACTAGCTGCTCGAAGACCTACGTGCACTTTGCTCGGTGATTTTCCCTCAAAATCTTCACCATTGTGTTGATTACTACACCCTGGGATGCTCTAAAGGTTTTGGATTCTTGAGAGTGAGAGTGCAAATGCAATATTTTGACCTTCCCAACCTTATATATAGCGCTTTCAACACTAGGTTTTCATCCTTAGCCCTCCTTAGATGTTTCTTTTATCCTAGTGTCTTTTTTGGCTCCTTTGTCAATCTTTTCCTACTTAGCCCAGCCTATTCATCTTGTCGTGAGGCCTAGCAAAACAATATTTTATTTGGTCAATCTCTCGAGGGGGTGCATCATACCCTCATTCCTCGGTATCATTGGGCCACATTGGGGCACATCACCAACAAAAATTTTTATACTTACTTTTTTTCTCTGAAACAACACTATAAAACACATTGTTTCAAATAGGGGCAAAATGTAGACACCTAAAATGATTAATGCATTTCCATCTTCTCATGTTATCATTTCCTTATCAAATATTCTATCCATATTAATTTTCTCCCTTTTCATCTACAACAATTAAATGACTTTTAATTATTTAATTATCTTAATATTTTTATAATATCTATAATATATTTTTATTATTTAATTAATTTATCACTTATCATTTCCCCCCAACATTAATCAAATTCAAATTATCTTTGGTCCTCCATAATTAAATAGTTTTCAAAATTTATTTAATTAGCTAACACTCCTCTCTTAAATTGAATATTTTCCTCTAAAATAAATTTATTTATTTAATTCTTTTAATGTTTCCTCCACCATCAAAATTCAAATTTAGCTCCTACCACATCTCAATTTTTTTTATCCATTGATCTTTCTAGTTAATCTCCACATTGATCAAATATCAAGTGAATCATATAAATACAAAAAGCCTTCATTCATTCATATCGCTTAAAACACTAGCTACCCTACATTATGATCAAGAGAAATATCAAGCATTATTAGGCAATAAAGCCATCGTTATCATTATCAAGCAAAGGTATCATACATCTTTGAGCATCTATCATTATCATTGATACTATACTATCATTGTGCTTTCATGGCTATGTTACTTTGAGGAGCAACCCACAATGGAGCAAATCAAGTTCTTTGCTATGATGTCATTGGTTGTTATTTCATGCTAAGCCAAGATCTTAAGGTTCATTAAGAGATTGATGTGTGAATTTGTACTTTCATTACATTACATTACTCTTTTACATAATTCACATTTTCATTATCCACACTGATCATGTAGACATTAAGTATCTAATCAACAAACCTATTGTCAGTGGTAGGCTAGTCTGATGGTTGTTGTTGCAAGAATTTGATATCATAATAGTGGATAAGCTTGGTAAAACCAATGCAGTGGTTGATTTTCTCACTAGGTTGACTACTTTTGTAGATGACTTCATTATTGCCAACTTCTTCCATGATGAGAACCTATTTACATTAACTATGCAAAATTCTTGGTATGCTAACATTGCCAATTATTTAGTCACGGGAAGAAAATCTCCCCACTTATCCAAGATATAAACATCATTTAGTGGAAAGGAGCCTTCTATTCTCATGGATAGTCGAGAACCATTTCTATAATGGCCCAAGAAATGTGATGCATAGGTGCATTAGAGAAGATGAGGTGTTTGATATTTTACATGCATGCCATGATGAGCCCTACGGTGGAAATTTTATGGCTAAAGGAAGAACCTTGAAGATATTAAAAACCAATTACTACTGGCCTAGACTACACGAGGATGCAGTCAAATATATAAGAATATGTGATAGATGCCAAAAGATGGGTTGTCCCAGCTACAACGACTAGATGTCCTAGTAGCCACAGTTAGTCATAACACCTTTTGAAAAATGGGGAATTGACTTTATAGGCCCAATTGATCCCCTTTCCAATTAAAATAAATACATAATGGTTTGCATTGATTATTTAACAAAGTGGATGAAAGTATGAGCTATGAAACATGCCAGAGATAATCTAATGGGTAGGTTGAGGTCACCAATAGAGAAATATAGGAAATATTGACCAAGAAAGTCACTTTGCACCAAAAATATTGGGTGACTTGCCTTCCTAAGGTGGTTTGGCCGTACAAAACAACTTGGAAGATTACAATGGGTTTTACACCTTGTGAAATGGTTTATATTATGAAATTCACACTTCCAATTGAATATGAATATAAAACCTTGCACACAAGACTTCAGTTGGGTATGTAATTATTTGCAATACAACAAAAAAGGATCATGCAACTTAACACTCTCAATGAACCGAGGAGAGAGGCCATTCACCATATTGAAATAGTGCAGAATCAAAGAATAAAATGACATGACTAATTTACCAAATCTAAATTGTTCCAAAAAGGAGTTTGAACCCTTCTATATGACTCAAGGTATAAGGACCATAAAATAAAATTACAGACCAGATGGTTGGGCCCTTATGAGATTGAATAAATCTATAAGAATGGTTTTGTTCAATTAACAACCATTGATTTAGTAAGATTTTATCTAATGGTTAATGGACACTACCTAAAGTTATATCATAAGTCATTAGATAAACAAACTTTCATGCAATTGTTTTAATATTTCACATCTATAATTTAGTCACATGTAGCATTTGGGGTGGAGCTTCTTTGCTCTAACCTTATTGCTTAATAGGTATAACCTCATTTCCCAACATGCATAATTTCTTCTTACTAATCACATATTTGAGGTGGTCATTGGTGGATTATCATGGATAGAAAATGGATTGAAAATAGAACAATAATAGATCTTAGGGAACGACTAGCACATTGGGTAGGGCAAGATCAAGGTTCTCCTTTATCAACTATAGTATTTCTATGTTTGGTAAGATCTAGAGATTTAAAATTGTCCTCAATAGAGTTTGAACTTCTGATAATTTTTCTCAATTCCAAATTTCCCTCGTACTACCAATCTATTGGCACTCTAAATGACATTCTAGCATGTGGAAAAAAAATGTTCCTCTTAAGAAGTGAGAAATCACCCTCCAAAGATCAAGAAACTTGTAACTACATATAAATCATCAAATAGCAATTAAGGTAAATCACATTTTTACCTTTTAATTAATAGACAAACAATTTTGATTCTTTCAATATTAAAAAAATGAATAAATATTTATTGGTTGAAAGGTATATATAGCAATGACTAATTAAGCAAACATAATTTCTATAATTCCTTTTGTTTAAATTAAAAAAATGTAATTGCTTATATACCAAGTAGCTCCTCTTACATTATTACAGTTATTATCACCTAACATAAATTAAATAGTCACTCCTTATATGTTAAGTAACTCCCCTTACTTCATAATGATCAAATTAGCAACTAACATGAATTAAATAGTCACTCTTATATATCAAGTAGCTCCCCTCACATCATAATAATTATTAGCATCCAACATGAATTAAATTGTCACAAGTTTATTTTCATAAAAATAGATGACGTTTTTTCAAGATTCAACCATAGATTTTTGAGTCAATATCTATAAATTGATATTTTTTTATTAGTAGCTCAAAAGAATCCATCTCTTATGACTATTATTTTATTTAAATAATATTTAGAAATACAAAACATCTAAACTTTAAAAATAATCACCTATCCCATACTACTCGATCTTAATTACTTTGAACCATAAAATTTTCCCAAAATGAATGAAATGAAAAGTTTTTAATTACCTTTGTGAGACCTAGTCTACGAACCCAAGAAAAGAAACTAAAACTGCCTTAAAAAACAAAACACCGACGACCCCACCAATTATTTCTTGTTGTTTTCTAACTCTTTGCAGTTTTTGTTTTTTCTACTATGTATTTTGATCAGGTAACTTGCTATTTTTTTTATCTTCTCTTCTTCAAACAAGACCATTAATTATTTGACTTTTAACAAATCTAAGGAATTATATCGGATGTCCTTGTAAGCCTTACAAGACATAATGTAGTGCCACTCTCTCTCTCTACTAATTCTGATGAGAAATAACAAATCCTATCCACCCACTAGAAAATATTTTCCATCTTCCCCTAACACATCTCATATGATGTGAACTAATTTTGAACATTTTAACTTTCCACTTTATATCTGACCCCACTTACAACCTAACGAACCACAATCGAAGACCTTGTCCTACCGTAAAACTATTGGACACACCACAACTCAATAACTTGCTGGCGCCAATGGGCTAGGTTGGTTGAGGTGGAGGTGAGGGAGTGTCCCATAGAAATGAAATTAAATCACAACCCTGCATATGGAAAAATCAACATGCAACAAGACACTAATTATCAAGCTAGGCTACAACCAAATCAAAAGGAGCCTTTTCATGGAACAATCCTCTTGACACAAGAAAACCAAGAAATTTTTTGAACAAATCTTGAAAAATAGATACAAGAGGTGGGCGGTACTGAGATGACCAATATAAACAGAAAAACTATATGCAACAATAATCTAACTTCAATAATCCTCAAAGCTCTTAGTTGGTGCAAAAGATCTAAACCTAAGAAAGACAACAAAAATAGATTTCCAATGAATCTGTGGTATGCCGAAGAATGCAAGGCAACGAAAAAAATAGCTAAATTTGAGGGAAATAAAATGGAGTATGAAAAACTTGTGAGACTGAAAAAAGAGGTTTACATGCAAACAAGACGAAAAGAGCTGATTTCCATGTGTAGGCACAATCCAAGAGGGTTCTAGAAAGAATTACAAAAAAAAAACACAGTCAAAGAAAACAATATCACAGACTCACAATGTCTAGAATACGCAAAAATGTTATATGAGAGGGTTGCAAGATAAAGATGTTCCCCCCATGATTAATTCAAGAGCTAAACTCTTCTCCACAAGAGACATCAAAGAAGGAGTTAAAAGGCTTGTGAGGGGGAAAACACGTGACATAGAGGGCTTACAATCGGAATATTTAAGGTGGGGTGTGGATGCCCTCACACCACAAATCAAAGGAATATTCAATAGGGTTATTCAATATGGATTTCCAACAAATTAGACAACCAGTGTCGTCATCCCCTCACACAAAAGTGGAGATATCAACAAACCCTCAAATTACTGCACTATAATGATTAACCCGCTCTTCGGGAAACTCTTTGGGAGCATGGTTGAGTGTCAGATTAGTAGCTGGGCAAAAAAAGAGGGAAAGAGAGCAAAAGGTCAAATGGGCTTTAGACCAAAGTACTCTACCATTGATCACTGCATTACACTCAGGTACTTGATTGAGAAAGTTTGGGATAAGCAAGGCAGTGAGGTCTTTTGTTGCTTCATAGACTTCAAAAAAGCGTTTGACACAGTCCCTAGAAACAAGTTATGGTCTAGAATGGAAGAGTTGGGAATTCCTAAAAAGCACAGGGCTGTTGTTCATAGGTTATACGAGCAGGTTCAAGCTAAAATCATAACTAAACAGGGAATGTCAGAATGTTTTGGATGTAGTATTGGCGTCAAACAGGGCTGCCCTCTCTCACCTACATTATTTGGGTTGTATATTGACAAATTAGAGGAATGGTTAGACAATTTTGGTGGGGGAGGAGTTGAATTGACCAATTATGTAATAAAATTACTGCTTTATGTTGATGATCTTATTCTAATGGCAAAAATAGCAAATGATTTGAAGGATCACTTGAAAGCTCTTGAGTTATTTTGTCAGGAGGTTGGGATGCAGGTGAACACCAACAAAACTAAGGTTATGATATTTACCTTGAAAAGAAAGAAGGAAGCTATAGAATTTGTCTTCGAAGGCAATCCCTTGCAAGTGGTTAGTGACTATAAGTACCTTGGCCTTGATTTTCACTATAGGCTTAGTTGGGAGACATGTAGAGCAAAAAGGATTAAAGGTGGATGAAAAAATTTATACTCTTTGCAAAACAAATGTAGGAGTGCTGAATTATGAGACTGAAAAACTAAGAAAACTTTTTTTGGATTGTTAGTGGTGCCGGTGGTTCTTTATGGGTGTGAGGTTTGGGGTGGCAATACTTCAACAATGAAGTGGAGGCAAATTGGAAGACTGCAAAAATGTTTAATCACAAGTAGCTTCAAAATAAAATCGTCTGTTCCCGATGAGATTGTCCTAGCTGAGGCTAGTGCTTTACTTGTGGAGACATAGGCTATGATTCGTTTACTAAGTTATTTAAAGAGGCTAGAGAACATGGAGGTGTCCCGTTGGCCCAAAATGGTAGCGACAGAGAAATTAAATAGAAGGAAGAGCACGTGGATGAAGCAAAATATCAAGTGGTTGAGTAAGTGGGGTATCAACATAGATAATTGCCCAAATGACATTAAGACAATCAAAATATACATGCAACAAAAAGTTAAAGAAAACATGCGGGCTAGGGAGTTATCAAGGAAAATGGAGTATTACATCAAGCACTTTAATCCCTCATATGATCATACTCAAAAAGCATATATAGGTGCGGAAATAAAATGGAAAAAGAAAATGTTAATAGCTCAGCTAAGAACTAGTTCGCATCAACTGAGATGTGAAACCGGTAGATGGATGACACCTAAAGAAGATTGGGCTGATAGGATATGTAGGTTTTGTTCGTTAGGGCTTGTAGAGACATAGTGACATTTCATTATGGAATGTCCAACCTACATGGATATTCAGGTCAATTATATCAAGATTTTAAATGTGGACACTTTATACAACTTATTCGAAGAAGAGATAATACCGAAAGGTGTTGATTATTTGATAAAAATTCATAGTAGAAGATCCAAAATTCAGAAAGAAAGGGAGATCAAGTAATTGCTGGGCCATGGTTTTTTATTTGAGTTGTTGTGGTGTTACCTTTTGCTGCCGATCCGTAGATCCCATAGACGAATGTTATTTCATTCATTCATTGAATTACTCAATTGAATTGATGAATGCATTTCTACGTTCACCTACCTAATGCATCATCCATCAATTAAAAATTGCATTTGAAAAAAAGTATCATATATGAATTGAGAAGATAATTCAACGATTTAACATTGAGCAGGGAGAAGGCGCCGGAGATGGAGAGGAGACGGAAGGGTTTAATGGCTAAACCCTCGGCCTTGTCCTGTTTGAAGATCCCCAGAAAAGCCTTCCGATTCTCATTCCGTTCATTTCTGTTACTGCTTTCTTTCCTGGCCATCTTAGCATTCGTGCCACCCATTTTTTCACACCTCAGATTGAAGCGACATGCTCAGGTAAATATTAAATTTCGAAATTATAGGCTTATTATTTTAAAATTTATATCTGTAGACACCTGAAATTCAAAACATTACTGGATCTTGAAGGCGGAAAAATATTTTATGGATTAACATAATCTAATTGAGATTAAATATATGTTCAAACTGGTCAGTTGATGTGCAATTTCGTACAATATACGATGCTTATTATTTTTCTGATACATTTTACCACATTTTCTTAAACAATGATTTTTAACTCAGCATTGTGATGAAATATTCACATAATCTTAGAGTCTCACGTCATTCAATAATTTTATCTTAGAATCTTAGTGTTAAAACATAGAAATCTATTTTCATCTAAGACCATGTTAAGGAATATGCTGAGATCAGCAAAAAAATGAGATTCGATGCTGAAGTAGCGAGCCTTATATTGGGGAAATGGGTATATCAATCACGACCAGGCCAGATATGGTACACGAAAGACATATGCTATGAGAGAAGTAAAGCAATTCAGCACTTGCCCAGCACTATTGTTCAACTGGGCACAACATTAAAATTGATGATGCAAAGTTCATTCTTATTGAAGATCACTACTTGAAGTAGCGCATAAGACAAGGAATTAGGCGGGAAAAGAAGTTCAATAGAAATGATGCCCATCATTTAAAAAAATAAAGAGCGTGCCACTCCCTTCAGAAAATTGAGGCTAGAATGCATTAATTAGTAGTTACAAAAAGCCATTACATACAGTCGCTAATTACATTCATCAATGCTTATGATTGGGTTGTTGCATCATATACATGGCCGAAATTATCTATATAAGGAGCTTCTATTCCAATTTCCTAAACTGTCTTGTCTTTATAATGAACACTTAGAGTGGCTCAAAAGATGATCTTATAAATTCCATATAAGGGTTATAAAAAGCCATTACATACAGTCGCTAATTACATTCATCAATGCTTATGATTGGGTTGTTGCATCATATACATGGCCGAACTTATCTATATAAGGAGCTTCTATTCCAATTTCCTAAAATTTCTTGTCTTTATAATGAACACTTAGAGTGGAGAAATTCCATATAAGGGTTACAAAAAGCCATTACATACAGTCGCTAATTACATTCATCAATTCTTATGGTTGGGTTTTGCATCATATACATGGCCGAACTTATCTATATAAGGAGCTTCTATTCCAATTTCCTTAAATGTCTTGTCTTTATAATGAACACTTAGAGTGGCTCAAAAGATGATCTTAGAAATTCCATACAGTTTTTTTGAAAAGCACACGATGGATTGTGGAAAGCATCAAATTTCTAATTGATAATAATTTATAGACAAGGAAGGAGTTCATTTATCAAAACATTTGTTGATTAGGAAAAGGTCTAAAACGCTAAAAGTTCAAAGTGATAAATTTTCTAGAAATAATCATTCCTCCCCTATACTATCAAATCCTTAAAGTTAGAAGTACTTGTGTGCATCTCCTTGCCTTGGAGTGATTATTTCCCAATTTACATTATGAATTAAAAAGATATAAAACTGTCCACTCTTTGAAAATAGTTATAATGTTGATTACTATAATACATGTAGTGAAAAATCCCAGATAAATAACATATCAAAATGAATCAATTTTCTGGTTTACCTAGTATATGGTTTACATAGTTATTAGGCTTTAAGTGATGACGAAATGTTTCCATCATGTTTTAATATTTTATCTTTCATATGCAGATACAAAGACAAAAATGTGGTTGGTTACATAATCCTCCTCTTGTGTGTGCCCATGGAGGCGACTCAAGCAGGGCTCCTGCAAATACGGTACACAAATTTTGAGAACGAGTTTTACTGCTTTACTTTTGGTCTGTTGGATTCATTTTAAGCTCATGTTTGTGAACAATTCACGAGCAAAAGTAATGGCAAAATCAAATGTCAAACTTAAATAAACTATTATCAGTTGCTATTGATCTAATATTTTTGTTTTGGTTTGTCTTATGAATTCTAAACCACTATTAGCCCAAGGATGCTAAATATATTATATTGCATATTTCTAAGTAGCAATTAGTTATTAGCAGACCAATTTCCTTTGATACAAATAAGAGATTAGACATTATGAATATTTCCATGCAATACCTGCCAAGAAGAATACAAGACAACTGTTCTTTGACTTCTGTGGCACTTGCATATAAATCTTGCTGTCAGTAATCAAAACCAATAGGTCTAGGCTATAGGAAGACAATCACCAGACCAGATTTGAAGATGGGTGCCCCTTGACATTTAGTGTTGCAGGGTGTTACATATGTGGGACTCCAACCGAGTTTGTCTTTTTCGTTTAGTGGCAAATAAAAATAGTAATCTATTTCAATTCAGTTTAGTTGTTTACTAAGATTCAATGCAAAACTTAGTTGATTTGAGAAAAGCAGCATTTAGGCAAGAAGTATGTTGAGGATCAAACATATTCAAACAGGTCTGATTATCTTTCTAGAGAGATTCAATCTACAAGAGTAAAACATTTATTGATTTCAATATCCTACTTTGAAGATCAAGACTCTTATATATATGTTTGAGAAAAGACGTGACTTTTCGATTGACATCCCTCCGATTTGAACAAGGCTGACAATCAATCATAATCAAGACATATATATATATATATATATATATCTGTTTTAATGAAAGCAGATTATACTTAGCACAGGAGATTTGATAAATATCTCTGACTGAAGCTACCAGTTTTCAACACTCCCTCTTAGCTAGGGAAGAGAACTCCAATCAAGTACATATTGATATCACCTAACTTGTGATATCAGAAGATATGGTATGCTTCTGGAAGTGTCAAGTCACATGACATTCTTCATAACACATCTTCACTACTTAACACTCCCTCTAAGGAAATAACCTCCATCAAGTATACGTGATATCACCTAACTCGTGATATCAAAAGATATGGTATGCTTCCGAAAGTGTCAAGTCACATGACATTCTTCATAACACATCTTCTTTATTCAACACTCCCTCTTTTAACTAGGGAAGATAACTTTTATCAAGTAAAAGTGATATCACCTAACTCGTGATATCAGAAGATATGGTATGCTTTTGAAAGTGTCAAGTCACATGACATTCTTCATAACACATCTTCATTATGGTATGTGCACTGACATCAAGTCACATGATGTCTACCATAATTCATGGCATATCCACGGATATAAATATCCACCATGATTATCTCTTAAGGATCACAATGATCTTCAGATGATATCAAGTCCCATGATATCCATCAAGGTGTCCAAGAGATATTATCATGACATGTCCACAGATATCAAGTTACATGATATCTATCATGATAGTTTATCATTGTAGAGTCGTCACTTTACAATGTCAAATACAAGTGTTCATTATTAGAAAGATCGTCACCTTTCAATAATGTACACAGGGAAAGTAGGCCCATAAGGTCATGGAGTCACACACATGACAAAAGAGTTTACACATTAAACATCTTTATATATATTAGTACAACTTATAAATAATTTGAATTTCAACATAATATCAAATTACATTTCAACCATACTAGTTTCTTCCTGAAGTGTTCTACCTTGATTCGGGAGAGAGGTGTGGTGAGAATGTCTGTTGTTTGATCATTTGTACTAACATACTCCAACTGGATCACATTCCTTTCTACCATGTCTCATAATGGTAGGATCTCAATGTGCTTAGATCAAGGAGTCCCACAAGCAATTTACGAAGCCAAACTGCTTCTCTTGCCCTCATAAAGGCTGTAATGTATTCAGTTTCTGTCAAGCTTTGTGCCACTGAAGATTGTTTTCTGCAGATCCAAGAGATCATAGCTGATCCTAAACTGAAGCAACATCCTGATGTGCTTTTCTGATCGGTTATACTCTCAATTTGAAACAAAGTATCCAGGTTGATCTAGTTGGTCATTTCTGAAAAGAAGATTGTATCCAATAGTGTTTTTGAAGATATCTCAATATATGTTTTACAGCCATAAGGTGAATTTCCTTTGGCTCACACATGAATTGGCTTAGAGCATTCACTAGGACCTTCCATTTGTTGCTGGAGAGCTCTATCAACTGAGCTATTGGCCCCTTGTGGCTAGCCCATAATCAGTCAGGGTGTGGCTTATATCCAACACCCCCCCTTTAAGCCACACTGCGGGTGCTTGGGGTTCTTCTGAAGTTAGATCCAGGGACCTCTTGTCATGGAGTCCCTCGACATGATGCCTCATCTCAATCTCAGAGATGAACAAGGGCTTTCACCTCATATCTCTCTATCTCAAAGAATTGAAGTATTACAACAAGTGAAGATGTTACTCCCTCAGAAGCTCTAAGCACTTGCATCAGCCTCCTGACCTCCTCGTCCAAGGTTGCCTCTTGATGGTTTGTCAGACTCCCTCTAAATGTTAATTCCTCTTCTTCGAAGAAATTGATTGCAATCTGTATAGATTCTTCCTCTTCGAGAGATGTCTCCAATGAAGTTTATCTCTTCAGCCTGCATGAATTCCTCACAGGATGCCTCAAGCTCTTCCTCCCTTGAATTCCTTAGGTAGTCTCTCATCATCCTTTTGCTCCTTGATCCGTCCTAGAAGCATTTTAGAGAGATTACTAACAATTCATAGAATTAAACCATCCTGAAGAGAAATACCAATGCATGCATGATTCATTATTCCCAATGCATGAACTACATAAAATTTATTCAAAGGTATAGACGTAAAATACTTATCTCTTTAATAGCACTCTTCAGATCTATTTCAAGTGTTTTGAATTCCTTGTTGCAAGACTTGATTAATATGTGAAGTCAGTAAGTCGACTCCTCCAGGTATTAATGGTGTTAGCAAGAAAGATCCTTATAGAGTGAAGAATCATCAACACTAATGACCATACACAGGTCAGTCTTCATGTCCAATTCAGGTCCACGCATACAGTAGCAATGACACGTCTGAGCTTTTGCCTACCACACACCCGCGGCTCCTTTAAAATGAATGGATGTCATGAGCAGTGATCGATCCACTGCAAATGTTAACAGTTGCTCTTGTACGCATACAAAATGTCTTTGCAAAGCAATCATTCACTTGATTTGTCACCCAGATCAGTAATTACACAGTCTGCACATGCCAATCTGCCGCACATAGAGAGGTCTGGTTGGAGCAATGTAATGGGCGGTCCTTAAACCAATCTCTATTTGTCTTATAACTCCATTGGTGGTTGGCATTGTTCTAACTCTCCTTTAGATTCATTCAATGCTCTAATACAGAGTGACACCTTCAGATTTTCACGAACTCCCCGTGCATATGAGATTCAGACTTTCTTAAAATACCTGCTATGCGCCCTAGCATTCGGAGAGTAATTCTCTTGTATAAGATGGTCGTATATAAGCCGCCCAATATTTCCAGTCTAAGGCTAGCACGTGCTTAACAACTGTACGTGGATGATGTTGGGGATGAGCCAACGGAGATATCACATATCCTCTACCTTTTAGGTAGGCATGCACAAAGCCCCGAGAAGGAGGACATTTCAGATGCGTCACAGAATGCTAAAGAATTACTGCACCCAAGATGCAGTTACAGAGTGATGCCTTTAGACTTTCACGAACTCCTCGTGCATATAATAACGTATTCTGAAAGGAATATACAACTCCCATGAACCCCGAGCATATCAACACCCAACGATTCAGGAATGAGACAGCATCTCAACTCCTGTTAATCATCGTAGATAAACCCAGATATGATTAAATGTGAGTATTTCGCTGAAAATGGAAGGTTCGATAGCAATCATAACTCCAGAATGCGTATCTTGCCGCTACACTGTGAATATAATGACACCGACAATCTTGATACTCCTTCAACCAGTTGGATGTATTATACGTTGAAACTTCACGGGAATAGCAAATAAAGGTTTTTGATTATAAATGAAATGCCGGTCGACAATGAAGTTTCAAGGAGAACAATGTTACATATATCTGATGTTTAGTTCAGGGTGTACAGGAATTCGCGAATTTAAGAAGGTCCTTCCCGTGCATAGAACCACCCGATAATTCCGACCTCACTCAAGGAATCCACGATGGTGAAGAGATCGATACTATCCTTTAATGTGCAGATGCTATAACATATCAACTACGCCAGTATTCAATATAGAGCCTGATCAACATAAGGAGTAGAATCAAATCTCCACGGGGGCAAATCTCTTGTAGGCGGTTGCGTAGCCTTCGGCTCTCGCCACCCGCACTATTCGTGGTCTCCTATGCACATCTGAAAGGAATGTAGATCGAAATATCAGACTAGTGAATTTTATAACCTTGCTCTGATGCCATGTTGAGGATCGAACATATTCAAACAGGTCTGATTATCTTTCTAGAGAGATTCAATCTACAAGAGTAAAACATTTATTGATTTCAATATCCTATTTTGAAGATCAAGACTCTTATATATATGTTTGAGAAAAGACGTGACTTTTTGATTGACATCCCTCCGATTTGAACAAGGCCGACAATCAATCATAATCAAGACATATATATATATATATATATATCTGTTTTAATGAAAGCCTATTATACTTAGCACAGGAGATTTGATATATATCTCTGACCGAAGCTACCAGTTTTCAACAAAGTAAATAAGTAGATTTTTGCCTCAGAATGAAATTACTAGAACTAGGCCACAACTTGGGGAGAATGTAAAAAAAAATGATAGTTGATTATAGAGAAACTGGATGCAAGCTATTCATTCACATTGTATTAATTTTTGTATCCATCGGTAAATCAGTAAACACTCACCCCTGCTGGGAATTCACTATTTAGCAGTGTTTCTCTGAGTTTCTGGGACAGAGGGACAGGGTTTCAGAAGCAGCAAATGCCAAATTTTAAGGACAGCAGGAGGATGATATGCATATATATCATATGTACAAAATATACAAAATTAAATATAGAATCAAGAACACAGATGATAATTCTACTTTAATGTCAATTTTCAAATGATAAATGTTAATGATAATTTATAAATCAAAATGGTTTATATGAACATCATAGTGATAATAACATAACAAAGTTTGAAAGTAGTATACCATTCCAATTTCAACCCACTCCAAAATGAACACATTGTTATTAACAGATAGAAGACGTAAAGAAAAGGAAAAATTCTAACATCACTCTTGTCAAGCTTTCAGACGAAATAGCACTAAAATTTGATATGAAATTGATTATGAGAATATGTGTATTTAAACAAACAGTGAAACACAAAAATATGAGTACCCATATGTAATATAGCAAATAGTTTGCAGTCTGTCTATACTATCTTAACTAATTAAAATTCTACGCCTAATGCAGGTGAAACATAACTTACTATTTAGGATTGAGAAAACACTAAAATTTTCCGCTTGAAAATATAAAGCATTGGTAAATTTGGTGACAACTGGGGACACTGGGAATGGCAGGCTGTCCCCCCTGAGTCCCCAAACAGGGGAATGCCCCCCACCATGGGGAGATGTACTAGGGACCGAAGAATCTCAACCCCAGGTGACTGCTGTCCCAGTGTTCTCTCATTAAATAAGTCAAAACTGCTAGTTTTATGTGATCAGATTAGAATGCAAAAATAATTTCAAATTCAACACAAGAACACAGCCAATACCCTGGGAAAACCCTCCAATCCGAGGGAGAAAAAACCCAGCAAATATATCTCTTATATATTAAATGAATGGGAGCAGAAATCTGCTTACAACTCAGGCACAACACATTGCCTAAAAGATACAATGAATAACAGCACCTCTGATAGATGCAAAGATACAAATGATATGTTTTTCCTTAAGCTCGACCTGCTACTATAAATGAATGATCTGCTGCTCAGATCGCAGTTGATCATTCAAGTCAAGCATATTTATAAAAGGAGAAGTAGTGCGATCTGAGCAGCAGATCATTCATTTATAGCAGCAGGTCGAGCTTAAGGAAAAACATATCATTTGTATCTTTGCATCTATCAGAGGTGCTGTTATTCATTGTATCTTTTAGGCATTGTGTTGTGCCTGAGTTGTAAGCAGATTTCTTCTCCCATTCATTTAATATATAAGAGATATATTTGCTGGGTTTTTTCTCTCTCGGGTTGGAGGGTTTTCCCAGGGTATTGGCTGTGTTCTTGTGTTGAATTTGAAATTATTTTTGCATTCTAATTTGATCACATAAAACTAACATGGTATCAGAGCGAGTTTGAAGAAGATCCCCGATCAGATTTTTTGATTAATTCAGCGTTACCCTTGTTATCTCTCATCTTTATTCACCTCCTTCTCTCTGTCAAGATGGTGAATGGTCTTAAGATCGAGGATAGGCTTGAGGGAGCGTCAAACTTCACTTCGTGGATATTTAGGATCATGCTCACCTTGGAGGAAAGCGAATTGGTAGAGTTTGTGGAGAGCTCCGCCCCCGAACCTATAGAGGAGGAAGTAAAGGCCCTATGGAAGAAGAAAGATACTAGGGCAAAGAAGATGTTAGTTGATTCAGTGAAGGATCATATTGTTCCTATTTTCTCCAAGTTAAAGACTACGAGAGAGATGTTCAAAACCCTAGAGGAGGTGTATGAGATCAACAACACCAGCTGAGCTCTTGCACTGAAGCAACAACTGCATCACTTGAAGATGGCGAAGGGAGAAACAGTCATTGCCTACTTCATGAGAATAATCAAATTGAGAGATCAACTCTCGTCTATTGGGCATGTGGTCGATAGCAAGGATCTGACCATGCTAGCTCTTAATGGTCTCCCTTCATCTTGGGAGTCTTATATTCAGGGAATCAGTGCGAGATCTAAACTTCCCAAGTTTGATTGGTTGAGGGCAGACTGTATTCAAGAAGAATCTAGGTTGGCGGCAAGAGGTATTGGGCAAAGCTTCGTTGATGAAGACCTTCATGTTCTTGCCACTCAATCCTCAAAGAAGAAAGGTGGAAAGAAAGGGCACTTCAAAAGAAACAAAGATAGAGGAGCTGATGGTAGTCCTGCATTTAAGAAGAAGAGGGACCTCTGCAAGGTCCAATGTTTCCGTTGTGACAGGTTTGGTCATTTTGCAAAGGAATGTCCTTCCAGGCCTAGGCAACAAGCCACCTTTGCTAATGTCGATAAAGCCTCCATGCAGAAGGATACAAGTGAATACCTGTTGTATTCAGCCTTGTCAAGTAATGTGACCATCGACAACAATACTTGGCTGATAGATAGTGGTGCCTCTTGCCACATCACAGGTTTTAGGGAGCATCTATCTAATTTGGTAGAGAAAGACTCTAGCGAACAAGTCATTATCGGAGATGATGCTAGCTACGCTGTGAAAGGAGTTGGGTTCGCCTCTCTTCAATTGGATTTTGATGTTTCCTTGCAATTGGATGATGTATTATTTGTTCTTGGCATAAAGAGAAACCTTGTTTCCATCTCAACCTTGGAAGACAAGGGTTATCAACTTGCTTTTTTAGAAGGCAAAGTTCTTATATGGGCAAAGAACTCCAACTTCAAGACTGCTCGAGAGATTGGAGTCAGACATGGGTGTCTCTACAGGATATGCACTCGCCCTGTTAGAATATTATATTCTTCCTTTGTATAATGGTCAATTAGTGCTACAGTAGTTAGTAGTTGAGGTAGTTAGACATCTTAAATGTCTACAGTCATCTACCTCATCTTTAAATTGTAATCTACTCTTTCTGTTAATTCAAGCAATGTTTAGCCAACATTGTTTCATGGTATCAGAGCAGGTCTGAGTCTCCCTCATGGGAGGGCTCAAGGTTCTGGGAGGTTTTCAAAATTTCGTGGGTTTGTGTTTAAGCCATAATTCAAAATTTGTGTGGCTCTTCTTGTGAAAAATTCGAGGGTTTTGAAGGGGCCATAGTTTCTGATTTTTATTTCATGAGTCTCGAAGGAGCTGTAATTCGAAATTTTTTGGGGCGTGCTTTGTCTTAAAAAATCCCGTGATTTTCTAAAGGGTTTCTTTTTGGTCACGTCCTCACTCCTGGGCGCGATTTACTTCAGACGCGTTCTTTTGAAAAAAAGAAATAAAATTGTGGCTTTCTGGTGTTCCTGGACGTGACCTCTGTGTTTATGATTTTTCGTGCCTTTTATAGGCAAAAATAGTACGATTTTTTTTTGCAGACTTGTGCCCTAGGCCTGCAGATTTTTTCGTGGTCTCTTCTATTACTGGGCATGTGTTTCTTCTGGCGTGCGACCCTTTGAAATGCGTTTTTGCGTTTTTCATGATTTTTGGTTATGTTATTGGGCACAATTTTCGTCTGATTAGAGGCGTGATTTGCAGACTTTGGGCCGCATTTTTTCGTCATGTTTGGACACGTTTTGCAGGTTCTCATGGTCGCGATTTTTTGGTGGCTTTTCCAGTTCGTTCTTAGACGCGTTTTTTTTATTCTACCTGGGCGTGATCTTTTGTCTTTGTCGGCGTGCGACCTCCTGCTCTGCTTGGGCGCAATTCTTTGCATTTCTTGGGCGCTGACTTTTGGTTCTTTGTGGCTGCTGTATTTTTGGCGTTTTTCAAAAATTTTTCTTCAAATTTTGAAGCTCTCATGGCCGCCTAGGGTTCTGCAAAATTCGGCTAGGGTTTTGACCCTCTGTTTCAAGTCGATTTTTTTTTCTGACTACAGATTCCTTCTGGGTTTTTCGAGATCTCAATTGGGTTGGTCTCCAATTTTTTTTGGTGGATTGTTTTTTGTGCCTCGAATTTGCATTGTTTTCTATGCCTGAACTTGTCTCAGTGTATTGAAACTCATGCCTCAGGTTTTGTGCATCAACCTCTTCTCAGTACCTCGTTTTTCGTGCCCCGAAAAGCGTGAAGATGGCCAGTTTGAACAACATTATGTTGGAGGGCAGTCAACGATTCAACGACAAAAATCTGTATGGGTTTTCATAATTTTTTCCAAAATTTTTGGGAGGGTTTATAATTTTCTCCAAAAAAATTAAGAGTTTTTCCTGTATACCCTATTCGGGGTTTCTATTGTTCAGGAGTGCTCTCTGCTATTTGGTTTTTACCATTTTTTCCGGAAAAAAACGATGATTTGTAATCTTGGGTTTGGCAATTTTTTTCCGAAAAAATCGTGGTTTGTTGCAGTCAGTTTTTTGGTCACACTTGGAGTTGCTGGGGCGAACATCTACACAACTAGCTTCTTGCAGTTAGTTCTCGGGCATCATGCTCATCTGCAAAATTTTCAACGGTTTGCCGATTTATCCTCAAAATCGTGGCAGCTGTTCTTGGTGTGTCTCTGGTTTCAGGGAAGGACAACTTTGTTATCCAACATCAGGTTGGACGTTTTGTGATGATTTTTGGTCATTCACATTCTGTAGATCCAAGGAGGGTCTTCGTAGTAGCAGAGTGTTTTGAAGAATTTGTGACCAAACGACCTGTAGATTGTTTTCTGTAGGCTAGTTAGTAGATTGACCATTAAGGGAGGGTGTTAGAATATTATATTTTTTCTTTGTATAATGGTGAATTAGTGCTACAGTAGTTAGTAGTTGAGGTAGTTAGACATCTTAAATGTCTATAGTCATCTACCTCCTCTTTAAATTGTAATCTACTCTTTCTGTTAATTCAAGCATTGTTTAGCCAACATTGTTTCACTCTTCAGGCTCTAGTGCATGATTCTTCAAGTTTGTGTGATCTGTGGCATCGAAGATTGGCTCACCTCCACTTTCGTGCCTTACTTATCATGGAGGAGATGGTCACAGGCCTTTCGAAAATCATCTAGGAGCATGAAGGTACATGTAAAGGCTGCGCCTTAGGTAAGAACACAAAGGGTCCATTTCATAGTAGAGAAAGTAGATCTAAATGTATTCTTGATCTCATTCATTCTGATTTATGTGGTCCAATGTTTGTTGCGTCTTCGAGTGGTTTTTTGTATTACATTATTTTTATTGATGACTACTCTAGAAAGACTTGGATTTATTTCTTGAGATCTAAAGAATCTGAGGAAGTGTTAGAAAGATTCAAAGAATTCAAAGCTTAGGTGGAGAATCTGTCTGAGAAGAAGATCAAGGTTTTGAAATCCAATAACGAAGGAGAATACACTTCTGGTATCTTCTGCATTGAAGCAGGGAGTAAGAGGGATCTTAGCGTTCCTTATAATCCTCAACAAAACGGTGTTGCGGAGAGAAAAACAGATCTATCGTGGAAGCAGTCAAAGCCATGATTCATGACCAAGACCTGCAACTCTCACTTTGGGTTGAAGCTTCCAGGATTGCTGTCTATGTCCAAAATAAAAGTCCTCACAAAATCTTGGAGAACATTACTCCTGAAGAAGCATTCTCTGGGGTGAAACCTGAAGTAAGTCATTTGAGGATCTTTGGGTGTCCAGTGTATATTCATATACCTAAGGAAAAGAGGACGAAATTGGAATTTTCTGGCAAGAAGGGAATTTTGGTAGGCTATAGTGAGACTTCTAAAGCTTACAAAATCTACATTCCAGGTCAGAAGACTTCTAAGATCAGTAGAGATGTCACATTTGAGGAGGATGTTGCATTCAGAAGATCCAAGGGATCTCATATGGAGATTGATGAAGAAGAGCCTCCTCAGGATATGGAAGTTGACCATGTTCTTGAGAATCAGAGGGAGGTTCCTGAACCTAAAGAAGATGATGATCCAGCTGAACCCTTGGAACCTATTGATGGGCCTACAAATATTGTGATTGGAAGGAAGAGACCTCTTTGGGCCAGGAAAATAATGCAGAAGGCAAAATTTTTTGCAGCCCCAAGAGGAACTTTCAGAGAAAGCAAGAGACCTAATAAATTCTCCGGTTATGTAGCTCTGATGAGTTAGATCATTGAGTCAGAGCCTTCAAGTGTTGAAGAAGCCTCTAGTCAACAAGTTTGGAAAGATGCTATGACTGAAGAGTATCAGTCCATACTTAAGAATAATGTTTGGGACATAGTTCCTAGACTCGAAGGCAAATCTGTGGTGTCTTCTAAATGGCTCTTCAAGATCAAGCATGCGGCTGATAGGAGCATTGAGAAGTACAAGGCCAGATTCGTGGCTAGAGGGTTTTCACAAAAAGAGGGAGTTGATTATGAAGAAACCTTTGCTCCTGTGGCTCGTTATACTTCTGTTAGAACTATTATTGCTATTGCAGCATCTAGAGGATGGAAGATTCACCAAATGGATGTAAAGATAACCTTTCTGAATGGTGTCATAGAAGAAGAGGTTTACAGTGAGCAACCCGATGGATTTGAGGTACATGGGAAGGAGTCTCATGTTTGCAAGCTGAAGAAGGCCTTGTATGGTCTTAAGTAGGTTCCTCGTGCTTGGTTACGAAAGGATTGATCGTTACCTATTGAGTTTGGGTTTCTCAAAGAATGATATCTATTCTAACCTCTACTTTAAGGTGATAAATGGTGAAGCATTGATTTTGGTTATGTATGTTGATGATTTGATTATCATTGGAGAAGAACACCTAATTCTAAAATGTAAGGAGGAGTTAGCTTCTGAGTTTGAGATGAAGAATCTTGGTCTCATGTATTACTTTCTTGGCTTAGAAGTTTGGCAAAAACCAGATGAGATGACTCTAAGTCAAGGCAAGTATACCATTGACATTCTGAAGAGGTTTGGTATGACTGATAGCAAACCTATGTCTACACCTATGGAGACCAACTTATATAAGTTGAAGGAGGCTGCAGCTAGTTCAAAACTGGTGGATTCTACGATGTATAGGCAGCTGATTGGTTCATTGATGTATCTAGTTAAGACTAGACCGGATATCTGCTATGCAATGAGTGCACTTAGTCAGTTCATGTGTGAACCAAGACAAATACATCTTGTTGCAGCTAAACATATCCGGAGATACTTGCGTGGCACAATTGGATATGGATTGAAATATTCTACAGGTGTGGATTTGGAGCTGCATGGCTTTACTGATTCTGATTGGGCAGGGTGTGTCATTGATCGGAAGAGTACCTCTGGTTGTTGCTTCAGTTTGGGATCTGCTATGATATCCTGGTGCAACAGGAAGCAGTCTTCAGTGGCATTGAGTACAACAGAGGCAGAGTATATTGCAGCTTGTGTGGCAGCTCGGGAAGCAGTGTGGCTTCGTAAGCTCCTTGCAGGATTGTTTGGATAATCAATGGAGCCTACTATCATTCATTGTGATAACCAGAGTTGTGTGAAGCTTTCTGTCAATCTTGTGTTTCATGACAAAACAAAGCATGTTGAGATCAAATACCATTATATCAGAGATATGGTATTGAGGAAAGCTATACAGTTGAGGTATATCAGCACTGATGAGCAGACGACAAACATTCTCACCAAGCCTCTCTCCAGGATAAAGTTTGTGTACTTTCGAGATAAGCTTGGTATGATGGAGAATACAGCCTTAACTGAGAAGGAGTCTCAGTATCAGTGATCCTCTTTAATGAGTTCTTCTTTGTGAGAGAAGTTTGAGGTGAAATCCCTTGTTAATGAGTTCTTCTCTGCTAGAGAAGTTTGAGGTGAAATCCCTTGATTCCATCCTTTGGGAGAGCCATGGTGGATGTCATGGGTGTGACTCCATAACAACATCATGTGAGGAAGTCTGTGATGATTTACTTGTACTTGTGTTTCACCCTCTGGGTGAGCCATGGTGAAAGTCACGGTGAGGTGACAACATCACATTGAGTGATGAGCACTTGTACATACCATCTATGGAGGTAGCCATGATGGTTGATATCACGATGAGGTGATATGCTTTCACGATGAGGTGACAAGCTTTGTTCTTACATGAATGTAGTCATGTTGATTAACATCACTATGAGGTGATATGTATTACACAGGTGGAAGTATTCCTCCCTAGTTGAGAGGGAGTGTTCAAGATTGTAGCTGCAGGACAATACTTCCAGGCATGATTTTTTGAGATAAATATAAATGTAGCTATAAGCTATTTAAATTTATATAATGAATACTAAATGAAGAGGCGCCTTCATTTATGATCAAATGATAAATTAATAAAGGCTTAATTAATATTTATTAATTGTTTAAGAAAGCCGACCTCATCTAGATAATTGCGCCTCTTCTCTAAGATGTCTTTTGTCTAGAGGCCGACCTCTCTTGGTGAAGGGGTGCGATGCCTATTGGATGTCTATATATATGATGCTCCTCATTCGAGTTGATCATTCAAGTCAAGCATATTTATAGAAGGAGAAGTAGTACGATCTGAGCAGCAGATCATTCATTTATAGCAGCAGGTCGAGCTTAAGGAAAAACATGTCATTTGTATCTTTGCATCTATCAGAGGTGCTGTTATTCATTGTATCTTTTAGGCATTGTGTTGTGCCTGAGTTGTAAGCAGATTTCTGCTCCCATTCATTTAATATATAAGAGATATATTTGCTGGGTTTTTTCTCCCTCGGTCTGTGTTCTTGTGTTGAATTTGAAATTATTTTTGCATTCTAATCTGATCACATAAAACTAACAAAAACATAAATTATTTAACAGCAGAAAATTAAATTTCCGAACATTGCAAGCATCACACAATAGCTGAAACTTCAAATTACAAAAGCATAAAATAAATACATAGAATATTACATCTTCAAATCAGTTTTTCATTCCTTTGAAAAACTTACAAGGAAACCTTTACAAATTGTTCACCACAGCTGCACGGAATTTATCACTGTATATTTTTCTTCTACCTTGCGCCTACCTTTATACTATTAAGCAAAAATCTAATCTTCAAAAAGCTTGTTATTTCTTGCAAGAGATGAGTTGGAATATAAGTCCAAGTCTTTAATGTGTATCTACAGCTTATTAGACTTACTTTGCTAAATAAAAACTCTCCCTTTTTTAATTAAAAGTGAAATGTAAAATAGAATAACTCGAACCACTTCCAACATGTTCACACTAAACCTGTGCAGAAGTTCCTATCTGAACTAAAAAATCAACAGAGACATCTATGTTTAAAAACAAATTATTTTAGGGGACAGGGAGGGTATTCTTCTTTCCCCGTCTTCTCATTCTCAAAACAGCCACAATCCCCATAACTGCAAAAAACTCTAGGGATGCATCCTTTGGGTACACTTCTCTTTGTTATAAGCTTAGAAGTTAGAATAGGGTATGGCTAAGAAGCTCCATTTGGGGTTATCCGTTTTGATTTAGTTCCCTTGGAAGATGAAGCAATGATTGTTTGGTTTTTGGTTTGTATTATTAAAAACCTTTTAACATAGGGAGCATGCCTTGTTGGTGGGTCATGATTATAAAACTGTTCCACCTTACCACTAGACCATGGTCCACTGGACACTCAAATTGTATTAAATTATAAATTGAATATGGTCTGCATTGCATTATATATTTGAATGGCATTTTGTTTTTCTTGTGTGCAGCTGCCCAAATATTTTTTGTCTCGATTATTGTATCTTCATTCAACCATATCAAATGACTTCCATGACTACAAAATCATTACAATAATTTCTTTGACACCCTTTTAATGGTATATTTTTCTATGGATGATGACCTACATGTCCCTAACTTACTGAAGTTTATTTTGTTGAGTGCCTTCATAAAAATATCAGCAACTTGATATTGTAACCTGCAAAAAAAATGTTCAAATGTCTTTGTTTTGCACATTTTTTCTTATATAATGGTGATGTGCTTAAATGTGTTTTCTTCAGGCACAAAGTTCTGTCTTCTTTGTGATTTTTATGGCATTTCAACTCACATGGCAAAGATGTTGCTTGTGTTTGCTCAATCGTCACATCACTCAGGAAAGTCACACTGCTTGACACTAACCTCTTCTTCGTAGTTGATTGTTATGTAATAAATATAAAAAATCCACTCCCAAGGCTAAAAGAATGCCTTGGTGTTGATTTTATTTCATTAAATAAACCTGCCTACTTTGCATCTCTATAATCATTTAACCAAAAAAAATAAATTCAGTGTTTTTCTGAGTTTCTAAGATCAGGGACACAAGATGTGGGGATGTGGGCAGCAATTTTTTTCCCAAAATTTGGGACAACAGGGAGATGATGGGAGGATACTATTGAAATAACTTACCCAAACTAAAAGTAGCCAAAAATTTAAAAAGTAAATACAATGTGCTGCATTTGCAATGATAATCATTCTACTTTTAGATTTTTAGGGTTTTTTTATCATAGTTTTAAAAACTGCCTAAAAACTCACTTGTAGGACAATCTAATCTAGAGTCTCTTGCCCAAAAACTTAGGGGGTGATTTTTTGGCGATAAACTTGCCAATTAATCACGAAAAATTTGCAAGTCCCTACTAAAAACTTACTAACTATAGCAAAAGAACAGCCCACAGCAGTAAAGGTAAGAACTCAATTCATTTTTTCTCACTTTCACTATTCTAGCTCTTAGTACTTGGCTTAGTGACAACATTTGTAGCAATTTTAGGTCATTTGAATGGATTTTTAGTGATTGGACAAGTTTTTTGGCAACATTTGAAAGGTATGTTCTTACTTTTTTTTCTCTTCCTTTTCTTTTTTCCAAAGTTTTGTTTGCTTTTCCCTCACACTCTAGGGTTTTATTATTCAATTTTTTTTCTTTTTTCTTTTGTTGTTTAGTTAGTTGCAATGGTTTGCATTTGATTATCCTTAATTTTTTTGTTTTGTTTATGATAGAGTTTGAAACTTTAAAATTTAGTTTTTTTTTCGAGATATGGCATTGACAGGGAGAGTTGGTAGCAAGGCTAGGGACTCTACTTGAAAGCATGGAACCCCTAGAGTATAGGTAAGACTGGTTATTTGTAATTATTGTGGACATAAGATGATAGGAGGTATTGATTGTCAGAAATTTCATCTTGTGAGGATCCGTGGAAGAGATGTTTTGTTTTATAATAAAGTGAAGCTTGAGGTTATACAAAAGGCTAATGCTCTCCTTACATTATATGAGGAGAGGAAATTAAAAAGATGTCTTCTACAACAATGTCAGCTATAATGGGTTCTTCTCCTGAGACAAAGCAATGACCTCTTGCATTGGCTCATGGATACAAGTCTTTTCTACCTCAAGCAGTTCTAGCTAGCCATCTGCATCATATTCAAATATTTAGGAATTTCTTGTCCCATGTAATACTCTTGGTGCCCGAGTTTCCCTTGAAGGTATTGCATGGAACCAAGAGAAGCAAAATGAGGGGAGATTGGCAATTGTCAATTTTTGGTACTTTAAGAACATACCCTTTGACATTGCGAGTAGCCTCTATTGGGAGTTAGTTGTCATTGCATTGACAATAGCAAGGAGAGGGATTAAGTCATTGACCTCTTATGATGTGAGTGGGTTGTTGTTAGATTGGTGAGGGCCTTGTTGGAGGAACAAAGGGGGTTTGGTAAAGAAAGGACTGCACTATTTTATTTGATAGGTGGACAAATGGTAGTAATGGTACTCTAATTAACTTTCTTGTGCCTTTGAGTGATCAATTGGTGTTCTTGAAGTGACTTGACACCTCCAATGCAGTAAAAATATTGATACATAATTCAAAATGTTGGATGAGGTGGTAACGGAGGTGGGTGTGTAGAGTGTTGTCCAAGTTGTGATAGACAATGAACAACATATGTGTTGGCTGGTAGGTAACTAGAGAGGAGGTACCCTACTGTTTTTGGAGCCCTTTTGTTACTCATTGCATTGATCTACTTCTCGAGGACATCAACAAACATTCGTGGGTCAAAGATATGGTGGATGATGCAAGAAACATAACAATCTACAATCACTCTTAGGTGTTTAATTTGATTAGAGAGCATACCAATGTGATGTAGTCACGAACGGAGAGTCCAGAGAAAGGTGTGCCCGACCATGCAACTTAGAGTTGACACAATGAAATTAACACAAAATAACAAACAACTTCTCATTGATTCAATATTATAGAATGGTTACAATTGGCTCATTGGCCTGTTGCATGCAAATTACAACTATAGACTGGCCCACAGGTTGCCCACATGCTTATTACAAGCTTACATGCAAAGATATGACAACTACTATCACTCTAGTACCTTACTACTATCACGGATTGACTTGCTAATTTCTATTCCCCTAAGATTGGTTTTGGATTAAATCTTTGATGATGTCCTCCAAATGAAATCCAAAGGTGTATATATATCAGCTCCAAGCTTTAGGAATGATCCGCGTTGGCCGCAAGGTGTTCCAAATCTCGATGTCTAGTGTAATGTATAGGTTGGCCAATCTTTGCTGGTGAAGCATTGGGTGTTGAAGAAACTCGATGTGGTTCTAACTAAAGGTCCCTTTGGTCTCGTGTTGCCTTGAGATACGTGGGGCTGAATGCTGCAAGCCTGCAAGTTACTGTAAGGTTCCGCAACCTTCACCTAATGAACTGTATGCTAATTGCTCCAAGCTGTGATCTTTTGACAGTGATAACTTTTTGCACTCTGATCCAAAACTTTTGAGGTATGGATATGATATTCATGAACTACTGTAGAACTCTTTTTCTTTGTTGCCAGCCAAAATGATGTTATGTGGTGAAATGGGGTAAGCTACTTTGGGATGCTCCTACATCACAATGTTAATGAGCTTGTGTAGCCCTATATCACACATTTTGCCACCAATTTCATCACTTTGCAAGGTATTGCATCCTCACTAGCATCACTTAAGTAGATGTTTGTAGCATTGAGTGGACAGAATTAGCTTATTTGAGGAAGGCTGAAAGGGAGTGTTAGTTTTAGGATCAGAAAAGAAAGCAATCAGAAAATGCAACACATAAGACAATGAACACCACAAGATACCCTGGGAAAACCCTCCAACTCGAGGGGAAAAAAAACTCAGCAAATATATTGCTTATATATTCTGGAATAAGAGCAGAAATCTGTTTACAACTCAGGCCCAACACAAGGCCAAATTTGATACAATGAATAATAGCACCTCTTCTAGATGCGAAGATACAGAATGAATATATTTCTCCTTGAAATATATTCGCTGCAACAACATGATCTGCTGCTCAAGATCATGATCTGCCGCTCAAGATCATGACCTGCTGCTCAAGTACTAACTTCTTCAAGGAGTGCGAATATGATGAATGAAGTTGATGATCAAATGAGAGATCATCACCTTATATCTATACAAATCATTGTGTCTCTTCATGTAGGTCGGCCTCATAAGAAAATAGCAATAATTAAATAAATATAATTTCTTTAATGAGGTCGGCCCTATTTATTATTTAATTATTCACAATAATTAAATATTATAATATAGTGCCAAGTGAAGCGTCTCTTCACTTTTAGTTATCTCAATAAAATAAATAGCCGATAGGCTATATGCAATTTTATGTCTCGACTCGAGGCTGGAAGGATGAGCCTGAAGCTGCTATAACATCAACAGGAAGAGGGTAGTTGATTCCGTTTTTGATGAGTTTTTTTGCCAAAAGCATGCAAGAGATCCTCAAGCCAACTTTTAATGATTTTAGTTGACTCTTTTTTTGTCATTCAAAATCAGATTTTTATTTGATGTAGTTTTCATTTAGGTGTCAGAACCTTTGGTGAGGGTTCTATGGTTGGTAGATGGGGAGAAAAATCCCATGAATTTTCTATATGAGTCCATTGACAAGGCCAAGGAGGCAATAAAACACTTTTATGGGTCAAACAAAGAAATATGAACCCGTTTTTGGCACATTATTGATAGGAGGTGGAACAAACTATGAAATATCCCAACCAATATTTGTGCAATTTTCTGATATTTTTTCATGCAAAAATGATGCCCTAATTTCTGATTTTTTAATCTCTGCTTAAACCCTAGAACGTTGATGTAATTTTCTGAGTTTTATAATGCATGAACAGCAACACATAATGCAACCAAAAGATAGGAAAACATAGTAACATTAAATCACCAACATAGCATGATTAGATCCTTCAATATGAGCCAATAAATGTCTGATATAAACCTGCAGTTTGCTGCTACAAAATATGAATGCAAAGTACAAAGTAAAGTGGGCTCCAAACATGTGCCACTACATGAAGAAACCCCAATAATGCAGATGCAATTAACCCTAGCTGGGCGAAGTTGCTCCAGCTACAAATATGCAACTAAATGATGATGAAACTACTCAAAAAACCCTACCAAGGGGTGCGCTGGCCTGCTGGACTGATATTAGGGGTTTGCCACCCTAGAAATCTGAATTAGAGCCTCCAACTTGCACAACTTGCCCTTCAAATCAGAAATCTAAATGCTGATGCAAAACTGACATGAACTAGCAATTATCTCCATTGAAGCACATAGGAACCTCTATCATGAATTTCTCCTTGGAAGAAGCTAGGGTTTCGTCCAACTCCTTCTTGATTCTCAAGGGTTTCTGTCCTTAGAGAATGTAATGTCCCCACTCTAGTAAGTTTTCAGGAGCAATTGAGTTAGCCTATTTCTTGGACCCTTGTAGGCTGACAGGATCTGATTAGAGGGTTAGTGACTGTTTTGGTGGGTTTTGCCATTCCCACTCCTTCACTGCTGTATTGGTTTCAATATATGCGTTTATAGTTCAGTATTCGCCAGCTTCTGACGACACGAAGAAATTCTGAGTTTGGAGGGAGTTATGAATATTTTTGTGGTTAAGTTAATTATTAAACTTATTGGTTTATTATAAAGTCAAATTGACTTTATAAAATGAGATGCCACTTAAATATTTTATAAAGTGATAAATTAAATCACTTAAGTGAAAAAGCACGCCCAAGGTATCTAAATTCACTTAAGTCATTTATTTGGGCGCCCAACTATGAAAAAGGTCTTAAATACATTTTAAATGTATTTTGAATCAAAAGTGGTGTCATTTCTTGAAAGCCGTGCTTTTGAGGAGATATAAGGCAAAAGGTTGCAAGTCAACCTCATTCATGATTATTTGACATTGCAATTTTTATCTTTTCCGTGTTTTTGTTTGAGGACAAGGGTTTCAGGAAAATCTTCATTGGAGAGCAACAATTCTTCATTGAATCTGTGATTGTGAGGTTGTGAGATACCAGTTGAATGATTACCATTGTGGGGCTTCATCCAGAAGTTCATCTGTGCTTACATCTGACTTTTTGTTTAGTATTTACCTGTTTACAATAAGGGAGAGGGTTTCTTCATCAGAGGCACCATCTTCATCTAGATTTCCAGCTTTCAATAAAGCTGTATCATTTCTTGCAGAGGTTGTACTTTTCCTGTGCAAAGGCGTGTTCACCAAAGAAGGGCGTGTGAACTTGGAGGCAAATAAGCCTCTCTTCTTGGCAGTTTCTTGACTCTGGCTTTGGTGTCCCACTTTCTTAGGATCTTTTCACCAACTACTGCATGGGAGAAAGCAGATTTGAGGTCCCGAGGTTGCATTTCGTCAGTTTCAACACATCTTGCCTGGCATGCATTGTACTTTCTTATTTAATTATTTTGGAGCTTTTCGGGTACGTTGTTTGTATGTAATCTCTTTGTATGTATTGCCAGATCTTAATTAGTATTGCAGTTGCTTAAGAAATTCTTGTATTTCTGTATTATTTGCATTTTTATGCTTGGCGCCCCTTCTACTTCTGTCTAGAATTCTTCTTAAAAACAATCAAAACATAAAAAGAAGATAAGCAAAAAACTACAGGGATTGAGTTGGAGCCAGTTGGGCTCATCACAGAGAATTTCACCAATGAGTAGAGTAGAAAAACAGATATAAAATTCAGATGATCCCTAATGCCTCCAACTCTTCTTGTATAAATACACAACTTCCCTTATGACTCCCTACTTGGCCGACCTAGCCCTAGGCGTCAAAAAGCATTAAAAAAAATAAAATATTTAAATCTCTTTTTCCCTCCTTTATTTGGGTGCCTAAGATAACTTGCTTTTTATTTATTTTATTTAATTTTTAAAACACCCTTATTACTCCAAAAGGGGCCGCCCAAACTAGTATATATATATATATATATATCTTGGCACAATTATTTAAATATTTTTCCCTCCTTTTTGGGCGCCCAACCCCAAAATAATAAAATATTATTTTTTATCTGATTTTCGCAAAAGGGACATTACAAACTACTCCACTAGTGCTTTCATATGATTGCATATTAGTTGAATTGAAGTTTTTCTTCTAGTTGAAGGCTTTAGGGTTGATAAGCTAGGTTACCGGGTTCGGCTCTGGGAGGTGTAGGTTCGATCCGGGTTCGAAATTCGGGTCCGGTTCGCCCAAATTCACCCAGGGTCCGAAAACTCCACTGTGGGTTCGAACCGGGTTCGGAACCTGGACTATGGGTCCGACTAGGGTTCGAATTTTTCGAACCTGGTTCAAAGCCGAGTATAATTTCGTGCCCAGGAGGACGTAAAAGCACGATTTTGCATTTTTTTAATAATTCTTTTTGTCTTTGTTGACTTTTTAATAATTTTTTATTCTTTCCAACCCTAATATGTGCCTCTAAAACATGAAATAGGTAAAGTGATAGTCATTTACCAATTTGTGAATGAAAAATAAAGGATTTTTTGCCTCCATTGCTGAACTTTCTCTTTTGCTTGCACAAGCTTGAATAGACTTGAAGGTTGATTGTAGATTGTTCGAAGTTGGTTGTTGTGCTATTCCTAAGCACTTGCAAGTGCCTATTCATTGCCAAGAAGATTATAGAGCAAGATTTCTTCAAAAGAGGTAGGTTTTTTGATTATTTTTTTTACATTTTTTTTAACAAATGGACTTCAACTCTTTTGTTTTGTTTTAATTTTCATTCCTCTAAATGTCTATAACACATTTTCAATTTTTTCATTTTTTTGAAATTAATTAAGTCTGTTAGTTTCAAATTCAATCAATCAATACCAAAATTTCAATATGTTGTGCCTTAGGTATTCCATATTACAATGGCAATCGGTACCTCCTCAGGCTCAAGCCAATCTCGTTTCAAAACAAACCCAAACTCTCCCCTTTGGAAATATGTAGAAATGGTTCAACAACTTCCAGGTGGTGGAGGATATGTTTGGATTTGTAGTAATTTCCATGTTCAATATTCAAGCTCATACAGTCGAGTGAAAGAGCACTTGTGTGGGATCTCTAAAACAGGCATAAAAAATTGTCCAGCTGAAAACAAGGAAGGCATTCCAAAACATATAGTGTTGAAATATATTGCTGAGCAAGAAAAGGCAAACCAAAGAGTAGTCAGTGGTAAAACAAGCCATCCTTTGAAGAAAGGATCTCGTTTCACGAAACCCCTTACACTGCCTTCTTATTTTCCACCTACAGAAAGCCATCCATTTATGGACATCCCTCAAGAGCAAACCACACCCTCTTCAAATAAAAGATCTAAAGGAACATTGGAAGCTTCATTTTAGAATGAGGCAAGAAAGATTGCTGATCAAGACATAGCAAGATGTGTCTATGCCAATGGATTGGCATTCGATGTTGTTCGTTCACCATATTGGCAAAAAAAGGTGAAATCTATTAATGAGGCTCCAAAGGGGTATAAGGGCCCATGTTTTGAGAAGGTGCGAGAAAGAGGTGAAACATGTAGCAGACTCTTTGAAGCCCATAAGGGATTCGTGGATCGACAAAGGGGTGACTATTGTTTTTGATGGATGGAAAGATGCAAAAAATCGCCCATTGATCAATGTTATTGCTGTGTCCCCTAAAGGGGCAATGTTTTTGAGAGCAGTGGATTGTGAAGGACAGGTGAAGGATGGTCCATTTATTGCTAACATCATTTGCCAAGCTATTGAAGAAGTGGGCCATCAAAATGTTGTGCAAGTTGTAACTGACAATGCCAAAAATTGTAGGGCTGCTGGGTTATTGGTTGAGGAGAACTATCCACACATGTTTTGGACACCTTGTCCTGACCACTCCCTTAATCTAATGCTACAAAAAATTGGATCCAAAATTGAATGGATCAAACAGGATTACGTTGAGGGCGAAGACATCCAAATGTTTGTCACCAACCACCATATGACACAAGGAATATTTAGACAATTCTCAAAATTGGAGTTGTTGAAGGTAAGTTAATTCTCAATATTTTTTAATTTTTTATTAATTTTAAATTTTGATTTTGATTTTGTAAATTTAAATTATATTTTAGTTTTAATTTTGATTTTCAAACAGGTTGCCGAGACTCGTTTTGCCTCCAACGCAATTGTGTTGAGACGACTTATAAAGGTTCGTGAGGCACTCTCTGTCATGGTAATCAACCCTAATTGGGCCATATGGAGGCAATCTACCAATGAAAGGGCAAATAGAATCAAGCAGAGGATCCTAGATGATAGTTGTTGGGACCTTGTTGAGTATCTCCTCAATTTCACTGAACCCATATTGAGCATGATCCGTTACACTGACATGGATAGACCTTGTTTGGGTGAAATATATGATGGTATCGACTCAATGATTGAGAAGATGAAAACCATCATCAATGCAAAAGAGGAAGATCCCAAAGAAAAGTTCTTCAAAGAGCTACAGGAAATCATTGTTGATAGATGGAACAAAATGACCACTCCGTTGCATCTTCTCGCTTTTGCGTTGAGTCCCAAATATTATAGTCCAGAGATACTTATTGCTTCATCAAGAGTTGCTCCATATAGGGATGTTGAAGTGGCTCAAGGGTACAAGGCAGCAATTCATAAACTCTTCACTGATCGTGACCAACGTGATCGAGTGAGGGCTGAGTTCATGGCTTGTGCATGCTCTGGTACTGTTGATCAAAATATCGATGCTCTTCGATGCTCATAGATGGTGGTACTTCCATGGGCAAGAATACGGGCACCTCCAACCTATTGCAATAATTTTTTTATCCCAGGTAAGTTTTATATTTTTTAATTTTAATTTTAAATTTATATTTATATTAATTAATATTTTTGTTTAGTTAAATTTTGTAACTCCTAACTATTTAATTTGGTCTTAATAGGTTGCTAGTTCATCTTCTTCTGAGAGGAATTGGAGCACATACTCCTTCATCCACTCAATAAAACGCAATAGGCTACATTCGGAAAAAGCAGAGGACTTGGTGTATACATTCAAACTTGGGCCTCCTTACACACAAGCAAAGTTCCTACAAAGAAGGAGACACAAGGAGGTGGGATATTGAGCTAGAGCAGCTTGACTTGGATGCTTCCACAAGTCACTTAGCTGCACTTGATATTGATGATGACTATGAGCCTGAAGCAACCACTGAGCATGAGAGTGGTAGTGTCAGTGCTAGTGGCAATGCTTGTGCAAGTGCCACTAATGCTATTTGTGGTTCTACACATAATGTAGCATCTAATGATGCTGTTTTTTTTGATGATCCATATGATTTAGATTGATCAATGATCAATAATTATTAATGGCTGATTGTAAACACTTTACATTTTTATGTTTGAACTTTGATGATTTGAGTATAAAGTGGTGGTGTATTTTTCATTTTTGCTATGTTATTTGACTATTAATATGGTGGTGTATTTTGAACTTAATTACTGCTGCAAATATGTATATATTTCTGATTTTTATATGTTTTTGTATTACCGAACCCAAAACAAACCCAAATAAAAAAAATAAATTCCCGAACCGGTGAACTGGGTTCTCAAACCTGAACCCGAACCCAAAACCGAACCGGTGAACTGGGTTCTCGAACCTGAACCCGAACCCAAAACCGAACCGGTAACTTAGTTGATAAGGAGGTGAAGGATGGCGTAAACTATAGTTGAGAAACTTGGACTTGGCAATAACTATGCCGACCTAAAATTTTCAATCACTTGGGACTTGGCAAAAACTTGGCAATAACTTGATAGATTTTCCAAACATAAAAAAACCATGTTAGTTTGTAAAAAAATCTTCAAAACATACATACTACTGAATTTAGGGAACATATTACTGATTTTCTTTATGTATAGATTAAATTAGAGTTCAATACACGACATAGACCAAAATATGAGTTGAAACCAACAAAAATCTGTTACCACTCCTAAAAATTTGCTTGGAAATCAAATCATAGCTGATCTTGAAAATCTCAAATGTAGAATGAGAACAAAGCAATATAATTGTGCAGCCAAGTATTAATCCAAAAGAATACGACTTTTTGAAGTAAGTCAACGGCAATTATTTTTATAAAACTCGATGGCGAGTTATACTACGAATAACTCATGAGCCTTTTTGATTTGTGCACACTCCTAAGTCTGAGTGAGTTTTTCATGTATGGTCTCAACACATGCATAGAGAGGATGGTCCTTGATGAAGACCTCAGAGACATGATTTTGGATGAGTTGTAAGTTTACAAGGCTGCAGCAGAAGGGAAGTTGTTTTCTTCATCTCTATGCATTTGAAGAAGAATGATTTTGCAGCAAGGTAAAAATATACTTTGTTAACTAAGTCTACTTTAATAAGCTTAATTTTAAATTTAGTTTCTTTCGTCTTACGAAGTTACTTACAAAGGTATAAGTTTTGTCCCTGTAGATTTGTGGTGGGAAGATTATGCTGGAAAAAAACCTAATCCTCGAAAGCTCACCATCTACATTTTGTCCCAGCCTTGTAGTGCTTTTGAGTGTGAGCACAATTGTGGCTGTTCATACCAAAAAGCTCAATAACTTGACTCAGAAATGCCTGAATGACCTTATTTGTGTGTGGTACAATCTTCATTTGTATACCACAAAGGTGAACGGAAGGGACATACATGATACCATTGACCTTGATGACATAGATCCATATTCAAATTGGACTACTGATGATGTGGATGAGCTCGAGGAGTCCCTTTTTTCTAAGGACAAGTTAACTGAAATTGAGAGAGAAGCAGCAGAATGGGCAGCAGTTGTAGCAAAACAAGAGGAGGTGGAATCCGATGCTGAGCTGTTAATTGGGGATTCCTTGGATGCAGCGGCCCATTATAAGCTTGAAAAAGATATTATTTCTCAAGTAGAATCAATACCATCCAGTTCATGGGCACCCACACAGCCACTTAGGAATTTTACTCTAGATTTTTTTTTGTAAAATATTAATTTGGGTTTGTAATTTTTGATTGTATTATGCTATGATGTGTATTAGACTTCTTTTTTGATCTGTGAATGAATGAAAAACTTCTTATCAATTCTCTAAATTCAGTTTTATGCATGTTTCTTAAGTTTGTTTTGTAAATATATATGTTTTTTAATGTTCAGAAATTTTGCCGAGTTTTGGCAAGTTTTTGCTGAGTTACTGAGAGAGTCCAATTTGGACCTGCCAAGTTTTGCTGAGTCGCCATATCTCAGTCAAATTTTGCTGAGTCACCAAATATCCGTCAAATTTTGGCCTGCCAAATTTCGCTGAGTCACCAAATCTCAGTCAAATTTAGGCCCGCCAAATTTTGCTGAGTCGCAAGTTTAAATGATAGAAACATTCATTAAACCACCAAATTGTAACAGAATTGAAAATTAGACAAAAATAAATATTGTGTCCTCAGTTTTTCCGATGGAAATCAAAGGAACACAAATATTATGGTATTTGGGATGATCCTATCTTTTGACTGTGGGATTTGCTGAAGATTTTCTCATTGTACGTTTCTTATCTTTGTAACTGTAAAATGTAAACTGATGCCATTTTAACATATTGTTGTTCAATAGATGGTAGCATATCGTTTAGCTGTTCACTCTCAAGTTGACTGTATGGAAATTGATGCATCTCGTTCTCGTGACGGTGTGTTGATGGCACTACATGACAGGTAATTTGATATACTGATTAATGATTTATTTCTTTACAGTGAGATTCATTAACTTCTCCCATTAAGTACCTGACATGTTCTTTGATACTTGACATTGTCTACCACTTCTTTCATGTGCTATGACCATTAACTTTAGTTGATACTTTCCCAATGATTTGATTCTCACATTTTACAGGGCAGGGACTTGCAGAATATGTCTGGTGACAACTCTGCAAAGGTGGGAAATTTAAATCTGAGTCAGGTGAGAAATAATTTTACCTTGGATATTAGTTAATTATCATTTTCTGCATTAACTCTCAATATGTTGTAGGTTCTTAATACTGGAAATGGAAAAGCCATCATCCTGCACATTGCTTGATTTCTTTTGGTTGGACATTTTAGAGATGAGGGTACTTCTGAATATGACGGCAGAAAATAAAATTAATGGTTTGCAAGAACTTAAAGTGAACTGGTCACGATAACCTACTTGTGGGAACAAGTAGTTGGAATTCCCTTCTTATAATTAAGCTATGTATGCAAAGGAAAATAGAGGAAATGTAGACGATAGTCATAGTAACATATTTATCGTTGAGCTAAAACCTATAAAGTATGTGCTTAATATTGATGTTATGTACTTGAGAGCTCTGTTCTAGTTTTCAAGATTGGTGATGGGCATTCTTTCAAGTGGACTGTTGTACCTACTACACCTTTTTCTCAAATGTTCTCTTTGGATTGAACCTTTTGGTGATCCTCATCTGTTCATCAGACCTGTATATATTAGAGACTGCATCCTACATATTTTGTATATCAGATCTATGCTTATGAGTTGTGCATACTTTTTTTTTTCATTTATTCTAAAGCAGATTTGGGCATCTTATTTTATGGTGCTATGGCCAGTTCATCTTATCATTGTGTATGTGAAGTCATAGTTGTGAAACCACATTCCTTGACGTGTGAGCAATAGTACATACTCAAAGGAATAAGTAGGAAAAGAAAGAGAGATTTATTACTTCGAGATTGCAAGGACGAATGATGCAAGCTGCAAGCATTGCTGGTAGTCTGATTGGAATTAGATGTGACAGGGCTGTCAGCAGGGTTTTTTTCAGCTATGGTTAATTTTTGACAATGTTTTCAAAAATTAGATTTGCCAATTAGCAAATTTTCCAGAAATCATTTGCTAAGTTTGCCAATAGAACATATATAAAACGATTATGTTTCCCAAGCAACCAAACTATACGTTTTTATTGTAAATCCTTTGTTCCTTCCTCTGAATTTATCTATAATATTTACATTACTTGTTTCTTGAAGTTAAAGGTTTTTTTTACATATTATTTTTCTAAAAGTGTTTCCACCCTTTAAATTTTCCTTGGCTGCGAGTGATGATAGGAAAAAGAATGAATGAAAGAAAATCACATATATGACATGGATGACCAAAATAAGTCAGTAAAAGCTCCAACGTACAACTAGTTACAGCACAGCAAGTAGGGGTGCAAAGGAACTCCAAAATTTGAGTTCCAGTAGCCAAAATCCAGGCAGAAAGAAGGTTGGTATATGTGAACAGAATACACAACTAATATTTCTGGATTTGACTGTGTATACTTTTTTCTCCATCAAATCCAGAAAAAGAAACATATACAGTCAAATCCAGAAATACTAGCTAAGCATAAGCAATGTTGGCAGTGATGATATAATTTATAAAAATGATTATTCTGAATTATTATTAGAAGTGCCATCGAAGTTTACCATAGGAAAAAATGACTAAAAGAGCAAGTGATAAGGAAGAAAAAGAAATTTCGTCTGAGAAAATATCAACTGATGTAGGTGGACATGATTGTGTATGAAAATTTAAAACAAACAAGTGATAAGAGAGAAATTAAGTCTGGTCCAGGAGCAACACACAAGAGTGCAAGCAGATCTAAAAGCACTTGGTGTTCAAAATATATTCTTTCTCATGTAGAAATTGCTTCAATTGTTGTCACTTATATAACCAAGTAAGATACTAGTCATTGGCATAGAGACTTAATTTAGACAAGGTAGACATGGAGAAAGAGTAAGACCAAGTTATCAATGAAAATGTTTTTGTATTGTATTCAAATGAGCAATAGACGTTGCAAATTGGTGCTCAAGAATATGGATAAGAAGAACACACAATTTAACTTTGCTGTAGTTGATAACTTTCAATATTTTGCAAAATAGAATGAAATGAAATAATTTTATTTACGTCTACGAGACCCAACAGTTTATAGGACTACACATGTTTAACTGTCTCAATTGTCAATTGCCAGGGGGGGGCTGAATTTTAGGACAATGTTCCTTCCTCCTGACGTTTGGTTGTTCTATTGATTTGGATAAGAAATTCTCCTAGTTTCTTTATTTTTTTGGGTTTTTCTCTTCCAAGAGTTCTAACATGAAGTCCACATTTAAGGTCTTCATATATTTGGCCCTAATGTCTTTGTAAATTGGGTGTTCCAAAACACTTCTCCATTTCAACTGCTTCATTAATACAAAATATGCCTCCTCTTGTCTTCTTTGTCCTCAGGTATCTTGCATTGACTTGCCCCACATCTGAGTCCGTGTGAACTAGTCCCTCTATGCATTATAAGTATTTTCTCTTTTTGTTTCATTCCCACATCTATGTATGCCTTCTAATGATGTTCATATATTAGGTTGAATTTAGTGAGATTGTAACAACCCCAAAACCGGGTAAACAAAAAATTTTCAATTTTCACTAATAAGATACAAGGAAATACAATTAAATGACAAAGTAAATAACTTTTCTTTTCATTCTAATTGAACATTTCATCATAAAGAAATAAAAGACACGATACATCATTGTTCTATTTTCCAAGTAAATAACAGAGTACGCTTTCATGATTACTTTTCTTCAAAATAAAAAGCAAGGTAAGAATCTTACAAGTTTCAAACATAGCTCGGAAGCTTTTGAGCAAATAGGAATAAGACTGTCCAGGATCTTCCCTTTCAAACCTTGGTTCATCAGAAGTCTTAAGGTGGAGGGGAAACATCACTCAGGTGCTTTTCCACCAACCACGGACTTATATTGCGGTCCCCCGCACGTTTACTGTTAAGTAGACGGCCCTCCCTTCTTCGAGGAGATTGGTTGGGTAACCGGTTCTGTATGACCAACTGAGCATAGTGTGTAATCCTACATAACTAAATCCTTGTGTCCTCACAATCTCAATCTAGCATGTAACCTGGATTACTGTGAACTGACAGTGTAATTCGTCTCACAGTCTAAGTGGACGTTAGGTATACTACACTACTTTGGCCAAAGCATTTCGGCAGTACTTATACTGACGGTCATCTATCACTTGCACTAAGTCAGGTTTGGTTTGACTTAAGGCTGCCTTATCCTACGCGTAGGTTGAGTCCTTCAGTGGGTAGTCAATCACCCTAGACTTCCTACTTCAACTACTTAAACAGGAAATGGAGTACAGTCAACAAGGGGTCCCTCTGGTACTTCCCAACATGGAAATCTTTATCCATGGAGTACGTAGCTTTCTCTAGTTAACCTATTTAACTCTAAAGCTTTAGACTACCTTGGTTCTGAATCCACCCTCGTCCTAGTATTAATAACTAATCCCTTTCCTTTACTTAAGGAATTCAAGCAGTATTCAAGCAATACAAATTATAAGGTACTTTACTAAAAGTAAACAAATATTTCCCTTTCAAATTCATCTATGATTTCAAATGATTCGTTTCAACATGCTTTTAAGTTATTCCAATTCATCAAGTTCTCTAAGCTATTTCAAAAGCTTTTCTAAGGAAATTAAACTATTCCCCAATTCAGCAATTTCATAGAACATAGAGGTTTCTTATTATTTTTCCTTTCATAAAGCAAGACATAATCAAGCAATCTAATCATACATTTTAAAATAAATAACAGAAAATCTATCAACATATATCTCATGCCTGATTTCCTTTTGCGTATGAGCTTGATCGGTAGCTTCAATCCTTGCTCCACCGTCCTTCGCAGCCTTCTCTCAGCTTAAGCAAAAACTACTTTCAGGTAAATGCAAAAAGTGTTCTCAGCAATACTGTCTCTCAGCAATATTGTCTCAATTGCAAATGATTTTCACAAAATGGCAATGGCTCTCACAAAAATGGCAATGGCTCTCATAAAATGACAATGGCTTTCATAAAATGACAATGGCTTTCATAAAATGGAATTTCAAAACACAGAAATACCACAGCATTGTATTTCGAATTTTCCAAGACAAGGAGAGTGAATGAAAAATTGAGTGTCTTTCAACAATGAGTGAGAACCTATTTATAGGTTTCGAATTCTCATGTTTCCTACCTTGTAGGCATGAGAATTCGACACCTCTCATTTTGAAAATGTCAAAATCCGCAGTGGCAGTCGAATAGCCAAACACATAGCAAAAGAGTTGATGATTCAACATAATTTCTCAAGAATGTTTCAACATATCACATGCCAATTTCGTGGATCAACCACGTACAGGTTTAGTCACTGGGAAAAGCCCTTAAAAATGGCGAACTGAAAGAACAAATGGCGTTTGGATTTTACTGCTGAAAACGTCAAGGGTTACGCACAGACAGTTCAGGCCTCCTTCCACCCACGCCTCCCAGACCGGTGGCGTTCAAGCATCCGCGACCAAGTCTAAGCTACGCGGGCTGGGCGCGGTTCAATCTCCATTGTTTTCCACTGTTTTCTGGTTCAAACAGTCGCGCGATTTCTTCCCATGAAGAAATCCGCGATTTTTCAGTTTATTCAAACATTAACTTTAAATCTTTAAAAAGTCTATAGTTCATACTTACATTTCCATAAATGATTTTTTTTTTATAAATTTACATTGGTCTTTACAAAATTTCGAAATTCTTTTTCCTTTTAATATTTTCCAAGTATTTCAATATTTCGAAATTTCCTTTGTATGGTTTGCAAAGTATTTACCAAAGACTATGAAAGTCTTATTACCTTTATTTCCAAAGGTAAATAAACTCAAATACCTTTATAAGATAAATGTAAATTTAAATGCCAAAGATTATAGTTTATATAAAATCTTTCCAAAGTTTTAGATATTTTAATATTCTCATTAAAATGTATTAATATATTTTATATTATATTCAATACAATATTATTATAGTTTTTAACTTACCTTTCTTTTAATATATAAATATATCTATATAATATTCAAAATATTATATTAGATATATTAATATATTATATTATCGATAAAACTATAATAACATCGATATTAAATATATTAATTAACTTACCCAGTTTACACTTAAATATATCTATACATGTTTATTTTCAAATCTCCAATTACGTGTATTATAGGCCAGTCAGAGCACCTCTAATAGACGTAATTGCATAAACACGTATTTATACATTTAACTGTAAATTCCAGGCATCAGTAACTTATCAGTTCACATTTCACATTCAAGGCTCACAGAACAGTAAGTCAGTCAATCAAGGAACACCACTCATAAAGCATGAAGAAGTAATCATAACTCCTAAGCCTAAGGATGACTTATCATGACAACTTAATCTGACTCAGTTCCTAAAATCCTTAGTGAAGTGTGTGTATGCTCATACGATCAACTTTACCGGTTAGTCGACCAAGTTCCTCTTTCCGAGTGATATTTCCCCTCCACCTGGAGGAATAGCTCCTGTTCCTGCATCCATGGCACAAAACCACGGCAGTCAAATGCTCACAATATTTGCAGTATATATAAATCAAATATATAAAACAAGACTAATTATTTTCCTCTATTCATTGTTTTATTCAAGAATAACATCAATCAAGAATACAGAATGAGCCAAACATAACATGTAAACAGGATTTCATATTGTCAACAAAATTCAATCACATTTATTCATTCAAAACCTTCCTTACAATCAGAATGCTCTAAGCATTACTAGAATAGTAACTATACAAATTCCGGGGTGTAACAGAGATGGTGCTGTCATTTCTTTTCTTTATTCATTCTCCGTATGGCTATTATGAAATTTTCTTTACATAGTTGTTGATATCTTTGTTACTGTTTGGACATTCATTCAAGTTAGTATCCCCACTATTTGTCTATTTTTTATTCTATTTGACCCAGTTGCCTTTCCTAATGTGTCATTCCTCTCCAAGTACTGTTTCGGGTCACTCATAGGTCTCCATGCATTCTTTTTTTCAAGTAACCTAGTTACCAGGTCATAGTGACTGCCTCTAAGGAGAACTGAGAAAGTACCTTTCTCAATAGGCATATCTCATAGGGGATAGAGGCCTTGATTCTAATGTTGTTTGTGATTAAGCACTTATGGATCCTTCTATGTGCCTCTATGTCAGCCTTGGTGTGCCACTGGCCCTTCCTCACATCTGTAAGCATTATTAGGGTTACAAGCAACCATATCATGACTGATGTTGTACTTCCAACCCCACAATTCTGCACCCCTGCATCTATTTCTGCATATAGTGAACTCTACCATCCTTGTATTCACTTCATTTTACATGTTTCCCAGGTTAGCTTGCTGAGGAAGTCTACACAAGGATATTTATACTCAATACACTTTTGAGAATATCCCCATAAAACTGGAATTTCATGCGTCTTCTTTTTTGTTCGAAGTAAGAAGACCAATATCTTGATTTTGGCAATGTTTACTCTCATCCCTACTTCTTTACTAAACCATCCCAAAGCTTTTAAGTGGTCCCTCAAGATTTGGTTAGAAAAGAGGCGACAATTAGAAATCTGAAGATGTAACAGTTCATGCCCAAGTTTATAATTAACTTTATTGGGCTGGTTATCATGAAAGGTAATATAGAAAGTGTAGTTAGTGTACAATGCCTATTATTATGTTTTGATAATTTGGTTTAGCCTGCTATGTATAAATTGTTTGTCTCCTTCAGGTAGTTATAAGAGTTAGTCGACAGTTGTTTTCCTCTTGGCAATTGTGGGTCCTTTAAATAGATTTCATATCATCAAGGAAAGCAGTATGATCTAGTCTGATCCTCTTTGATCCTTGGCTGACCATCTCAGGTCTACTTCTATAATAACTTCATGTGTGAATAAAGATATACTCTTACTCCTTTACGTGGTATGCATTATTAATTCTGTTCATTATTTCAAGTATTCATTTTATCAGATAGGAGAGTAAACAGAAATAATTTTGAAACCTTTTCTAAAGAAAGCAAGAGCAATCAAGATGTTTAAAACAGTTCTTGCATGGAGGAATTTTTATTCAGCAATTCAGAAATTGGATGTTATCAGTACAAAGATGTTGCGAATGGATCAAGACTGAGATCAGAATTTTTGAGAATTAGGCAAAGGAGTTTGTTCACATAGTCATCTGGAGGGAGGAATAAGTTGTTTGTAGTAGTCCAGTTGCTTAAAGATTTGTTTGTTCAGCCCATACTGTTATGATTGACCTAAATTGTTCGATGTTGGCCTCTAATCATCTAAGGCCATTTATAATATTATATGTTGTCATAGCCTGCCATAGTGCAAACTTGATCATTACTCTAATGTAGTGTCCTATATTAAATGTTTTTTGATTTTCTGATAATGCCATGCATTTATCAATAATAGTATAACCATGAAGTATGAGGCATCACCCATAAGTTGAAACATAAGTGGTTATAATGTAGCGAAGGAGAAGTGGAGAATGGGCGATTCATATTTTGGCCCAAAATGACTACCGTTGAGTATTAATATAAGTTATATGCAGCACTCTTTCACCCATTGTGAAGACTTGTCATGTCCCTGAAGTCGTGACAATAAAATAACAAGAAAATATATATTTAAAATATTATATATATGATATCGTTATAATTACGATTGTCAAAGACAATATCATAATTATAACTATTATATTATCAAACTTAAATATATTTATACAATTTCAAAAAAAACATAAATACGAGCTATTATTATCATTATAATAATATGAGATAAATAATATACATATATTGGCAACTTACAAATAACTCAACATTGTAATTATAGTTATTACAACCAAATATTAAAATATAATTTATATGATCATTATGATGTTGAAATTATAGATATTGACAATTTAAATAAACAAATATTAAAAATATATTAAATTAATATAAAATAATAAATCAATTTATAAATATAATGCTAAGATCGAGAGCATATCATATCGAATTTGTGTTTTGAAGATTACCGCCGTTTCATCTACGCATAGACCCAGTCTATAGATATCCCGATTAGGCATAACAAGAAGACAAGCAATGGATGATTGACAAACATCTTCCAAGATTGATCATCAGGTTTTTCTATTGGTTCTACCGCTGCTTATCTAGAAATTGTGTGATCGGAGTTCACATACAGGCGAATTCGATAATATGGTCTATTGGTGTTTAAACATAACGGAAGGAGACAAATGCATTTTTTCTTTATTGCTAGCGATTATGTTAATAGAGCACATATGTATAAAGGATCACATAATAATGAAGGGGGCCACGATTCTACAGTCTTCAATGATCATTTTTTGATAGCGGTACTTCTTCCGGATATAGGAAATTCAATTAAGGGTGCCTGATTGAATTATCGAGCTTATCACTTGTTGGCGCAAAAACTAACATCTTTGGAGTGTAAGTTTGTACGGACAACTATGCACACTACGTAATGAGTGCTCTTCAAATTAGGAGGGGAAGCTCCCTCATTGTGCTAGAATGCATGGAATGGAAAAGTAAACTAATATCCTATCTTTTTGTTCTCAGCTGGTAGAGGCACAAGGTTAAGAAAACCTAGAACGTTGCAGCCAAGGATTTTCTGGTTTCGCAGGTCATCTAATTACAACTAAGCTAACTTCTTTAAATCTATCCAGTTTCCTCAAGAAACAGAGCATGAGGAAATGGAGCAGGAATGTATTACACGATAAACTTCAGGTGTGGGCTCACAACATGAAGGCAAGGGAGGCACAACTATTTGCTTATCTGGGAAGAAGCTTATTAGAACAAACGAATATATGGTAAACCTGGTACAACTTCACAACATGAGGGCAAGGTAGGCACAACTATCTGCTTGGCTGAATGAGTCTACTATCACACACATCAAATGATAAGCTTTGAGTACAGTTTCACAACATGAAGGCAAGGTGGGCACAACTATTTGCTCTTCTGAAAAGGCTCATGATAAACAAAACACAAGGTAAGCAACTGGGACAGTATATTGTATAGACGAAACACGCATGCAATAACGATCAAACCAACAACGCCATTTAACTAAGATTGAATAAACACCATGATAATAACATGAAGGCAAGGTAGGCACAACTATTTATTATAACAGCAATCACTCTTAAACAGATACAGTAATAGCAATACTACAGGCAAGGTAGGCGCAACATGTATGCTATCAAGCAAAAGTTCTAATTTACAAGGGTGAACTAATCTTGAGAATAGGCATGTTGCCAACAACGCAACAATTCTCTATCACCAGGAAAAACCAATTACAAATGAGCTGAAAGCTCTTATTTATAGACATCAAGGTGTAGGCAACCCTAAAATCACCTTGAGTCAACTATAGTTCTGCAGTACATGCAAGATCTTTATTCTCTAAACCTAATTGAATGAAACTACACCGTTAACTGGAAAGATACCATCAATTAACTGAAACAAGACTCAACAAAATGGACATGTGCAACATGCATGTCCTTATTGAAATGAAAACTAACTAATCCAAACTCCAAGTATATGTAGATGTTTCCAAGATAGACATGCGTGAGATGCATGACAACAAGTTAACTCATAAAAGAAACGCTGAGTTTAACTCCTGTGTTTGATGTCTATCTTGGAAAGGTGGGACGTCCTGATCTGGAGTTCACTGGCTGTGATCTCAAGCAAGTAACCCCTCCACGAGGTTAGTGACTGCATCACCATCTAGAGGTCATCACATGTCTTAACTATCAATTCACTGCTTGTCAGCAACTCAAGCAAACCTGAAAACCTCCTAGCACTTCACTGATTGGTAACTCTGGCGGCTCTGCAATTGAAGTGATGGCCATTGTTTCTTCTACAACTTGACGCTTCTCACGTTTTTGACGCTTTTCTCTATGGAAGAGTGTTGCATGATGAAACCGCAAAGTTTGACTGCGAACACTTTGGTTGTGAGAAATGCTAATGAACTTGCTGCACATGCAGAAACCCAATGGTATCAACCCTCTAAACTGGCCTTGGAAGACAATCAGCTATACGAGGCATGAAACCATGTGAACTTGAGTGACTATGCTTGTCAACCTTTTCGATGCACTTGATACAAATCGATATCAGCTTTTCTGATGAGATCATGAATTAAGACTGACCTGGTCTTGAATTTGGTTTGCGTGAACTGCATCCTGAAAAACTCGCCTGTTGACTGTGAACATGGCTATAGTCTGACAACTTCTCCAGAAAACCAAAAATCTCTCCTAATAAGGCTAAAAATAGCTTGTCAGAGGGCAATTTTCACAGAAAATTTTGAGACGTGGGTTTTATGTAGAATCAAATGCTAAGATGACCCACAATGTTAGAATTGTGAAAAAATGTGATTTAGGCCCACATGCAAAAGGTTTTCAGTTGAGATTTGAGGGGTTGTGAGGACATTTTTTGCCGAGAAAATCTGAGATATGGGTTTTGTCTAGAAGATGATTCTAAGACAACCCACAACGTTAGATTCGAAAAATATCGACTTCTACTCCACCATACAAAGGAATTTCACTTAAGAAAATTAGAGCCTCAAGAATTGATGCTTTGGAACAAATTTTCCTTGAAAATTCTAGCACATGAGTTTTGCCGAGGACGCAATTTTGAATCAACCCAGATGATTTGTTTTGCCAAAAACGCCAATTCTTCAAACATGCGAGAGAATTTAAGATGAGAAGATGGAAGAATTTTAGAGAAGAAGAAAGATGTTTTTTAATTTTTATTTATTTATTATCTTCTTCTATCAAAATCGCCACTCTGCCTTGAATTCTGCTGATGAATCTTGACTTGTACCTGCAAAAGAAGATTTTTGATGCCTTCACAATTGACTGCTGAAGAAATTCGCCCAACTCTAGAAAGAATTCACCTCTGCTCAAGCTGGATGAATGAAATGATGAATGCCATGCTTGCATAACTAGAGCAAAATCGTACCACAAAAGCAAGACTGCAAGCTCAAACCCTAACTGTGAAGGAAGAATTTGATTGGCCCTTCACCAGCTGAACTACCACTGTCTCTGAGTCTTTAGACTAAAAATAATATTTTAATTTCAAAACATGCAAAAAACTAAAAGTGGCGCCAATATTTATCTTTGAAGAAATTCGTCACTTTCTAATGCTTTGCATGCAAAAAATATTTTTTTAATCATTTTGCCAAAAATAGCATCTTGCTGTGCTTAACACACTTCACTAATTCTAAAAAGTCAAATTTTGATCTTTTAGGCGTCCATCTGCAAGAGTTATGAGATTTTTTGAGAATCTCCTATTTTATAGCTAACTACGAAATTACCTTTGACCATGTTCAACTTTGATTTCCGGATGATTGAATGATCCTGCGACCATGCTGAGATATCCACTACGAAGCCTACATGACAAGGATGAAATGTCTGCTAGGAGCAACAATTGCCAAAATCATCATCTGACACCTTAGAAAATTAGGCGCCTTTGATTAAATTGATGCATTGATTCCAAACTTAGCCATTTCTCTGTATTACCTTCTGATGCTTCAAACTGCTATTGATGGTGACTAATGAACCCTGCTGACCGGATAGTGGATTCACTGCGTGACTGGAAGTACTCTGCATCTAATGATTGTATGTGAGGTATCTGCAAATTGAATCAAGAACCCCAAAGAGATGGGCGCCCCTATTCTGTGAAGATGCAAACACCATTCTGTCAAAAGTGTTACTTTCATCCAAGCACCATACTTTGTCCCTTGATACCGGGAGCTGGAATGCTCCGATTCGCGTGCCGCTTGTCCCTCTATATAATTTGGTCAACTTGCAAGAGATGTTCTTGGAGAAGAAGAAGCCAAAAAACTGTTCCTAAGGCCCTTAAAAGAGAATCGCCTTTTTCAAAGAAAATTCTAGCCCTATACTTAGTCATTTTTTGAACTATCTTCAACCACTTCCACTTTACAACATTGTCACCTTGACCTCTCATGTACGAGCACTCGCCAAATCCCGGAGGCTGTCGGCTAGACTCGTTGAATGGTTGGAGTAATTGCACACAAGTCTTGTGAAGACTGCAATTGCAAATAACCCCATCTGTAAGGCCTAAAGGCTGGGCGCCCCTAGCCTACAGATATGTAGCTTAGTGTAGCAATGCTTCACCATCCTTTGTTTCACATGTTCGGTAGAACCTCTGTCATGATCACTCAGAATACCGGAGCGTCTTGTGAACTGCTGCGTTGCAAAGTTGGACTAAGCTGGAAAAGATCTCAGGAAGACCTCCACTGCAATTTCATGCATCTGAGGAGTCATATTCAAGGGCGCCCCTGTTTGGCAATCTTTGTTCATATGTATCTTGTCTGCAGTTTCCACTTCTGACGTTGATAACCAAATTTCTGTCTTGGATACACTTCCGCTTGATAGCTCGTTGAAAAGCCAGACTAATTTTGCAAAGATTGAATCCATTAGCACACACATGCATCTAGATCTGGGCCTTCAAAGAGAGGAGATCTATATTTCTAGACTGCCTCCATGTGGAAAACACTCTTCGTAACCTCTGCTTCTGTCTTCGTTTGCCGAAGTTCTGCAACTCAGATGATCTTGCTCCATAGTTAATCGGAAAGCTAACTGAAAACATAAAAGACTGAATGTATTCTCCATCCAAAGCAATCAAATCTTGACCTTCAAATGGAAGGGTGCCCTTGGGCTACAGGGGCACATATTTGCTCTGAATTCACTGATTTTCACCATTTTATGCTTTGTAAACATTGTATTTGATACTTGAGGTTGACCATGTTGAAGCATTGTGATTGCCGAGGTGTGTGTATGACTATACTTCATCATTTTCACATGTACGAACATTGTAAAGTTGATTTGCATGTTGATTGCGCAAGTGTCTACTACGTTACATAGTGAAAAGTTCCCCAGACTTAGAATATTTTAGCACTTTTTGCCAATTTGAAAATCCCCTCCATCAAAAAGCATATTTTTCAACACCTTTCATCGTAGAGCGTTCTGCTTTGAGTTTTAGGCTTAGATTTCGACACCTGGTACTGGCCAACTGCCATTGACGACCTCGAAGGTCCTAACTTTTCTCCTAAAAAAGTGAAAACTACCCACCAACCTTAAACTGACTTTTAATTGAAATCGACTTCACCATTGTGATCGTGATATGAAATAAGCCAATCAAAATTAATTTTAGCCAATTCTGACAAGTTCCTATTTTTTAGGGTTTTGAGCTAAAAATAGAGTTCAGAAACCCTAGTTTTCAAAATTTTCAAATTTTGCCAGTATCTTCTTGGCATCACATTGACTAAAAGCCCATACTTGATTTGCCCAAAAACTGAGTTTTGACCCCACTTTTACAAGGTTTAGACTATTTTAAGCAAAATGCCTTAATGAAGCAAAAAATTTGGTTTGGGTACAACATCACTCTGTTTGTAAGTTACAGTTATCTTGCCGCTACTCATATCAAAGCTGCTAACACTCAAGTAGAAGACTAATACGATGAATCAGAATAACCTTATGAAACGAATTTGATTATCTTATGACTGCGATAATGACGGCTTGAATAATGATCCTTGTAATTGTATAAAGAATGACAAATATTCAACGGCTTTAGTAGTTTGTATATTAGCTCGACATCACCCAATACATTGGTGTTAGAATAAGACAAGTCCTTGCCATCCTCGTTAGACTCTTGCTGAATACTAATAGAGACTACGTCATTACCTTAAGCACCAATTACACTTCATAGATAACAACTAACTTTAACTAAAAGTCATGACCGTCGGAGTGGTCGCCTCTATCCAAAGAGGTGTGTCTCTTTTGGATTCAAACAAGAATATAAAAGGGTAAGGAGAAGCGAAGGAAGGATCATGGAATGGAGTAGAAATGAGTTCACCCTCTGCAATAGATTAAGAGTATCAATTAGACCAGCAATCAACCGATCATTCCCAGAAGATATACGTAGTAGACCCTATATCTGGAGAGGCACAATAATATAGGTGAAGCAATTCACTTAGTTATTAATGTCTAGAACTCCTAGTTTTAGAACTTATAAATCATGTAATGATAGAGGACTGGTCATTCTAACTTTGTAAGCATTATTGTCTGCACATCATGATTGGTTTAGTATAAAATAGTTGTTTATCTTTAATCATCCTATCTAATATGTAAATAACTCAGAATAAGGCCTGCTTTGATTGTCCGCCATGCTGAATGACTCCATTTATGAGAAACATGTAACTTTGATATGTAGTATTCCATTCCTTGAATAAATTTACAATGTGAATACGAGACTTTATGTGCTTGATAAATTAGATACAACTCCTGGCCTCTATCTTGGAACGAACACTCTCAGGCTAAAACTGCAACTGGGTGCATGCCTAGTGCGGCTGGGTGAGACTAATGGAAACCATTGGATTGTGTAACCTGGGCTTATGACTGATCGACCTGGTCATCAGCATACCCGGGAACAATATCTATAAATAAACTTTGAATATATATATATATATATATATATATAATATTCCGCTAGGAGAGCTGAGTCACGACCTAAGTGGTTTGTTTGTAAACCTCGTCTAGGCTTCCGCCCTGTTGGCCTGAAGCAAGGGATGGGCATACTACCCTGTTGGCCCTATGCAAAGGATTGGGTCCTGGAGGGATGGGGGATTCCACATATGGCTATTGCCTCGTTGGCCTAAGATAAGGGTTGGGCAATAAGAGGTGGTAGACCATTGGCCCCTTAGGGATTCTTCTCTCCTAATGGGTTAAGTGACTCTTCTTATGTTTTGTTAATTTGTATTTCTGATTATGTCTCATTTGGGATGCTAGATATTAATGCTAACAAATATGTTGTTAATATGTCGAATACAGGACTCAAATTTAGGATTATTGAAACTAGGAGAACATTCCTTTGGGAAGAAGAAACCCTTAACCTAATCAACGAGCAAATCCTAGGACAAGACAGGTACGGAACATTACAGACTATATCATTTAGAAGGCTATGATTTCTTTCTCGCAAATTCTGAAATCAAGTTGAGCCTGTTTGTTTAGTTGGAATTTGTAAATCATGTTAGATCCTTTGAGGGATAAATATTCTAGGCTTTGTTCATATATTGAATGAGCTACCACTTGTGAAAGTTTGCATGCACATTCCGAAAAAAATTTGTTGTACGTTGCCCTTTTTTAACATCCTAAAAGCATGCATAATATGAAAAAGGATGGTGTAAGGCAACTGAAGTGATCTGAAAACCAACATGCTGCCATTCTAAGATAATTCACTAGGTTTTGAAGTGTCCCACTAACCCATTGTAGGTTCATGCTAGCCTTCTAATAACAAGACAATTACATATATGCTACAGCTTTGTAAAAGCTACAAAACATGCAGAATAATGGCGTTACTTGTGGAGGAGTGTCTGCTACATGATTTTATCTCTACCATCACACAATGGGGAGAGTGAAACTCTTAAGCCATTGTCTTCCGAAGCATTGGTGTTGACTCTTTCCATAGTTTATTGTCTCCCATTTAGTTGGTGTTAGCAACTTCCAGAGGTTGTCTTCTCTCATATATTTAATTGGCAATGACTTGCCATTGTGGCCTTTTTGGATCTGAAAGATCTCGACACATGACTGAAAGATCAGTTTTCTTCACTATCAGCTGAGGAAGTGTTGAAGAAACTAGAAGACTCAAAGCAACAGTTTCACATAGTTTATCTTATTGGGAGGAGCAACAGTGGCAAACATTGTTTCATTCTCTTTCAAGCAGATTGTATGGTGAAACCCATCTATTATGACTTGTAAAAGTTATAAAAATGTATGAAGGTCATTTGAAAAGTCACTGGCTCATGGTTTTACCTTCCTAAGCATTCAAAGAGGGAGTTGTAGGCTGATATATGTTGTACCCCAAATTAAAATTTTCGCTACACTTAAGCATTTTGAAGAAATGAGTCAAAAAACTGTTAAATTTATTAGAAAAGCAAGGTTATCCCAAGTTTCCGGGACTGGGACAGCAAGGGACGGCGGGACGAGTCCCTAAGTTTCCGATTTTTGAGGCCAAATTTAGGGACGACGGGGGATGGCTATATAAAATATAGGGAAAATTTAAAATATATAGGGAAGTTTTAAATATTCATATGAAAACATGGATAAAGCATACATAACATACATTATAGAACCTTAACATATAACATTTGTGTTCAACATTCTTTGTCAATACTCAGTACACATTGAAAATTCAGAATTAACATACATGAATCATAATACAACCTCCAAGTTAAAATTTATAAACTTATATCAAATTACATAAGGTTATTTCTAGCTCACAAATTGGGAGAACATTTGTGATTACAATGAAGATTGTTTCACCTAGGTTATTGATTACTTGGCACAAAACAACAATGAATAGCCAAGGCGTCTGAAGGCAGAATTATTGTAGTTTGTTGGGAGTGTGGACTACTGGAAGTAAATTCAATGCTGGTGTATTGCTGATATGGATTTGAGTAGTTAAATGTGGGGACAATTGCTGCACTCAAAGAGTTTTGGGCATCAAATTGCCTTAATATTCAGCCTATTTCCAATTGTGAAGAAGTAAGAACTGTTTTAAAATGTCAAAATCCTAAGTCTTTGTCTCTAAAACCTGATAGTGAACAACAAGCAAATAAATTTAAGTTTACACACTTTTGGAATAATTTTTTTTTTTTTTTATATATCTCTAATAGAGCATCAAATATTTATCTTGTGAGTGTTCCAAATATTGTGAAAGATATATGAAAATAATTTAAACGAACAACTCATAAACCAAAAAGTTGAAAACTATTATATATATATATATATATATATAATTTTTAAAACATGCTTTGACGTGGGGGACTCCTGGGGGACGGTTCAAGCGTCCCCTGGCCGTCCTCGGGATTGGTCAACCGTCCCTATTTGGTCAATGGCATCCCCCGTCTTGGGGACGTTTCCTGTGTTTTTTGAAAAAAGAGGGACGAACCCTTGCCGTCCCCCCATACTCGAGACGGGGCATTTTAGGGGGGGGATGCGTCCTCGGGTTTCCTTGCAGAAAATGTCAAAATTGGGGTTTGCATGAGGGTCAAAATCTTAGAAATTTCAAAATTAGGCAATCTGGGTCGGTTCAAAATGATCAAACCTACAATACCCAAATTTCAGTTTTTCATCCCTAAATTTTAGGAAAATTTCAATTTTAAAGGGCCAAAATAGAAACTTTTTCTGGGTTTCTTAAGAAATGGTTACTTGTAAAATTTTCAAAAAATAGAAAGTTTGGCTTTTTGGGTTAAGATTGATTCTGATTGGCTTAAAATACTCCCTCATCAGGCTGGTGCAGTCAGAATCACAAAAAGATCAGTTTTACTCTACTTGGTCTATTCTACTTTTTCAGAAGCTTTTTCGAAGATCTAAGGTCATCAATGGAGGTCAGACAATCGCCAGGTGTCAGAATCAAACGTTCAAGCATCAAACAGAGGCTGTCAATGAACAACATGCACGAAGAACAAGGAACAGGCAAAAGAAGTTTAAAAAAATGCAAAATGCAAAATTTTGTTTAAGTCTAGAGACTTCAGGCACCCCAGTGAAGAAGAGGTGCCCATACTTCAATGCTTTAGAATATTTTCCATTCTGGTAGTCGAAGACAAGGAAGGCACTTTAAACAAGGTAAAGAGTTGAAAATCTCATAAATTTTTCTAACTCTACTAGCCATGGGCGCCCCTGAAGGAAATAGGTGCCCAACTTTTCAAGAGGTGAAAATTCAGAATTAGGGTTTCTGCCTCCAAGTCAACGTTGCTTAGAATCTTCTCGGCTCCGCAACGAATTAGTCAGCATGAACATCCGATCAATTGGTCAACCAGAATCTCAGATCAAACAGAGGTCACGGGGAGAAGTGTTTTGAACTCAAAAGACGAAGCCTAGGGTTTAGAGCCACCAAAAGTCAGTTTCCGGAGATCAAGTATCCAGAAGAGCCCTTCCAAAATCTTATTAGCTATCTAGTATCTAGTGAATCCGTTAGCTAGTCTGTTTGATCAGCACAACGCTCAGAATCGTGAAATCATCTGAAGGTCAGAAGACAAGCAAGGTTTTGAAAATCATGAAA
>CM021102.1:90216395-90346993 GCA_007115665.2 Sequoiadendron giganteum
TTATGACTCCCTACTTGGCCGACCTAGCCCTAGGCGTCAAAAAGCATTAAAAAAAATAAAATATTTAAATCTCTTTTTCCCTCCTTTATTTGGGTGCCTAAGATAACTTGCTTTTTATTTATTTTATTTAATTTTTAAAACACCCTTATTACTCCAAAAGGGGCCGCCCAAACTAGTATATATATATATATATATATCTTGGCACAATTATTTAAATATTTTTCCCTCCTTTTTGGGCGCCCAACCCCAAAATAATAAAATATTATTTTTTATCTGATTTTCGCAAAAGGGACATTACAAACTACTCCACTAGTGCTTTCATATGATTGCATATTAGTTGAATTGAAGTTTTTCTTCTAGTTGAAGGCTTTAGGGTTGATAAGCTAGGTTACCGGGTTCGGCTCTGGGAGGTGTAGGTTCGATCCGGGTTCGAAATTCGGGTCCGGTTCGCCCAAATTCACCCAGGGTCCGAAAACTCCACTGTGGGTTCGAACCGGGTTCGGAACCTGGACTATGGGTCCGACTAGGGTTCGAATTTTTCGAACCTGGTTCAAAGCCGAGTATAATTTCGTGCCCAGGAGGACGTAAAAGCACGATTTTGCATTTTTTTAATAATTCTTTTTGTCTTTGTTGACTTTTTAATAATTTTTTATTCTTTCCAACCCTAATATGTGCCTCTAAAACATGAAATAGGTAAAGTGATAGTCATTTACCAATTTGTGAATGAAAAATAAAGGATTTTTTGCCTCCATTGCTGAACTTTCTCTTTTGCTTGCACAAGCTTGAATAGACTTGAAGGTTGATTGTAGATTGTTCGAAGTTGGTTGTTGTGCTATTCCTAAGCACTTGCAAGTGCCTATTCATTGCCAAGAAGATTATAGAGCAAGATTTCTTCAAAAGAGGTAGGTTTTTTGATTATTTTTTTTACATTTTTTTTAACAAATGGACTTCAACTCTTTTGTTTTGTTTTAATTTTCATTCCTCTAAATGTCTATAACACATTTTCAATTTTTTCATTTTTTTGAAATTAATTAAGTCTGTTAGTTTCAAATTCAATCAATCAATACCAAAATTTCAATATGTTGTGCCTTAGGTATTCCATATTACAATGGCAATCGGTACCTCCTCAGGCTCAAGCCAATCTCGTTTCAAAACAAACCCAAACTCTCCCCTTTGGAAATATGTAGAAATGGTTCAACAACTTCCAGGTGGTGGAGGATATGTTTGGATTTGTAGTAATTTCCATGTTCAATATTCAAGCTCATACAGTCGAGTGAAAGAGCACTTGTGTGGGATCTCTAAAACAGGCATAAAAAATTGTCCAGCTGAAAACAAGGAAGGCATTCCAAAACATATAGTGTTGAAATATATTGCTGAGCAAGAAAAGGCAAACCAAAGAGTAGTCAGTGGTAAAACAAGCCATCCTTTGAAGAAAGGATCTCGTTTCACGAAACCCCTTACACTGCCTTCTTATTTTCCACCTACAGAAAGCCATCCATTTATGGACATCCCTCAAGAGCAAACCACACCCTCTTCAAATAAAAGATCTAAAGGAACATTGGAAGCTTCATTTTAGAATGAGGCAAGAAAGATTGCTGATCAAGACATAGCAAGATGTGTCTATGCCAATGGATTGGCATTCGATGTTGTTCGTTCACCATATTGGCAAAAAAAGGTGAAATCTATTAATGAGGCTCCAAAGGGGTATAAGGGCCCATGTTTTGAGAAGGTGCGAGAAAGAGGTGAAACATGTAGCAGACTCTTTGAAGCCCATAAGGGATTCGTGGATCGACAAAGGGGTGACTATTGTTTTTGATGGATGGAAAGATGCAAAAAATCGCCCATTGATCAATGTTATTGCTGTGTCCCCTAAAGGGGCAATGTTTTTGAGAGCAGTGGATTGTGAAGGACAGGTGAAGGATGGTCCATTTATTGCTAACATCATTTGCCAAGCTATTGAAGAAGTGGGCCATCAAAATGTTGTGCAAGTTGTAACTGACAATGCCAAAAATTGTAGGGCTGCTGGGTTATTGGTTGAGGAGAACTATCCACACATGTTTTGGACACCTTGTCCTGACCACTCCCTTAATCTAATGCTACAAAAAATTGGATCCAAAATTGAATGGATCAAACAGGATTACGTTGAGGGCGAAGACATCCAAATGTTTGTCACCAACCACCATATGACACAAGGAATATTTAGACAATTCTCAAAATTGGAGTTGTTGAAGGTAAGTTAATTCTCAATATTTTTTAATTTTTTATTAATTTTAAATTTTGATTTTGATTTTGTAAATTTAAATTATATTTTAGTTTTAATTTTGATTTTCAAACAGGTTGCCGAGACTCGTTTTGCCTCCAACGCAATTGTGTTGAGACGACTTATAAAGGTTCGTGAGGCACTCTCTGTCATGGTAATCAACCCTAATTGGGCCATATGGAGGCAATCTACCAATGAAAGGGCAAATAGAATCAAGCAGAGGATCCTAGATGATAGTTGTTGGGACCTTGTTGAGTATCTCCTCAATTTCACTGAACCCATATTGAGCATGATCCGTTACACTGACATGGATAGACCTTGTTTGGGTGAAATATATGATGGTATCGACTCAATGATTGAGAAGATGAAAACCATCATCAATGCAAAAGAGGAAGATCCCAAAGAAAAGTTCTTCAAAGAGCTACAGGAAATCATTGTTGATAGATGGAACAAAATGACCACTCCGTTGCATCTTCTCGCTTTTGCGTTGAGTCCCAAATATTATAGTCCAGAGATACTTATTGCTTCATCAAGAGTTGCTCCATATAGGGATGTTGAAGTGGCTCAAGGGTACAAGGCAGCAATTCATAAACTCTTCACTGATCGTGACCAACGTGATCGAGTGAGGGCTGAGTTCATGGCTTGTGCATGCTCTGGTACTGTTGATCAAAATATCGATGCTCTTCGATGCTCATAGATGGTGGTACTTCCATGGGCAAGAATACGGGCACCTCCAACCTATTGCAATAATTTTTTTATCCCAGGTAAGTTTTATATTTTTTAATTTTAATTTTAAATTTATATTTATATTAATTAATATTTTTGTTTAGTTAAATTTTGTAACTCCTAACTATTTAATTTGGTCTTAATAGGTTGCTAGTTCATCTTCTTCTGAGAGGAATTGGAGCACATACTCCTTCATCCACTCAATAAAACGCAATAGGCTACATTCGGAAAAAGCAGAGGACTTGGTGTATACATTCAAACTTGGGCCTCCTTACACACAAGCAAAGTTCCTACAAAGAAGGAGACACAAGGAGGTGGGATATTGAGCTAGAGCAGCTTGACTTGGATGCTTCCACAAGTCACTTAGCTGCACTTGATATTGATGATGACTATGAGCCTGAAGCAACCACTGAGCATGAGAGTGGTAGTGTCAGTGCTAGTGGCAATGCTTGTGCAAGTGCCACTAATGCTATTTGTGGTTCTACACATAATGTAGCATCTAATGATGCTGTTTTTTTTGATGATCCATATGATTTAGATTGATCAATGATCAATAATTATTAATGGCTGATTGTAAACACTTTACATTTTTATGTTTGAACTTTGATGATTTGAGTATAAAGTGGTGGTGTATTTTTCATTTTTGCTATGTTATTTGACTATTAATATGGTGGTGTATTTTGAACTTAATTACTGCTGCAAATATGTATATATTTCTGATTTTTATATGTTTTTGTATTACCGAACCCAAAACAAACCCAAATAAAAAAAATAAATTCCCGAACCGGTGAACTGGGTTCTCAAACCTGAACCCGAACCCAAAACCGAACCGGTGAACTGGGTTCTCGAACCTGAACCCGAACCCAAAACCGAACCGGTAACTTAGTTGATAAGGAGGTGAAGGATGGCGTAAACTATAGTTGAGAAACTTGGACTTGGCAATAACTATGCCGACCTAAAATTTTCAATCACTTGGGACTTGGCAAAAACTTGGCAATAACTTGATAGATTTTCCAAACATAAAAAAACCATGTTAGTTTGTAAAAAAATCTTCAAAACATACATACTACTGAATTTAGGGAACATATTACTGATTTTCTTTATGTATAGATTAAATTAGAGTTCAATACACGACATAGACCAAAATATGAGTTGAAACCAACAAAAATCTGTTACCACTCCTAAAAATTTGCTTGGAAATCAAATCATAGCTGATCTTGAAAATCTCAAATGTAGAATGAGAACAAAGCAATATAATTGTGCAGCCAAGTATTAATCCAAAAGAATACGACTTTTTGAAGTAAGTCAACGGCAATTATTTTTATAAAACTCGATGGCGAGTTATACTACGAATAACTCATGAGCCTTTTTGATTTGTGCACACTCCTAAGTCTGAGTGAGTTTTTCATGTATGGTCTCAACACATGCATAGAGAGGATGGTCCTTGATGAAGACCTCAGAGACATGATTTTGGATGAGTTGTAAGTTTACAAGGCTGCAGCAGAAGGGAAGTTGTTTTCTTCATCTCTATGCATTTGAAGAAGAATGATTTTGCAGCAAGGTAAAAATATACTTTGTTAACTAAGTCTACTTTAATAAGCTTAATTTTAAATTTAGTTTCTTTCGTCTTACGAAGTTACTTACAAAGGTATAAGTTTTGTCCCTGTAGATTTGTGGTGGGAAGATTATGCTGGAAAAAAACCTAATCCTCGAAAGCTCACCATCTACATTTTGTCCCAGCCTTGTAGTGCTTTTGAGTGTGAGCACAATTGTGGCTGTTCATACCAAAAAGCTCAATAACTTGACTCAGAAATGCCTGAATGACCTTATTTGTGTGTGGTACAATCTTCATTTGTATACCACAAAGGTGAACGGAAGGGACATACATGATACCATTGACCTTGATGACATAGATCCATATTCAAATTGGACTACTGATGATGTGGATGAGCTCGAGGAGTCCCTTTTTTCTAAGGACAAGTTAACTGAAATTGAGAGAGAAGCAGCAGAATGGGCAGCAGTTGTAGCAAAACAAGAGGAGGTGGAATCCGATGCTGAGCTGTTAATTGGGGATTCCTTGGATGCAGCGGCCCATTATAAGCTTGAAAAAGATATTATTTCTCAAGTAGAATCAATACCATCCAGTTCATGGGCACCCACACAGCCACTTAGGAATTTTACTCTAGATTTTTTTTTGTAAAATATTAATTTGGGTTTGTAATTTTTGATTGTATTATGCTATGATGTGTATTAGACTTCTTTTTTGATCTGTGAATGAATGAAAAACTTCTTATCAATTCTCTAAATTCAGTTTTATGCATGTTTCTTAAGTTTGTTTTGTAAATATATATGTTTTTTAATGTTCAGAAATTTTGCCGAGTTTTGGCAAGTTTTTGCTGAGTTACTGAGAGAGTCCAATTTGGACCTGCCAAGTTTTGCTGAGTCGCCATATCTCAGTCAAATTTTGCTGAGTCACCAAATATCCGTCAAATTTTGGCCTGCCAAATTTCGCTGAGTCACCAAATCTCAGTCAAATTTAGGCCCGCCAAATTTTGCTGAGTCGCAAGTTTAAATGATAGAAACATTCATTAAACCACCAAATTGTAACAGAATTGAAAATTAGACAAAAATAAATATTGTGTCCTCAGTTTTTCCGATGGAAATCAAAGGAACACAAATATTATGGTATTTGGGATGATCCTATCTTTTGACTGTGGGATTTGCTGAAGATTTTCTCATTGTACGTTTCTTATCTTTGTAACTGTAAAATGTAAACTGATGCCATTTTAACATATTGTTGTTCAATAGATGGTAGCATATCGTTTAGCTGTTCACTCTCAAGTTGACTGTATGGAAATTGATGCATCTCGTTCTCGTGACGGTGTGTTGATGGCACTACATGACAGGTAATTTGATATACTGATTAATGATTTATTTCTTTACAGTGAGATTCATTAACTTCTCCCATTAAGTACCTGACATGTTCTTTGATACTTGACATTGTCTACCACTTCTTTCATGTGCTATGACCATTAACTTTAGTTGATACTTTCCCAATGATTTGATTCTCACATTTTACAGGGCAGGGACTTGCAGAATATGTCTGGTGACAACTCTGCAAAGGTGGGAAATTTAAATCTGAGTCAGGTGAGAAATAATTTTACCTTGGATATTAGTTAATTATCATTTTCTGCATTAACTCTCAATATGTTGTAGGTTCTTAATACTGGAAATGGAAAAGCCATCATCCTGCACATTGCTTGATTTCTTTTGGTTGGACATTTTAGAGATGAGGGTACTTCTGAATATGACGGCAGAAAATAAAATTAATGGTTTGCAAGAACTTAAAGTGAACTGGTCACGATAACCTACTTGTGGGAACAAGTAGTTGGAATTCCCTTCTTATAATTAAGCTATGTATGCAAAGGAAAATAGAGGAAATGTAGACGATAGTCATAGTAACATATTTATCGTTGAGCTAAAACCTATAAAGTATGTGCTTAATATTGATGTTATGTACTTGAGAGCTCTGTTCTAGTTTTCAAGATTGGTGATGGGCATTCTTTCAAGTGGACTGTTGTACCTACTACACCTTTTTCTCAAATGTTCTCTTTGGATTGAACCTTTTGGTGATCCTCATCTGTTCATCAGACCTGTATATATTAGAGACTGCATCCTACATATTTTGTATATCAGATCTATGCTTATGAGTTGTGCATACTTTTTTTTTTCATTTATTCTAAAGCAGATTTGGGCATCTTATTTTATGGTGCTATGGCCAGTTCATCTTATCATTGTGTATGTGAAGTCATAGTTGTGAAACCACATTCCTTGACGTGTGAGCAATAGTACATACTCAAAGGAATAAGTAGGAAAAGAAAGAGAGATTTATTACTTCGAGATTGCAAGGACGAATGATGCAAGCTGCAAGCATTGCTGGTAGTCTGATTGGAATTAGATGTGACAGGGCTGTCAGCAGGGTTTTTTTCAGCTATGGTTAATTTTTGACAATGTTTTCAAAAATTAGATTTGCCAATTAGCAAATTTTCCAGAAATCATTTGCTAAGTTTGCCAATAGAACATATATAAAACGATTATGTTTCCCAAGCAACCAAACTATACGTTTTTATTGTAAATCCTTTGTTCCTTCCTCTGAATTTATCTATAATATTTACATTACTTGTTTCTTGAAGTTAAAGGTTTTTTTTACATATTATTTTTCTAAAAGTGTTTCCACCCTTTAAATTTTCCTTGGCTGCGAGTGATGATAGGAAAAAGAATGAATGAAAGAAAATCACATATATGACATGGATGACCAAAATAAGTCAGTAAAAGCTCCAACGTACAACTAGTTACAGCACAGCAAGTAGGGGTGCAAAGGAACTCCAAAATTTGAGTTCCAGTAGCCAAAATCCAGGCAGAAAGAAGGTTGGTATATGTGAACAGAATACACAACTAATATTTCTGGATTTGACTGTGTATACTTTTTTCTCCATCAAATCCAGAAAAAGAAACATATACAGTCAAATCCAGAAATACTAGCTAAGCATAAGCAATGTTGGCAGTGATGATATAATTTATAAAAATGATTATTCTGAATTATTATTAGAAGTGCCATCGAAGTTTACCATAGGAAAAAATGACTAAAAGAGCAAGTGATAAGGAAGAAAAAGAAATTTCGTCTGAGAAAATATCAACTGATGTAGGTGGACATGATTGTGTATGAAAATTTAAAACAAACAAGTGATAAGAGAGAAATTAAGTCTGGTCCAGGAGCAACACACAAGAGTGCAAGCAGATCTAAAAGCACTTGGTGTTCAAAATATATTCTTTCTCATGTAGAAATTGCTTCAATTGTTGTCACTTATATAACCAAGTAAGATACTAGTCATTGGCATAGAGACTTAATTTAGACAAGGTAGACATGGAGAAAGAGTAAGACCAAGTTATCAATGAAAATGTTTTTGTATTGTATTCAAATGAGCAATAGACGTTGCAAATTGGTGCTCAAGAATATGGATAAGAAGAACACACAATTTAACTTTGCTGTAGTTGATAACTTTCAATATTTTGCAAAATAGAATGAAATGAAATAATTTTATTTACGTCTACGAGACCCAACAGTTTATAGGACTACACATGTTTAACTGTCTCAATTGTCAATTGCCAGGGGGGGGCTGAATTTTAGGACAATGTTCCTTCCTCCTGACGTTTGGTTGTTCTATTGATTTGGATAAGAAATTCTCCTAGTTTCTTTATTTTTTTGGGTTTTTCTCTTCCAAGAGTTCTAACATGAAGTCCACATTTAAGGTCTTCATATATTTGGCCCTAATGTCTTTGTAAATTGGGTGTTCCAAAACACTTCTCCATTTCAACTGCTTCATTAATACAAAATATGCCTCCTCTTGTCTTCTTTGTCCTCAGGTATCTTGCATTGACTTGCCCCACATCTGAGTCCGTGTGAACTAGTCCCTCTATGCATTATAAGTATTTTCTCTTTTTGTTTCATTCCCACATCTATGTATGCCTTCTAATGATGTTCATATATTAGGTTGAATTTAGTGAGATGGTGCTGTCATTTCTTTTCTTTATTCATTCTCCGTATGGCTATTATGAAATTTTCTTTACATAGTTGTTGATATCTTTGTTACTGTTTGGACATTCATTCAAGTTAGTATCCCCACTATTTGTCTATTTTTTATTCTATTTGACCCAGTTGCCTTTCCTAATGTGTCATTCCTCTCCAAGTACTGTTTCGGGTCACTCATAGGTCTCCATGCATTCTTTTTTTCAAGTAACCTAGTTACCAGGTCATAGTGACTGCCTCTAAGGAGAACTGAGAAAGTACCTTTCTCAATAGGCATATCTCATAGGGGATAGAGGCCTTGATTCTAATGTTGTTTGTGATTAAGCACTTATGGATCCTTCTATGTGCCTCTATGTCAGCCTTGGTGTGCCACTGGCCCTTCCTCACATCTGTAAGCATTATTAGGGTTACAAGCAACCATATCATGACTGATGTTGTACTTCCAACCCCACAATTCTGCACCCCTGCATCTATTTCTGCATATAGTGAACTCTACCATCCTTGTATTCACTTCATTTTACATGTTTCCCAGGTTAGCTTGCTGAGGAAGTCTACACAAGGATATTTATACTCAATACACTTTTGAGAATATCCCCATAAAACTGGAATTTCATGCGTCTTCTTTTTTGTTCGAAGTAAGAAGACCAATATCTTGATTTTGGCAATGTTTACTCTCATCCCTACTTCTTTACTAAACCATCCCAAAGCTTTTAAGTGGTCCCTCAAGATTTGGTTAGAAAAGAGGCGACAATTAGAAATCTGAAGATGTAACAGTTCATGCCCAAGTTTATAATTAACTTTATTGGGCTGGTTATCATGAAAGGTAATATAGAAAGTGTAGTTAGTGTACAATGCCTATTATTATGTTTTGATAATTTGGTTTAGCCTGCTATGTATAAATTGTTTGTCTCCTTCAGGTAGTTATAAGAGTTAGTCGACAGTTGTTTTCCTCTTGGCAATTGTGGGTCCTTTAAATAGATTTCATATCATCAAGGAAAGCAGTATGATCTAGTCTGATCCTCTTTGATCCTTGGCTGACCATCTCAGGTCTACTTCTATAATAACTTCATGTGTGAATAAAGATATACTCTTACTCCTTTACGTGGTATGCATTATTAATTCTGTTCATTATTTCAAGTATTCATTTTATCAGATAGGAGAGTAAACAGAAATAATTTTGAAACCTTTTCTAAAGAAAGCAAGAGCAATCAAGATGTTTAAAACAGTTCTTGCATGGAGGAATTTTTATTCAGCAATTCAGAAATTGGATGTTATCAGTACAAAGATGTTGCGAATGGATCAAGACTGAGATCAGAATTTTTGAGAATTAGGCAAAGGAGTTTGTTCACATAGTCATCTGGAGGGAGGAATAAGTTGTTTGTAGTAGTCCAGTTGCTTAAAGATTTGTTTGTTCAGCCCATACTGTTATGATTGACCTAAATTGTTCGATGTTGGCCTCTAATCATCTAAGGCCATTTATAATATTATATGTTGTCATAGCCTGCCATAGTGCAAACTTGATCATTACTCTAATGTAGTGTCCTATATTAAATGTTTTTTGATTTTCTGATAATGCCATGCATTTATCAATAATAGTATAACCATGAAGTATGAGGCATCACCCATAAGTTGAAACATAAGTGGTTATAATGTAGCGAAGGAGAAGTGGAGAATGGGCGATTCATATTTTGGCCCAAAATGACTACCGTTGAGTATTAATATAAGTTATATGCAGCACTCTTTCACCCATTGTGAAGACTTGTCATGTCCCTGAAGTCGTGACAATAAAATAACAAGAAAATATATATTTAAAATATTATATATATGATATCGTTATAATTACGATTGTCAAAGACAATATCATAATTATAACTATTATATTATCAAACTTAAATATATTTATACAATTTCAAAAAAAACATAAATACGAGCTATTATTATCATTATAATAATATGAGATAAATAATATACATATATTGGCAACTTACAAATAACTCAACATTGTAATTATAGTTATTACAACCAAATATTAAAATATAATTTATATGATCATTATGATGTTGAAATTATAGATATTGACAATTTAAATAAACAAATATTAAAAATATATTAAATTAATATAAAATAATAAATCAATTTATAAATATAATGCTAAGATCGAGAGCATATCATATCGAATTTGTGTTTTGAAGATTACCGCCGTTTCATCTACGCATAGACCCAGTCTATAGATATCCCGATTAGGCATAACAAGAAGACAAGCAATGGATGATTGACAAACATCTTCCAAGATTGATCATCAGGTTTTTCTATTGGTTCTACCGCTGCTTATCTAGAAATTGTGTGATCGGAGTTCACATACAGGCGAATTCGATAATATGGTCTATTGGTGTTTAAACATAACGGAAGGAGACAAATGCATTTTTTCTTTATTGCTAGCGATTATGTTAATAGAGCACATATGTATAAAGGATCACATAATAATGAAGGGGGCCACGATTCTACAGTCTTCAATGATCATTTTTTGATAGCGGTACTTCTTCCGGATATAGGAAATTCAATTAAGGGTGCCTGATTGAATTATCGAGCTTATCACTTGTTGGCGCAAAAACTAACATCTTTGGAGTGTAAGTTTGTACGGACAACTATGCACACTACGTAATGAGTGCTCTTCAAATTAGGAGGGGAAGCTCCCTCATTGTGCTAGAATGCATGGAATGGAAAAGTAAACTAATATCCTATCTTTTTGTTCTCAGCTGGTAGAGGCACAAGGTTAAGAAAACCTAGAACGTTGCAGCCAAGGATTTTCTGGTTTCGCAGGTCATCTAATTACAACTAAGCTAACTTCTTTAAATCTATCCAGTTTCCTCAAGAAACAGAGCATGAGGAAATGGAGCAGGAATGTATTACACGATAAACTTCAGGTGTGGGCTCACAACATGAAGGCAAGGGAGGCACAACTATTTGCTTATCTGGGAAGAAGCTTATTAGAACAAACGAATATATGGTAAACCTGGTACAACTTCACAACATGAGGGCAAGGTAGGCACAACTATCTGCTTGGCTGAATGAGTCTACTATCACACACATCAAATGATAAGCTTTGAGTACAGTTTCACAACATGAAGGCAAGGTGGGCACAACTATTTGCTCTTCTGAAAAGGCTCATGATAAACAAAACACAAGGTAAGCAACTGGGACAGTATATTGTATAGACGAAACACGCATGCAATAACGATCAAACCAACAACGCCATTTAACTAAGATTGAATAAACACCATGATAATAACATGAAGGCAAGGTAGGCACAACTATTTATTATAACAGCAATCACTCTTAAACAGATACAGTAATAGCAATACTACAGGCAAGGTAGGCGCAACATGTATGCTATCAAGCAAAAGTTCTAATTTACAAGGGTGAACTAATCTTGAGAATAGGCATGTTGCCAACAACGCAACAATTCTCTATCACCAGGAAAAACCAATTACAAATGAGCTGAAAGCTCTTATTTATAGACATCAAGGTGTAGGCAACCCTAAAATCACCTTGAGTCAACTATAGTTCTGCAGTACATGCAAGATCTTTATTCTCTAAACCTAATTGAATGAAACTACACCGTTAACTGGAAAGATACCATCAATTAACTGAAACAAGACTCAACAAAATGGACATGTGCAACATGCATGTCCTTATTGAAATGAAAACTAACTAATCCAAACTCCAAGTATATGTAGATGTTTCCAAGATAGACATGCGTGAGATGCATGACAACAAGTTAACTCATAAAAGAAACGCTGAGTTTAACTCCTGTGTTTGATGTCTATCTTGGAAAGGTGGGACGTCCTGATCTGGAGTTCACTGGCTGTGATCTCAAGCAAGTAACCCCTCCACGAGGTTAGTGACTGCATCACCATCTAGAGGTCATCACATGTCTTAACTATCAATTCACTGCTTGTCAGCAACTCAAGCAAACCTGAAAACCTCCTAGCACTTCACTGATTGGTAACTCTGGCGGCTCTGCAATTGAAGTGATGGCCATTGTTTCTTCTACAACTTGACGCTTCTCACGTTTTTGACGCTTTTCTCTATGGAAGAGTGTTGCATGATGAAACCGCAAAGTTTGACTGCGAACACTTTGGTTGTGAGAAATGCTAATGAACTTGCTGCACATGCAGAAACCCAATGGTATCAACCCTCTAAACTGGCCTTGGAAGACAATCAGCTATACGAGGCATGAAACCATGTGAACTTGAGTGACTATGCTTGTCAACCTTTTCGATGCACTTGATACAAATCGATATCAGCTTTTCTGATGAGATCATGAATTAAGACTGACCTGGTCTTGAATTTGGTTTGCGTGAACTGCATCCTGAAAAACTCGCCTGTTGACTGTGAACATGGCTATAGTCTGACAACTTCTCCAGAAAACCAAAAATCTCTCCTAATAAGGCTAAAAATAGCTTGTCAGAGGGCAATTTTCACAGAAAATTTTGAGACGTGGGTTTTATGTAGAATCAAATGCTAAGATGACCCACAATGTTAGAATTGTGAAAAAATGTGATTTAGGCCCACATGCAAAAGGTTTTCAGTTGAGATTTGAGGGGTTGTGAGGACATTTTTTGCCGAGAAAATCTGAGATATGGGTTTTGTCTAGAAGATGATTCTAAGACAACCCACAACGTTAGATTCGAAAAATATCGACTTCTACTCCACCATACAAAGGAATTTCACTTAAGAAAATTAGAGCCTCAAGAATTGATGCTTTGGAACAAATTTTCCTTGAAAATTCTAGCACATGAGTTTTGCCGAGGACGCAATTTTGAATCAACCCAGATGATTTGTTTTGCCAAAAACGCCAATTCTTCAAACATGCGAGAGAATTTAAGATGAGAAGATGGAAGAATTTTAGAGAAGAAGAAAGATGTTTTTTAATTTTTATTTATTTATTATCTTCTTCTATCAAAATCGCCACTCTGCCTTGAATTCTGCTGATGAATCTTGACTTGTACCTGCAAAAGAAGATTTTTGATGCCTTCACAATTGACTGCTGAAGAAATTCGCCCAACTCTAGAAAGAATTCACCTCTGCTCAAGCTGGATGAATGAAATGATGAATGCCATGCTTGCATAACTAGAGCAAAATCGTACCACAAAAGCAAGACTGCAAGCTCAAACCCTAACTGTGAAGGAAGAATTTGATTGGCCCTTCACCAGCTGAACTACCACTGTCTCTGAGTCTTTAGACTAAAAATAATATTTTAATTTCAAAACATGCAAAAAACTAAAAGTGGCGCCAATATTTATCTTTGAAGAAATTCGTCACTTTCTAATGCTTTGCATGCAAAAAATATTTTTTTAATCATTTTGCCAAAAATAGCATCTTGCTGTGCTTAACACACTTCACTAATTCTAAAAAGTCAAATTTTGATCTTTTAGGCGTCCATCTGCAAGAGTTATGAGATTTTTTGAGAATCTCCTATTTTATAGCTAACTACGAAATTACCTTTGACCATGTTCAACTTTGATTTCCGGATGATTGAATGATCCTGCGACCATGCTGAGATATCCACTACGAAGCCTACATGACAAGGATGAAATGTCTGCTAGGAGCAACAATTGCCAAAATCATCATCTGACACCTTAGAAAATTAGGCGCCTTTGATTAAATTGATGCATTGATTCCAAACTTAGCCATTTCTCTGTATTACCTTCTGATGCTTCAAACTGCTATTGATGGTGACTAATGAACCCTGCTGACCGGATAGTGGATTCACTGCGTGACTGGAAGTACTCTGCATCTAATGATTGTATGTGAGGTATCTGCAAATTGAATCAAGAACCCCAAAGAGATGGGCGCCCCTATTCTGTGAAGATGCAAACACCATTCTGTCAAAAGTGTTACTTTCATCCAAGCACCATACTTTGTCCCTTGATACCGGGAGCTGGAATGCTCCGATTCGCGTGCCGCTTGTCCCTCTATATAATTTGGTCAACTTGCAAGAGATGTTCTTGGAGAAGAAGAAGCCAAAAAACTGTTCCTAAGGCCCTTAAAAGAGAATCGCCTTTTTCAAAGAAAATTCTAGCCCTATACTTAGTCATTTTTTGAACTATCTTCAACCACTTCCACTTTACAACATTGTCACCTTGACCTCTCATGTACGAGCACTCGCCAAATCCCGGAGGCTGTCGGCTAGACTCGTTGAATGGTTGGAGTAATTGCACACAAGTCTTGTGAAGACTGCAATTGCAAATAACCCCATCTGTAAGGCCTAAAGGCTGGGCGCCCCTAGCCTACAGATATGTAGCTTAGTGTAGCAATGCTTCACCATCCTTTGTTTCACATGTTCGGTAGAACCTCTGTCATGATCACTCAGAATACCGGAGCGTCTTGTGAACTGCTGCGTTGCAAAGTTGGACTAAGCTGGAAAAGATCTCAGGAAGACCTCCACTGCAATTTCATGCATCTGAGGAGTCATATTCAAGGGCGCCCCTGTTTGGCAATCTTTGTTCATATGTATCTTGTCTGCAGTTTCCACTTCTGACGTTGATAACCAAATTTCTGTCTTGGATACACTTCCGCTTGATAGCTCGTTGAAAAGCCAGACTAATTTTGCAAAGATTGAATCCATTAGCACACACATGCATCTAGATCTGGGCCTTCAAAGAGAGGAGATCTATATTTCTAGACTGCCTCCATGTGGAAAACACTCTTCGTAACCTCTGCTTCTGTCTTCGTTTGCCGAAGTTCTGCAACTCAGATGATCTTGCTCCATAGTTAATCGGAAAGCTAACTGAAAACATAAAAGACTGAATGTATTCTCCATCCAAAGCAATCAAATCTTGACCTTCAAATGGAAGGGTGCCCTTGGGCTACAGGGGCACATATTTGCTCTGAATTCACTGATTTTCACCATTTTATGCTTTGTAAACATTGTATTTGATACTTGAGGTTGACCATGTTGAAGCATTGTGATTGCCGAGGTGTGTGTATGACTATACTTCATCATTTTCACATGTACGAACATTGTAAAGTTGATTTGCATGTTGATTGCGCAAGTGTCTACTACGTTACATAGTGAAAAGTTCCCCAGACTTAGAATATTTTAGCACTTTTTGCCAATTTGAAAATCCCCTCCATCAAAAAGCATATTTTTCAACACCTTTCATCGTAGAGCGTTCTGCTTTGAGTTTTAGGCTTAGATTTCGACACCTGGTACTGGCCAACTGCCATTGACGACCTCGAAGGTCCTAACTTTTCTCCTAAAAAAGTGAAAACTACCCACCAACCTTAAACTGACTTTTAATTGAAATCGACTTCACCATTGTGATCGTGATATGAAATAAGCCAATCAAAATTAATTTTAGCCAATTCTGACAAGTTCCTATTTTTTAGGGTTTTGAGCTAAAAATAGAGTTCAGAAACCCTAGTTTTCAAAATTTTCAAATTTTGCCAGTATCTTCTTGGCATCACATTGACTAAAAGCCCATACTTGATTTGCCCAAAAACTGAGTTTTGACCCCACTTTTACAAGGTTTAGACTATTTTAAGCAAAATGCCTTAATGAAGCAAAAAATTTGGTTTGGGTACAACATCACTCTGTTTGTAAGTTACAGTTATCTTGCCGCTACTCATATCAAAGCTGCTAACACTCAAGTAGAAGACTAATACGATGAATCAGAATAACCTTATGAAACGAATTTGATTATCTTATGACTGCGATAATGACGGCTTGAATAATGATCCTTGTAATTGTATAAAGAATGACAAATATTCAACGGCTTTAGTAGTTTGTATATTAGCTCGACATCACCCAATACATTGGTGTTAGAATAAGACAAGTCCTTGCCATCCTCGTTAGACTCTTGCTGAATACTAATAGAGACTACGTCATTACCTTAAGCACCAATTACACTTCATAGATAACAACTAACTTTAACTAAAAGTCATGACCGTCGGAGTGGTCGCCTCTATCCAAAGAGGTGTGTCTCTTTTGGATTCAAACAAGAATATAAAAGGGTAAGGAGAAGCGAAGGAAGGATCATGGAATGGAGTAGAAATGAGTTCACCCTCTGCAATAGATTAAGAGTATCAATTAGACCAGCAATCAACCGATCATTCCCAGAAGATATACGTAGTAGACCCTATATCTGGAGAGGCACAATAATATAGGTGAAGCAATTCACTTAGTTATTAATGTCTAGAACTCCTAGTTTTAGAACTTATAAATCATGTAATGATAGAGGACTGGTCATTCTAACTTTGTAAGCATTATTGTCTGCACATCATGATTGGTTTAGTATAAAATAGTTGTTTATCTTTAATCATCCTATCTAATATGTAAATAACTCAGAATAAGGCCTGCTTTGATTGTCCGCCATGCTGAATGACTCCATTTATGAGAAACATGTAACTTTGATATGTAGTATTCCATTCCTTGAATAAATTTACAATGTGAATACGAGACTTTATGTGCTTGATAAATTAGATACAACTCCTGGCCTCTATCTTGGAACGAACACTCTCAGGCTAAAACTGCAACTGGGTGCATGCCTAGTGCGGCTGGGTGAGACTAATGGAAACCATTGGATTGTGTAACCTGGGCTTATGACTGATCGACCTGGTCATCAGCATACCCGGGAACAATATCTATAAATAAACTTTGAATATATATATATATATATATATATATAATATTCCGCTAGGAGAGCTGAGTCACGACCTAAGTGGTTTGTTTGTAAACCTCGTCTAGGCTTCCGCCCTGTTGGCCTGAAGCAAGGGATGGGCATACTACCCTGTTGGCCCTATGCAAAGGATTGGGTCCTGGAGGGATGGGGGATTCCACATATGGCTATTGCCTCGTTGGCCTAAGATAAGGGTTGGGCAATAAGAGGTGGTAGACCATTGGCCCCTTAGGGATTCTTCTCTCCTAATGGGTTAAGTGACTCTTCTTATGTTTTGTTAATTTGTATTTCTGATTATGTCTCATTTGGGATGCTAGATATTAATGCTAACAAATATGTTGTTAATATGTCGAATACAGGACTCAAATTTAGGATTATTGAAACTAGGAGAACATTCCTTTGGGAAGAAGAAACCCTTAACCTAATCAACGAGCAAATCCTAGGACAAGACAGGTACGGAACATTACAGACTATATCATTTAGAAGGCTATGATTTCTTTCTCGCAAATTCTGAAATCAAGTTGAGCCTGTTTGTTTAGTTGGAATTTGTAAATCATGTTAGATCCTTTGAGGGATAAATATTCTAGGCTTTGTTCATATATTGAATGAGCTACCACTTGTGAAAGTTTGCATGCACATTCCGAAAAAAATTTGTTGTACGTTGCCCTTTTTTAACATCCTAAAAGCATGCATAATATGAAAAAGGATGGTGTAAGGCAACTGAAGTGATCTGAAAACCAACATGCTGCCATTCTAAGATAATTCACTAGGTTTTGAAGTGTCCCACTAACCCATTGTAGGTTCATGCTAGCCTTCTAATAACAAGACAATTACATATATGCTACAGCTTTGTAAAAGCTACAAAACATGCAGAATAATGGCGTTACTTGTGGAGGAGTGTCTGCTACATGATTTTATCTCTACCATCACACAATGGGGAGAGTGAAACTCTTAAGCCATTGTCTTCCGAAGCATTGGTGTTGACTCTTTCCATAGTTTATTGTCTCCCATTTAGTTGGTGTTAGCAACTTCCAGAGGTTGTCTTCTCTCATATATTTAATTGGCAATGACTTGCCATTGTGGCCTTTTTGGATCTGAAAGATCTCGACACATGACTGAAAGATCAGTTTTCTTCACTATCAGCTGAGGAAGTGTTGAAGAAACTAGAAGACTCAAAGCAACAGTTTCACATAGTTTATCTTATTGGGAGGAGCAACAGTGGCAAACATTGTTTCATTCTCTTTCAAGCAGATTGTATGGTGAAACCCATCTATTATGACTTGTAAAAGTTATAAAAATGTATGAAGGTCATTTGAAAAGTCACTGGCTCATGGTTTTACCTTCCTAAGCATTCAAAGAGGGAGTTGTAGGCTGATATATGTTGTACCCCAAATTAAAATTTTCGCTACACTTAAGCATTTTGAAGAAATGAGTCAAAAAACTGTTAAATTTATTAGAAAAGCAAGGTTATCCCAAGTTTCCGGGACTGGGACAGCAAGGGACGGCGGGACGAGTCCCTAAGTTTCCGATTTTTGAGGCCAAATTTAGGGACGACGGGGGATGGCTATATAAAATATAGGGAAAATTTAAAATATATAGGGAAGTTTTAAATATTCATATGAAAACATGGATAAAGCATACATAACATACATTATAGAACCTTAACATATAACATTTGTGTTCAACATTCTTTGTCAATACTCAGTACACATTGAAAATTCAGAATTAACATACATGAATCATAATACAACCTCCAAGTTAAAATTTATAAACTTATATCAAATTACATAAGGTTATTTCTAGCTCACAAATTGGGAGAACATTTGTGATTACAATGAAGATTGTTTCACCTAGGTTATTGATTACTTGGCACAAAACAACAATGAATAGCCAAGGCGTCTGAAGGCAGAATTATTGTAGTTTGTTGGGAGTGTGGACTACTGGAAGTAAATTCAATGCTGGTGTATTGCTGATATGGATTTGAGTAGTTAAATGTGGGGACAATTGCTGCACTCAAAGAGTTTTGGGCATCAAATTGCCTTAATATTCAGCCTATTTCCAATTGTGAAGAAGTAAGAACTGTTTTAAAATGTCAAAATCCTAAGTCTTTGTCTCTAAAACCTGATAGTGAACAACAAGCAAATAAATTTAAGTTTACACACTTTTGGAATAATTTTTTTTTTTTTTTATATATCTCTAATAGAGCATCAAATATTTATCTTGTGAGTGTTCCAAATATTGTGAAAGATATATGAAAATAATTTAAACGAACAACTCATAAACCAAAAAGTTGAAAACTATTATATATATATATATATATATATAATTTTTAAAACATGCTTTGACGTGGGGGACTCCTGGGGGACGGTTCAAGCGTCCCCTGGCCGTCCTCGGGATTGGTCAACCGTCCCTATTTGGTCAATGGCATCCCCCGTCTTGGGGACGTTTCCTGTGTTTTTTGAAAAAAGAGGGACGAACCCTTGCCGTCCCCCCATACTCGAGACGGGGCATTTTAGGGGGGGGATGCGTCCTCGGGTTTCCTTGCAGAAAATGTCAAAATTGGGGTTTGCATGAGGGTCAAAATCTTAGAAATTTCAAAATTAGGCAATCTGGGTCGGTTCAAAATGATCAAACCTACAATACCCAAATTTCAGTTTTTCATCCCTAAATTTTAGGAAAATTTCAATTTTTAGCAGTTTTCTAAAAATAGCAATGAACCCCGGGGATGTGTCCCCCCCCCCTGGGCCCTAGCGTCTCCGAGACGGGGACGTCCCGGAGACGTGGGGACGGCGTCTCCCCGTCTTCGGAGGCGCCACCAGATTGCTCCCCCGCCGCTGGAGACGCTGAAACGCACCGGCGTCTCCCGCGGCGGACAGTCCATTGGGACGTTTTTTAAATGAAAAAAACACATTTTTTTATTAGTTTTTTTGTTCTATTCGAACCCTAAGGGCATGTGGGCCCCATCTAAACTCTTCTATGCTATCAAAAGCCCCTTCTAACTTCATTTTTATCCACATTTGCATTTCTACTTGTCTGCTACAGCAAGAAGAAGAAGACTGAAGAGCTGAGGAAACAGTGATTGGAGGAGTGAAAGGAGTGATTGCAAGTGGAATAGGAGTTTCAAAGAGCAAGAAGAAGAAGAGGAGGAAGATTCTTCAGCTTGTTGAAGAGATTTTTCAAGCAAAAGGTAAGGTTTTGAACTGATTTTTTCTTTTATTTTCTGATTTTCAATGTTCATTGTTTTAGTTTTTTGAATTTTCTCATATTCATTTCTAAATTATAAGTTCTTAGTTCTTGTTGTTTCATTTTCTTGTTTCATTTCTAATTCTTGTTGTTTCATTTAAACATTTTCTAAATTAGTTAAGATTTTGTTTTGAAATTTAAAATTTAAAATATAGAGTTTTATTTTTTTAATTTTAAAGTAGGGCATAGGCTGAAACTATGTGTTTATTGATTTTTTTTTTCATTTTGTGAAATGCAGTGTCAAAATGAGCTCCCACAGTCATGAAATGAGTGAGGATGAGATGGAATTGGAAACTCATTCTCATGATGCAAGCCATTCAGAATATGAACCCGAGCATGAGGATGAGCACAATGAGGGGGGTGAACATGGGTCAAATCAAGAAAGACAAACTAGTTCCATAGCTAGTGCAGCAGTTGCTACAGATTGCCCCTCTCAGCTTTTGGCAGAGTGGGCTAGGGGTCCTTATGATCCCAAATCTCCTCTCAAACAGTTTGCAACAAGAATAACAGCCCCAACATCATGTGGTGGTACGAGAAAATGGAAATGCAACATTTGTGGTGATGATTGGTTTGGGAGCATCACCAGAGTTAATGCTCACTTCCTCTTTTGGCCAGGAAAAGGTGTGGGAGCATGTGCTTTTTTGAAGGAAGCTAAAAATATGAAATACAGAATTGAGTTCAACAAGCTTTGGGGTGTTCCAGATGACGCGACAATTCCTATGCCTACTACCTTGTTTGCTAGGCCAAATATTCAGACTATACAGCAGATTCAGGAGTAGCATATGCAGAGGCAGCCACATATTAGAGCAGGAACATTGTCAGGGGCAGCCTCAGGACCTTCATCCACCTATAGTGTTATGCCTGAATCGCAACAGGGCAAGGGGAAACGCAAGATGCAAAATCAGCCTAACCCCATAGCTGATTTATTTAATGTGCACCAGAAGGATCAGATAGATGATTCCATTGGCAAGTTCTTTTTTGCCAATGGAATCCCATTTCATGTAGCTCGATCTCCTTATTATAAGGAGATGATGTCGATGGTGGCGAAGGGAGGACCATCATATGTGCCACCAGGTGAGCACAAATTGAGGACAACGATCTTGGATAACAACTATACCAAGATCAGTTCATTGATGGAGACGATGAGGGCATGTTGGGAGGATTCTGGATGCAGCATTGTTATGGATGGGTGGACGGATATTAGGCATCGTCCACTCATCAATGTCATAGTTACATGTTCAGAGGGCCCATTCTTTCTCAGGGCAGTTGATTGTTCAGGGCATCGAAAAGATGCTGATTTTCAGTTTGAGATCCTTCGGGCAGCTATTGAGGAGATTGGGCCACAAAATGTGGTCCAAGTAGTGACAGATGCAGCACATGTGTGCAGAGCTGCAGGGAGGCTTATCGAGACAACATACAGACATATTTGGTGGACTCCATGTTGTGTGCATGCCATGAACAATGCACTCAAGGACATGGGGAAGATTGAGTGGATTAGAGGAGTGGTCAACAATGCTAGAGATGTGCAGATGTATATCTGCAACCACCACACTTCACATGCCATCTTCAGGAGCTTCGCGAAGAAGGAGTTCTTGAAACCAGTTGAGACCCGATATGCATCCTATTTCATTCTTATGGAGAGAATGCTTGAGTTGCAAGAGCCACTGCAAGTCATGGTTATGACGCAAGAATGGAATCGGTGGGATGGGGCCAGGACAGAGCAGGGGAAGAGGGTGAAGGAGATAGTGAAGAGTGATGGATTTTGGAATGATGCAAAATATATTGTTGCCATCATTGAACCAGTTGTCCAAGTCATCAGATATGGGGATGGGGATGCACCTAACCTTGGAGAGGTGTATGAGTGCATTGATTCGATGCTTGGCCAGATGAAGGCAGTTGTGCGAGAGAAGGACCCCACTCTAACATTCTACAATGTTTACATTCAGCCTATTATTCAGCGCAGATGGGATAGCCTAAACACTCCCTTGCACATGGCTTCTTATTCATTGAATCCGAAGTGGTACATGCCTAGGCCTGGTAGAGTTACACCGATTCAGGATGATGAGGTGAAGGAAGGGTTCTTCAAGTGCATTGATAGAATGTATGATGCTGAAGATGCTGGCAACATTCGCACTGAGTGGACAAAATTTGCTACTCTTAGGGGTTACAAGGCTGCGGCAAAGGCGGATATAAGAACTATGGCACAGGAGGATCCGATTTTGTGGTGGACTTGTCATGGACCGAAATCACTGACTAAAACACTAGTCATTCGTTTGTTGTCTCAGGTTTCTAGTTCTTCAGCTTCTGAGAGGAACTGGTCTACTTATAGCTTCATCCACTCTCTTAAGAGGAACAAACTTACCTCTAGGAGAGCAGAGGAGCTAGTGGCTGTACATAGTGCCTTGCGTATCATTGACCGCAGGACACGTGTGTACAAGGAGAGCCCAGCAACACGATGGGATGTAGAGCCAGAGGAGCCATCACAGATTGATGAGGATGAGGATGTTGCAGGTTTAGGGCTGGTTGGTGTTCCTTTGGCAGATCTTGACCTTGGGGAGTCCAGTGGTTCCAGTGATGAGGAGTTTGCCGACCTCCCGAGGGATGATTACATTGATTAGAGGCCTCCGCCTGCTTCACTACATTTTGACATTTTGACTTTGTAGTTTGTACTTGTTTTGATATTCATATCATGCTACTGATTGTAATCATCTTTATGATATAAATTATAATAGAAATCGTCCATTTGCTGATTCGACAATTGTTACATTGTAGTATTGCGTATTCTACTTTCAAATTTGAAAACTTCAATGTTCAATGGTTTATTTAGTAGTTCATTGTTAAATTTTAATGTTCAATGTTCAATGTTCAAGTATATTTTAATACATCTTTTCATAACTAGCATTTTAAGTACCATATGTATAGTATATAGTATATACAGCCGCCGCCCCCCCGCCGCCCTCCCCCCGCCGTCCCCAAATCGATTCCCCTTTGTCCCCCCCTCCCGGAAACTTGTCCCCCCGTCCCGACGTCCCCCCGTCCCCGACGCCGGTGTAACATAGAAAAATAGAAACTTTTTCTGGGTTTCTTAAGAAATGGTTACTTGTAAAATTTTCAAAAAATAGAAAGTTTGGCTTTTTGGGTTAAGATTGATTCTGATTGGCTTAAAATACTCCCTCATCAGGCTGGTGCAGTCAGAATCACAAAAAGATCAGTTTTACTCTACTTGGTCTATTCTACTTTTTCAGAAGCTTTTTCGAAGATCTAAGGTCATCAATGGAGGTCAGACAATCGCCAGGTGTCAGAATCAAACGTTCAAGCATCAAACAGAGGCTGTCAATGAACAACATGCACGAAGAACAAGGAACAGGCAAAAGAAGTTTAAAAAAATGCAAAATGCAAAATTTTGTTTAAGTCTAGAGACTTCAGGCACCCCAGTGAAGAAGAGGTGCCCATACTTCAATGCTTTAGAATATTTTCCATTCTGGTAGTCGAAGACAAGGAAGGCACTTTAAACAAGGTAAAGAGTTGAAAATCTCATAAATTTTTCTAACTCTACTAGCCATGGGCGCCCCTGAAGGAAATAGGTGCCCAACTTTTCAAGAGGTGAAAATTCAGAATTAGGGTTTCTGCCTCCAAGTCAACGTTGCTTAGAATCTTCTCGGCTCCGCAACGAATTAGTCAGCATGAACATCCGATCAATTGGTCAACCAGAATCTCAGATCAAACAGAGGTCACGGGGAGAAGTGTTTTGAACTCAAAAGACGAAGCCTAGGGTTTAGAGCCACCAAAAGTCAGTTTCCGGAGATCAAGTATCCAGAAGAGCCCTTCCAAAATCTTATTAGCTATCTAGTGAATCCGTTAGCTAGTCTGTTTGATCAGCACAACGCTCAGAATCGTGAAATCATCTGAAGGTCAGAAGACAAGCAAGGTTTTGAAAATCATGAAAATGGCTAACACTGGAGAAAATAGGCGCCCCTGTTAGAGATATGCACCTGACAATTCGAGGGTCAAATGAAGTTTTTGACAGATGATGTCTCCAGAACAATGTCGTCAGATTCAATCTGGCTCCGTAATGAAATATTCAGTTTGTCCGCTAGATCAATCTGGAAGTCGAGAGACAGAGCCGAATCAGGGTTGAAATTTAAGCAGAAGGTGAAAACAGTGAAAAAATGGCTAAGTCTGGAGAGATTGGGCGCCATACCTCAAAAAGGGCGCCCAACGTCTCATGCCTTAGAGAAATTTTTAGAAATTTCAAGAACTTTGAAAAAATGAAAAAATGCCTTGGAGCAAATGCATGAGCTAAATTTAGGGTTTTCAAAATTAGGGTTTGAGAAGCTATTTCTTAAGCAAAAACTTATTTAAGGACATCTCTATGCTTTATTTTTCATTTTTTCTTGCAGGTGTCTTCAAGGAGAAACAAAGCAGCAACTTCAAACCTATATTTTTCAAGATTCAAGAACCTAAACTTGCTGGCTTTTTATAAAATTTTCAGATCAGCACTTACAGAAGGCTTGCTTTTTCATATTTCTTCATCAAGAACATCAAATTTGTGAAGAAGGAGGCCATTACTTTCAATTTTCAGCAAGCTGGTCCATATTTGTTCTATCTTCTGGACAAATTTTTGAAGAATTTTCTTAAGGTTGCAGCAGTTGCTTTTATTTTATATGTCAAAGAAAACTTCAAATTCTTCCATTTCTAATCTTCTAGGTCTATACTAAACCTTCTTCTGGACAAAACCCATATCACAGCTTTTTCAGATAAACTTAAAGTGGTTGCTTTTTCAGTCAGAAGCTAGGGTTTGCAAAATTTGATCAACTGGGTTCATCCAGAATATGCTCATTAACAATACCCAGATGCTAGCTTTTTCTGCCTTTTTTTGGAGAAAATTAGGGTTTGCTGCTTTTTCAGTCTTCACTTCAAATTTTCAAAAACGGACGATCTGGGTTGGCTTGTAACGAAATTCTAATCAAAACCCATATCTCAGATTTTTTTTCAAAATTTCATCTGTTTGAGGAAGAAAAATCAGAAAGCTAAATTTAGAAAGTTTGTCAAAACTTGTCAGAACCTAGGCGTGTTTACTGTCAATCTTTAAGTTTTGCAAAATGGAGTACATTCCTACAAAATTCAAGACCAAATCAGCACTGTACCATGGTTTCATAGAGACAGCCGAGACTGACTTACACCATATCAAACCAGTATTCAATCTACGTCCTTTGGAAGATGTAGGCAACATCACCATCAGGCATCTTGGCCATTCAGGTCTTCTCGCAGCAACGTCCATACCTTTCTCAGTACAAAGCTTAGAATTCATAATTGCTTGTATCAAGCATTATAATCTAGCCACAAAGGAAATCCAGTTAGTTGATGGAAGAATCATATGCAGCTTAAAGCCAGACATGATTGAGAAATGCTTCTCCATCCCACCATAGCATGGAAGTGTTACCATCAACATTGAAGAATGTGAAAGGATATGGGAAGAGCATCAAGAAAAATATAGCAAGAAGATTGCACACAGGTGGTTGAAAGATAAATAAAATACATTGCCAAAGAAGGTCGGGAGAGGAGAGTTCAAAGGCGAATTTGCTATAATAATCACCCTACTCAACCAGATTAATGGTCAAGCAGATGCAACGAAGTTTCAGCCTTGGATGTTCTACGTGATACCTCACATAATGGAGAAAACAGAGTTCTATGACTGACCTACATTGATTAGTGATTGCCTTCACCATCAAATAACTGAATATTTTAATAGACATGCATTCCACATGGTCTTCTACCTAGTCTACTTGGTTGCCTATCAGGGTAAATTCAGAGGGTTAAACACAGAGGGTTCTCTAAATGTTCAACATGTCTACAATTATTACACTCAGTTGGAGTTCACTGCAACATCGCATCATTACAAAAGAGTGAATGCAGCATTTTTAATCTACATAGTGCGTGACCTGGACAACGAGCTACGTATTTGCATCTCATCTATTGCCAGGGCAGCAATGTCAGAATGGGCTGATTGGTTTATTCAGTTTGCCACTTTCACTTATCTAAGGGTCTACGGTTATTCAGGAGCTCCTCTTATGTTACCAAGGTATCCGTTAGATGAAGTCGTGTGTATGGAATTTCTCAGATAGGTATCAAATATTCACACTCGCTTGCGCAACAAAAAGAAACCATCCTTCAACTTTCCTTTTGCTTTAGGTATTTACAGTTGCAGATCATCCGCAGACGCTAAAATAATGGGTAATGAGTTAGATAAACTTGGTCTCAAGCCTTTCAGCGAGAGACGATCATATGATCCCCGTGGTGTCTATGCAACTCGACTTGGTCAAAATTATGCTCATGTGCCCGCACTTGAAGATTTTTGGGCTAACTGCAAAGACGAGTATGAGGTGTGAAGGCGAAGTAATAGTAGGCTCACCCTTCACCAAATGAAAGATTGTTTATTAGAAGACATTGAAGGGTTATCAGATGATGACAGGGATGTAATTCTCCCAGCTTATACTAGAAACTTGGTTGAACAACAACCTCTTCCACAGGTCAACTGGGCCAACAAAGAATGTATTACAGTGGAAGAAAGGACACGACAAGTGGTAGATTACAGCAAGACTTTCTTAGTCCTCAAAAGGAGGGAGTCCATTCCGGTAGCAGAGCCGCCAAAAAAACATTCATCTCTTCCCTCTTCTTCAAGAGCTCAAACGAAGATGAAAGGAAAAGTTCAATCTCAAGAGGTTACAAAGGACAGTAGATCAGAAAAAAGTGCCAAAAGGAGGTTGGACTACACAGAAATTGTTATACAGGAGCAACCTACAGCTAAAACAAAAGTTCCTCCACCCGAGCCCATACTTCAAGAAGAAGTACAAGATGAGCCTTTGATACAAGACCCTTTACCATCTCCTAGGTCTTCGCCAATTCACATTGATTTGGAAGACGAGGAGATAGAGGCCGATGTTACAATTATTCCTCCCTTGGATGTTAGTAGAGATACCACATCTTGGCTTGAGAGCTCTTTGGGAAGGACGAGAAGAAGGTCTTCGTATCAGGCGATTGACGATGACCTCAGTATATATCAAGAAGCACCCAAAAAGAAGGCCAAGAAACAAATGCATTTTGAGAGGAATTTTGAGGGTGAAATGGTCATGGAGACAGCTATGCCTCTTGAAAATAAAATCAGGGATGCGGTGGATGTTGATGATTTTATAATGGCCAAAGCAAACCTTGGTAAAAGTACTCGACATGCTGATATGAGTTTGTTTAAAATGGTAACTGAAAACATTCAAGAAAGAGTGCAAAAGGATGGAAGACAAGGCAGCCCTCAAAGCTGAAAATCGTCAACTCTGGTTATATATATCAAATCTTATTCAAGGCACTTCACAAACAACACAGTTGTTGCCACAAGTTTTAGAAACACCAACTGATCAGCAACAGTTGAGGCAGTTGATTATTTGTGGAAAACAAACTCAGGAATGGATTGAAGAGTTCATCGTCAAAGGAAAAAAAATTCTAACACAGGTCTTCCAGTTGAGATACAAAGCTCATGACTTATGTCAAGCTATCCAGGATTTTGAACAGTTGATAGCTGAATTCAAGCCTATGCACGAAATCATAATTGCAGATTTAGAGATGGCTTATGGCTCTACAATGGCAAGAGAACACAAAAGATAGATCTTGGAGTGGAAAGAAGGTCACCTTTTCAAGGTTAATACATATGTTAGAATATCTCAGGAGTTTGTTGTGTATAAACAAATGGTTATTGATACTCTTAAGTTCATCAGAGAATTTGTTGCAGCAATTCCTTGTCAACATTGCCTTGAGGATGGTTCATACATTGGGCTTGATGTAGTCCAAACGGAGTTTTAGAGTATCATGCATGGCAGTGATGGCAGTGTTGGAAGAATGAAGATGATTTCCATGATGTCAGCACAGTTCAAGAAAGCGGCCAATGAGAGTGAAGATTTCTTGAGATCTATTGCAGATGGCGAAGAAATCTTGGAAAAACGACATTTTTCTATTAATAGTATCAACACTCCCACCACAGATGAAGTTGCCCGCTTTTTAGCGGATGTGATCGAGATTTAAATCTGCTTTCTTCTAGAAGCTTCTTCCACCCTTTCTTTCTATTCTTGTCTCAATTCTTATCCATTCTTTGAGGATAGAAAGAAAACACTTGTAACAAGTTGTAATGAGTTGGCACTTTCCGTTTTTAGATGCTTTCTAGGGTTTAGATGTTTTATCTTTTCTAGAATTAGAAATAAAGCTTGTATGTTGGCAAGGAATAGTTGTAAAAGCAAGGAGATTTTAGGGTTCCCTACTCCTTTGCTTAGTTATAAATAAGAGCAGTGTTTGCTCATTTTAGTTTAACCGTACTTGTGATAACAAAATTGCTGAGGTTATGCCTTCATGTTTGTTATCATTTAGTGTCAGTTCATTTTTTGTAAAGAACAAGTTTGCATGCCTCCTTAACTGCAAATCCTTGTTTAGTGCATGTGTTATGTGTCAATTATAATTAGGTTGATCGCATGTTGCATAGCTGCAAATCCTTGTTTAGTGCATGTGTTATGTGTCAATTATAATCAGGTTGATCACATGTTGCAAGTATTTTGCTACAACTTGCTGTTCCGAAATTGTAATCTTTGTTCTAGAAGTTTGAGTAAATAAAATCTTGAAGCTTGCTTTGCTGCCCTCGATATAAATATCTCAGATTTCCGTTTATTATTTTGTGTTAGAAGTGTGAGGAAATAAAATCTTGAAGCTTGTTTTGCTGCCCTTGAAATAAAGGATATTTCCGTAATACTTTTATGATCTCCTTTTTCAGCTTGCATTGAAATTTAGTAGATGTATGTTGAGGAAAGATTATTCAAGTATCTTTGTCAGAAAATCAACCTCGTCCATTTCTAGACTCTCTTGCTCTGCGTTTACTCAAGAGGATAGAAACGTTTTAGCGTGAGATAAGTTGTAGTTGTCAAGTTTCATTAAAGGGAAAACCTCAGTTGCAACATCTAGAGTTCTATAACCTTGTGTTTTCGCAACTGAATCAAAAAGATAGGTAAAAATTAGTTTTAGTTTACTTACTTTATGCAACTCAGCAAAAGAGGGAGCTTCCCCTCCTAATTCGAAGAGCAGTTTACTGCACATAGCTGTTCGTTTCCAAAACGCATTCCAGAGGTGCGATTTGGAACGCCAACAATATATTGAGTTTTCTTGGAGTTGTAGGCATATTTATAGGTGTTGAACTCATTTTGTGAAATATAATCTCAATTTTTTTGATTTTTTCAGTAAACATTTACAATAGAATCAATCACTCATTAAGGTTAGCATAACCCAAAACGTACATAAAAGAACTCTAACCAAGAATGCGCCCTAAAACCACTTAAGGAGGAGGGGCGGGCATATGGTCGGAGGATCCCTAGGATCTACTCAATCAAAGAGTACGAGATTACACTGAAAGAGAGATATTAAACTCGACACCAAGAATGTGCACTCAAGATCCTTTGACAGGCGAGGTGCTAACATATGGTGGAGTACTACTGCTGAATTGAAATGAAACAAGGCAGATAACCAGCCAAAGAACTTTCCACGCTACCACCAAACAGTGGGGGGAAAAGATTACAAAATTGTAAATGGAATCAAATCTTCTATTAGATTGAGAGACTAAGGGTTCTAAAGAAATTCTAAGTGTAAGAATTCTACTCAAAATTCTAAGTCAGATTTTCGATTTCCAGATTTTACTTATACTGAATGTGTTGATTGCAGAACATTTATTGATTTCGATGTTTGCATATCAATGAGGGAACCAAGTTTAATACCTTAGAGACTCGCCTCTAAGGGATGCGTCCCTTGAGAGGACGCGTCCCTTTGGGCGCGTAGGTCTCATTGATAGTTGACTAACACTCGGCTTTAACAAACTTAACACATAAGTCCTCACATACATGGCGGACATATATTATATGAGTTCCGATTTAATTCAATGCAGATTTAAATCAACTTTTATCATTTTCGAATTTATGCATGCTTATAAATTAGACTAACTTATTTTTCCTGAAATATTTAAACATGAACAACTTTTGATCTTATATAAACGATGATGATGCTTAGCAATCATCGTTTATATCTGACCTAAGCTAACATTCATCAACACTCCTTCTTAGCTAGGGAAGATATTTCAAATCAAATAAGTGGAGATATCACCTTCACAAGTGATATCGAAGATATGATATGTTTTCTCAATGTTGTCAAGTCACATGACATTCTTCATAACACATCTTCATTATGGTATGTGCACTCACATCAAGTCACATGATGTCTACCATAATTCATGGCATATCCACGGATATAAATATCCACCATGATTATCTTTTAAGGATCACAATGATCTTCAAACGATATAAAGTCCCATGATATCTCCATCAAAGTGTCCAAGAGATACTATCATGACATGTCCACAGATATCAAGTCACATGATATCTATCATGATAGTTTATCATTGTAGAGTCGTCACTTTACAATGTCAAATACAAGTGTTCATTATCAGAAAGATCGTCACCTTTCGATAATGTACATAGGGGGAGTAGGCCCATAAGGTCATGGAGTCACACACATGACAAAAGAGTTTACACATTAATCATTTTTATATATTATTACAATTTATAAACAATTTGTATTTCAGACATAAATAACAAATTACATTTCAACCATACCAAGTTTCTTCTTGAAGTGCTCTACCTTGATTCGGGAGAGAGGTTTGGTGAGAATGTCTGCAGTTTGATCATTTGTACTGATATACTCCAACTGAATCACTTTCCTTTCCACCATATCTCTTACATAATGATAGGGGATCTCAATGTGCTTAGATCTATCATGAAAGACAGGATTCACAGAGAGTTTGATGCAACTTTGATTATCACAGTGAATAATTGTAGGATTCAAGGGCTCACCAAAGAGTCCCACAAGCAATCTACGAAGCCAAACTGCTTCTCTTGCTCCCATTGAGGCTGCAATATATTCAGCTTCTGTTGAGCTTTTTTGCAACTGAAGATTGTTTTCTGCAAATCCAGGAGATCATAGCCGATCCTAAACTGAAGCAACATCCTGATGTGCTTTTCCGATCGGTTACACTTCTAGCCCAATCTGAATCAGAGTATCCATGTAGATCTAGTTGATCATTTTTGTAAAGGAGACCATATCCAATAGTGCCTTGAAGATATCTCAAAATATGTTTCACAGCCATTAAGTGAATTTCCTTTGGCTCACACATGAACTGGCTGAGAACATTCTCTGCATAGCAAATATCAGGTCTGGTGTTAACCAGATACATCAAGGATCCAATCACCTGTCTGTAAAGGGTTGGATCTGCACATTTGGATTTTGCTACTGCTTCTTTCAATTTGTGAAGGTTGGTTTCCATAGGTGTAGACATCGGTCTACAATCCAACATTCCAAATCTTTTCAGAATATCAATAGTATACTTCCCTTGGTTTAGTACAATGCCCTCTGATTTCTGCCATACTTCCAAACCTAGGAAGCAGTGTAGGATGCCCAAGTCTTTCATGTCAAATTCAGAAATTAGATCCTGTTTCCCTTGAGCAATGAGGCGATCTTCTCCTGTTATCAGCAGGTCATCAACATATAAATAATTATTAGCATATCACCTTTGATTACCTTGATGTAGAGATTGGAGTCAGCATCATTCTTTGAAAATCCTAATCCCAAGAGATAGTTGTCAATTCTTTCATACCAGACCCTGAGAGCCTGTTTAAGCCCATAGAGGGCTTTCATCAGTCTGCATACATGTGAGTCAGGTTTATGTATCAAAAAACCTTCAAGCTGTTCCAAATAGACTTCCTCTTCAATGGTTCCATTCAGGAAGGCAGTTTTCACATCCATTTGATGGATCTTCCAGCCTTTAGCTGTTGCAATGGCTAACACTGCTCTCACTGATGTGTAACGGGCAACAGGTGCAAATGTTTCTTCGTAATCAATGCCTTCCTTTTGAGAAAAACCTCTTGCCACAAAACGTGCTTTATGTTTTTCTATATTGCCATCAGCAGCATGCTTGATTTTGAAGAGCCATTTGAAAGAGACAACAAATTTCTCTTTTGGTCTAGGCACTATATCCCGTACATCATTTTTTAGAATAGATTGATATTCCTTTGTCATTGCATCCTTCCATGCTTGATGTCGGAAAGCTTCCGTAACACCGACAGGTTCTGAGTTTATGATGTTGTTCATTAGAGCAACATAGCTAGAGAAACGTTTGGGTCTTTTACTCTCTCTGAACGTTCCTTTGGGTGCTGCATGATCCGCTGCTTCTTTAATCATCTTCTTGGCCCAAAGTGGTCTCTTTTTGCCGATGTCATTTGTATTCTCATTTGAAGTGGAAGGAAGTTCATGTGGCATTTCCTCAGGATGCTCCCTCTGAATCTCAGGAGTAGGTTCCATTTCAGGTATTCTAGGGAAATAGGATTTTGTCTCACTAGAACTTCTTGCCCTTTTGAATGCAATGTCTTCTTCAAAGATGACATCTCTGCTCAACTCAATTTGTTTCTGCCTAGGTATGAATATCCTGTATGTTTTGGAGGTTTCACTATAACCCACAAATACTCCCTTCTTTCCAGAAGGTTCTAGTTTGAATCTCTTCTCTTTGGGCACATGAATATAGATAGGACAGCCAAAAATCCTAAAATGACTAATGTTAGGTTTTATGCTGGTAAAGGCTTCTTCAGGAGTTTTGTTATCAAGATGAGAATGAGGACATCTATTTTGGATATAGACAGCAGTCCTAGAGGCTTTTGCCCAGAAAGAAGTTTCAATGTTTTGGTCAAGCAGCATTGCCTTAGCAGCTTCTACAATGGTTCTGTTTTTTTTTTTCAGCAACCCCATTTTGTTGAGGATTGTAGGCAACTGTGAACTCCCTCTTAATTCCAGCACTCATGCAAAATTCCTTAAAAATCTCAGAGGTGTATTCTTTCCCATTGTTTGTCCTTAAGGTTTTTATTTTCTTTCCGGAGAAATTTTCAGTAAGGGCTTTGAATTCTTTGAACCTTCTAAGGATTTCTATTGACTCTTTGCACTTAAGGAAATAGATCCAGGTTTTCCTAGAGAAGTCATCTACAAATATGACATAGTATAGAAATCCTGCCTTAGAGGGTACAAACATCGGTCCACATAAGTCTGAGTGAACCGGTTCTATCACATTTATGGTTTTGCTCAAACTATTTGGAAAGGACCCCTTTGTATTCTTTCCTAAGGCACAACCTTTGCAAGTTCCTTCATGAGATGGTTTTAACTTAGGTAAGCCTGTTACAAGTTTTTCTACAAAAGGTAGGGCATGGAAATGAAGGTGTCCTAATCTTCTATGCCAAATCTCATTTGAATCAAAGGTTTCAAGGGTAAGGGCTTATTTAACCTCAGTGCCAAGTTTGTAAAGGTACCCTTGTCTTGCCCCTATGGTTTGGGCTTTCTTGATTGTTGAGTTCTTAAGCCATGCTAGAACTTTCCCATCTATAAAGGTGACTCTATAACCATTGACTTCAAGGGCAGAAATGGATCTAAGATTCCTCTTTATTCCAGGTACAAATAAGACTCCAGTGAGTTGTAGAGAAAGCCCAGATTTCAACTTGATGGAACAAGTTCCAACCCCTTGTACTGGGTGAGCAGAATCATCCCCAATAATTACTTCTTCATCAGACCTTTCAGTCATAGTATCTAAGTGTTCTCTGAACCCTGTGATGTGTCTAGAGGAACCACTATCAATTACCCAGTTGTGGGTGTTGTTGGATACTTGACTAGATAAGGCTGTATAGAACACAAAGTTCTCAGAATCATTATCTGAATTTGGCTTTCCTACTTTAGCAAAGGATGCTTGTTGTTTATTCCTATCAAGGCACTTCATTGCATAGTGACCATATTGATCACATCTAAAGCATTGTACTTGCGAGATATCTTTCTTCTTATAAGATCCCTTTCCATTGGAATTTCTCTTTCTTTTAAAAGATCCTTTCTTGAAGGAGTTTTTCTTACTCCTTTTATTAGACGTTGAGTTGAGTAGATGAATGTCTTCATCTATGTTCTTTTGTGGAGAGTTTGGTTTCTTCTTGATGGCAGTTAGTTCTTAGCCTGTCAAACTTAGGAAGTTTAGATCTCGCACTTACTCCTTGAACAAATGACTCCCATGAGTTTGGTAGGCCTCCTAGTGCAATTAGAGTTAACTCTTTGTTGTCAATCTGATATCCAATTGTGGATAATTGATCCCTCAGCTCAATAATCCTCATGAAGTATGCATTAATGGACTCTCCTTTGTTTATTTGGGCATTGTTGATTTGCCTTTTTAATGCAAGAGTCCTGCAGGTGTTGTTGATTTCATAAGTACTCTCAAGAGATTTGTACATATGGTATGCAGTTTCATGTTTTGCTAGGATGGGCACTATATGATCCCTAACTGCATCTACTAGGATTTTCATGGCCTTTTCATTGTTTTCAATCCATTGAGTTTTCTCAGGTTCAACCTCTGGTTCCTTCTTATTTTCTCTCACAAGTGAGTCTAGCTTATTCTCTTTGAGGATTATCATGATTCTAAATTTTCATAATGTGAAATTGTCTGCTCTTGCAAGACGATCTTCAAATCTGATCACACTTGACATTATGAAGAATGTGATGTAAATTCGATTTTGAAAAATATGAATTTTTTTTAGAGCAAACTGATTTTAGATTTGATTTGGATTCACACAACTTGGCTCTGATACCATGTAAATGTAATCAAATCTTCTATCAGATTGAGAGACTAAGGGTTCTAAATAAATTCTAAGTGTAAGAATTCTACTCAAAATTCTAAGTCAGATTTTCGATTTTCAGATTTTACTTATACTGAATGTGCTGATTGCAGAACATTTATTGATTTCGATGTTTGCATATCAATGAGGGAACCGAGTTTAATACCTTAGAGACTCGCCTCTAAGGGATGCATCCTTTGAGAGGACGTGTCTCCACACGTGGAGACACGTCCGCTCAAGGGACGTGTCCCTTTGGGCACGCGGGTCTCATAGACAACTGACTAACACTCGGCTTTAACAAACTTAACACATAAGTCCTCACATACATGGCGGACATATATTATATGAGTTTCGATTTTATTCAATGCAGATTTAAATCAACTTTTATTATTTTCGAATTTATGCATGCTTATAAATTCGACTAACTTAGTTTTCCAGAAATATTTAAACATGAAGAGCTTTTGATCTTATATAAACGATGATGATGCTTAGCAATCATCGTTTATATTTGACCTAAGCTACCATTCATCAACAAAAATTAATACTTCTTCTGCTGCGGCAGGCATCCACTAAAGAGTGGGGATTCACCACTTGAAAGTGGGCATGAAAGAGATTAGAAATCAGATTATCCACACTGTCGTTAAACCATCCAGGGGTGCTTAATGTGAAGCTAATTAAAAATTGCAGCAAAGCTAAAAACTGAAACTGTACTACTGTTAACAGTTTGTACAAATGGGAAAGCTGCAAATTACATTGTTTTTCACCATTTTTCAAAGCACCACGCTATACAATGTTTCCATGTCAGAACATAATGAGAAAAGAAGAAGAAAGATGGAAATAGTAAATGATTTAATTCTGTTTCAGCAAACTGTAATTTTGGAAATGTCGAATCAACAACTACAAAAAATTATCAAATGCTCACAACTCAACCGAATTACCTCCGAATTGCATGATTCCAAGTGCATTGATCAACTAGAAGATAGGCGCCCTTGCTGAGATGAGGAAACAACCTCAAAACACCCACTATTATTTATGGCACAATTCCCAATGCAAGCTGAAATGTACAACCCTCCTTGAGGGGCGATTTTGACATATAAAATCAAAGGCTCCAAACTAAAATCTGCAAACTGGTAGGAAGGGTTTTCCCAAGCATAGAAATAGATTGCTTCAATGCCCAGAAGTAAATTAAATTCATACAAAAAGTTGTATATAAAAAACTCCTTCAGCCAAACAATAACCAGCAACTTGAAAATTGGAAATATCTCACCAAAACTCCACAGTAATGCTCAATATGTACTTCTGGATGAAGCACACTCTCAATCCATCATCTAGGGAACCATAGTTTCAGGCCCGAAGAGTGGAACAAAATTGCTAAGCTTTCCTTTAGCCGGATTCTGGATTTCAAACCAGCAGCATAACTTTGCTTTTCAAAACATAACATCAGCTCTCCACAATGCAGCAATGTATAAGTTTCAATGGGCAAATGAAACACTTTGAATTCCAAGAAGTTGAATCACTTCAACTTCCCAAGGGACGCCACCTTCAACCATTCACTTTATTGTGAAATAATAAAACATTATTTCCCTTCCCTTTAGGCGTCCATTTCTATTTGCAACAATAAAGCATTTTAATAAATCATTAAATGCTCAACATGACCCCTTAATGTCCGCTCTTTAAAACAACATGAAGTTATCACTCCTAGGCATGGGGGTACAACATAAAATTGACTAAGTATAATACTTAGTCAAAGGAGATAACCAAAACCAATGCCAATATTGAAACTGAAGGATTACCATAAATAGCATGATGACCTGAGCCGAGCTGCAAACGATGATACTGCCAAAATTAGACTTACTAAAAATAGCCACTGCCAAAAATTGTAAGTTCACTTCAACTCAACAGAAAGTCAAACTGATTGGCCACACTGAACTGCAAAAGATTGAGTTGTTGCTAGAGTGATACTGCTATAAATATACTTACTAAAAATAACACATTGCTATAAATAGTATATTTGCCAAAACCACATCTGTACGCCAACTAAGCATTATCATGACTTACTATAAATAGTAAGTGTTTCCAAATATCTTTTAAGCACTAACCGAGCAACCATCATGACTTACTATAAATAGTAAGTGCTCGGAAAGGATGTTGGATTCAGATGCATGTCACACCACTTTGGAGATCTCTGAAAACCTAGAAACCTTTCCTGCATGCAAGGTATCAGTCAAAATTGCATGTCATTATTTTAACATGCATGTTACCTCATCTTGAAGCTCTTCAAAAACCCAGAAAGCTCTACTAGACATGCGTCATAAAAACACACATGCAAGCCCTCAAAATTGCATTTGAAACCTTCTATAAAATAGGAAACCCTAATTTCCCATTCTGCTTAGCCTACGAGTTTCCGAAAATAGGCTCAATCCAATTGTAGAGCGTAGGGCTAAATTGGGGATATTACAAAAATATTGGGTTTAAAAAGGGTGTGGGGTCCCACAAACCCTCCCACGCTCCTTATTCAACCTAAATCATCACATTGACATTGTGTTTAATATTTTCCATTTGGTATTGTTGGTGTTGTTGTTGGAGGCACTTGTGAATAGCTTAAAGCCTTGCCTTGCCGCTAGTTTGAGTTGAGAATCTAGGTAGATATTAATGCCTATACAAATATTATATCATACTTCTAGGTTTTGAGTAGTGTGGGAGGAACAATTACTCTTGAGATGGGGGCTTGAGGGTCGGGGACATGTCTTTGTGGAACACAAACTTTTGCCTTATATTACAGTGTGCATCAAGTTGAGAAACAATATCATTGAGGACTCAAAATGGCTCTCATCGAATTCACCTTCTAGAATAACATGATACACATTATCATAAAGTTTTAGTTGTTTGTCAACACTTTGTGACTTCTCATATAAAGCCTTCCTGACAGATGGATTAGTCATCAGTAGTTCATAGTTCAGTTTTACTGGTTAAAACCATTTGACATTGCCATTAAGATATTTTAATTTATAATTTAAGTTTGAGTGTTTAACTAGGTTTTTTATTTATACATAAGAATTAGCTTGTTAGGAAGAGTTTGTAATTTTTAAATTTTTTTCTTCAATTTGCTGTCACATGAAAAATTAAAAAGTTCCATAGTTTAACAACACTCTAAACCTCTAAAACATCTTTGAACTAAAAAATGAGCACTAGTAGCAAAGATGACAATGTGAATGAGATGTGCAGTGAAGAAGTAAACAAACTGGATGTTGAAGGGAGTGTTGGAGGTTCTCGTTCTTCAAAAAATCCAAAAATAAATTTTCTTGGAACTGCACAGGATCATTTTGTATGCCCTTTATCCTTTCTGTAGAAATTTGTAAAAGGCTCTTTCAACCCTGAAAAATCCTTGTTGCAATTTGCCACCAATTTAAGCACTCATAAATGTAAAAACTCAAGGGGTAGCAAGGATTGGTTGTGTCATGTTCGCAAAATTGATTATCATGGGAACTGTGGTAGAGTTGGGCACTATTTATTGGGTGAGAGTGGACATGGGTTAGAGTTTGTAAAGATATAACATTGGAACAACAAGTTGAATTGTCAAAGTTGGTTGGAGAGAATGAGGAAAAATATTATAATTGTTAAGAAACATTCATCCATACCATTGCAATCTATTGATGAGCATTCCGATATATTAGTTGGAGTGGGTTATGATAGAAGGAACAGGAAGGCCATTTCTATCACAGGTGAGAAAAATATAATGGTAGGATTATTGAATTTGCAAAAAGGTGAGCAAGTCGTTGATTCAGTGGCCAAGTTTTTTTTATGCCCATTGCATCTCATTTTATTTGATGAGGTCTCTTTATTTCAAAGGTATGTTGAGAGATGCAATCACAATTGGACCCTCTTATGTCCCCCCTAGAGAACACAAATTGTGTACCTCCTTCCTCAACAAACAATATTCAAATGTGAACATATTGATGGAGGAGATGAGATAGACATGGACTAGGAGTGGTTGCTTCATTGTCATGGATTGGTGGATTGATATTTGACATCGGCCACTGATTAATATTATTGTTACATGTCCTGTTGATTAATATTTTCTTAGAGCTATTGATTGCTTTGATAAATGTAAGGATGCTGATTACTAGTTTTGCCTTTTGAAGGAGCCCATAGAAGAGGTTGGGTCTTCTAATGTTTTGCATGTTTTGACAAATTTAGCTTGTGTTTGTAAGTTTAGCTGGTTTATGGATGGAAGCCCTTACAAACATATTTTTTGGATTCTATGTGGTGTACATGCTTTGAAAGACATTGGCAAAATAGATTGGGTGAAGACAACAATGGTTGAAGCTAGAGACATACAAATGTTTTTAGGTAACCATCACACTTCACTTGCGTTATTTCAATATTATTCAAAGAAACAATTCATCAAACCGGTTGAGACTTGTTGTGCTAGTTATTTTATTTTATTGAAGAGAATGTTGGAGGTGCAGGGTGCTCTACAACCCATGGTGATTTGTGGAGAGTGGAAAAAGTGGGTTCAATCAAAGATAGATGGAAGGAAGGTGAGAGAAAGGGTATTTGATGACACTTGGTGGTTCGATATTATGTAAGAATAGTTTATTTAATTAAACATGTTTATATTTCTACTTTGTTTTTTAATATTTTATTTTTTTGATTTAATATTGTTAATGTCAATTTTTAAAATGTTCTTTGTAGATAAATTTTCTCTATCATATCACCTGTTGTGGAGGTAATTAGGTATGCCAATACAAACTCTCCTATAGCCTTGGAGCAATTTATGAGACTTTTGATATCATGCTTTGATCAAATGAGGCAGACAATCCATAACACGGATTTTAGATTACAATTCTATGAGGAGCATATCAAATTGCTACTGAAGGATACAAAGTGTGAATTTGCACAACCATTTTTCTACTTGTTATGCCTTGCATAACTACCCCATTTTGTTTTGGTCAAAATGGGTCCCCCTTTTTTCTCTTTGTTTTGTCCTTGGTTTTTTGTTCGGGTCTTAGGAGTTTTTCTTTGTTCCTATGACTTGGTTTCTTTTGTTTTTCGGGTTCGGGTCTAGGGCAGGAACATACACTTGTTCCTTTTCACAATGCCAGGCTTTGTTCATGTCCTGGCCCCAACCCCAGTCTTTTTGCCTTGTTTGTTTGTTGTGTTCTTGCAAGCCCGGGTCGCGGGTCGACACTGACACTTGAAGCCTTCACTGGGTGCTAGTTTTGATCCATGTCCTAGTTCTGGTTTCCTTTGTCTTGTCCATTTGTGTTTTTTTGTTGGAGTCGGGTATCAAGTTGGAAATGGAACCAAGAAATTTCCAAAGTTCTTGTTCCCGTTCCTTACCCGATCCTGGGGTCTGACTTCTTCTCGGTTTTTCATTTTGCTCTTGCGGGATTGGACTTCGGGTGTCGATTGAACTTTGGACTCTTCAAAGTTCTAGTTCCTTCTAGAGTTCTGATCTCGGTCTCTGTGTTGTTTCGTTGTTCGTCGGGATCGGCTTGCAGACTTTTGATTGAACCTTGCACCTAGTGAGGGTTCGATCTCAGCCCATGCCTCGACCTCGACTTCCACTTGCCTTCTTTACACCACCTAGTAATTATGAATCCCTATGAATCCCGAGACGTATCCAACCTGCCATTAATGCCATAACCGCTCGCACGCGTGAACGGGTTTTTAAGCCTTGCTGTTCCTTGATTTCCGTCCATTTTGCTTTCAGGAGTTTGAAATGAGAACCAGAGTGACGAAGAGCTAGGTTTCAAGATTTCATCGCAATCCATCAACTTGCTGTCATAATTCTTGGGTGCATTCGAAGGTAGGTTTTCTTGTTTTCGTTTTGTCCTCGCTTTCTTGTTTTTCGGTTCGGGTTGCTTGTTTTCCTCGTGTTCTTGTTTTCTTTCCTTTGTTTATGCTTGTTTTCTTCATTTGGTTTCGTTGTTGCTTCTTTGTGTTTATGTTTGTATCTTTTGGTGTGTTTTCTTTCGCATTTGAATCCAAGTTGGGTTCATTCTGCGTTCTTTTGTTTTCTGGTGTCCTTATCTTGCCTTTTGGTTGCAAGATTGTCCATCTCGCCGTGCCCTAGTTTCCTATGGTTTCACTTTGTATTCAGTCGCCATGCTTTAAAATTGTCAATTTCAAATTATAGACCGTTTGAAAACAAAGTATTGATCCACAACTTGGTCCCGTGGGCATATTATTGAAAATTGTCATATTTGATATTGCCTCAGTGATCCATCATCATCCTGATCCCCGCATTGACATTGGGGTCGAGAATCAAACCAAGACTTGGGTTTTTATACTATTTGGTATGGGTTCTTTCACTTCCTTGATCCCCGCATTACTATGGGGATCAGGGGTTGGACCAACACCTTAAGTTTGATTTAAATCTTAGGACTAAGTGATTCTTCAACGCTCCGAGCTTGACTCTCGATTTGTACTTGGGGTTGGGAGTTATTTTGACACTAAACCTAAGTACGCCAATTGATGCATGGCCCAAACAATACCTCGATCTCGAGTCTCGCTTTGTGATCGGGTTTGAGACTTAAACTTGACATGTCCCCATCATGCCTTTTGAGATTTTTTTGTTGAGGACCCGGTCCCGACACCCGATATCCTCTCGGGTTCGGAACTCGGGAATGAACTTACACTTTTCCACTCTACACGGGTCAGGTGCCTGGCCATGACTCGATCCCGACTCCTGTTCCCAAAGCGGGATCAGACCATGGGTTGATACTTGACTTTTTACTATCACATGTCTAAGTGCCGAACCAAGACCAAGACCCGATCTTGATTCTTGAACATTGCGGGGCCGGGCTCTGAGATGATATTGAACCTTTTAAACATCAGTTTGGTTCCAAATGATGACCTGATCTCGACTCCTGACCACAAAGTGGAATCGGACCGCGGGTCCATAGCTCAACTCGTTTTCCAACATGGGTCCGGTGTCTGTCCACAACTTGGTCCCGACCCTCAACAAAACTCAGTTTAGGCATAAAATTGGGTAAGTTCTTGGCACTATTTCAGCCCGAAGCCCGAAAATGCTCAAATTAACATATTGAATTGAATTCTTTCTGGCTTAATGCTGATTTATTATGAAAGCCTGTGTTATGATGTTATGAATATGTTTCTTTTTGTATCTAATGAGTGTCAATAGTGCAGGATATTTAACCAATGTCTGACTCAGAGGAAGATATATCTATTGAGGAATTGCCTACTAAGGAAACATCTGAGGTAGCATCAAAGAGGTTCAGGGCCAAGAAATTGAAACCAGAACAACTACCTTACACAATGAAATACAAGTATTAAGGGAATCCTGTCCCATCCAAGTTTGACTCCCAAGTGGTGAACATTACTGACACCTTGGTGGGGCATATGGATTTAGAGCAGTTTGTCAAAGATACATTTTCTGAGGATGCTATCCCAAGAACAAAAATAATTGTAGAGTCAGGGTTGGCTCATGTTGCTTGCTTTCCTATTGCGGTACAATGTCCTGAGTTCATCCTAATAGCTGCACAGGCATACAATTCCACTCAGAGACAATGCATTGATGCTAAGGGCAATGTTATTATAGATTTGACTCCAACCATGATCGGACTGGTATTTGACCTCCCTCCTTACCCTGATGTCAGGATGATGACTAAGGCACAGGCACTTGAGCTATGCAACAAAGATGTGGAAGGAAACAAACAACTCATCAACATACGGTGGCTGAAAAAGGAGAAGTCAGTAAAGAAGTTTCCACCCAATTCTAAGAGGTCAGATTTCTCTCAAGATGTAGGAGATATTATCACACTATTGGCCAGAGCATTTGGAAAGTCTGAATCCCGCACTTTTGAGCACTGGATGTTTCCTTTTATCCAGTTGATCCTAGAGGGAAAGCAGTATTTGGATTGGGGGCAAATCATCTTAGACAACATTCATAACCAACTCCTCTAGGTAACACAGACCAAGACATTTTACATGTCTTCTTATGTTATTTATTGTGCAACAAGAATTGGAAGGTTTCCTGGGCTAAGCACTGTGGGGTCAATGGAAGGTCCAAATCAAAAGACGGTCTGGGAACACTATGACCAATTGGAGATTAAGGAGTCAAAAAGCACTTCAAAAGAGTAAATGATGCTTTTTTGTATGTCATTATAAATCAGCTCACAGGGGACATAGGTTTCAGATTATCCCCGGAAGCCATGGCATTCATCAGGAATGGGGATATTGGTTCATTCAATACCCTAAGTCAACATATTTCAGATTATTTGGTTTTGATGGTCATCCGTTTAAATTGCCAAGATGTTTTGGTAATAGGGGGGTTTTAATGGAATTTGCTAGGCAAGTTGTGGAGGTAAATGCTGTTTTCTCTTCACAGCATAGGATTGTTACACATTCTTTTCCCTTGGAATTGGGATTCTATTCTTGTTCTTCTACAATAATGGCTAAATTAGCTACTGAAGAATTTTAGGCTCTAAATTTTCAGCAACACACTTCCAAAAATAATTTTGATCCAAAGAGCAAGATGCATGCACTCTATCCTTCTCACTTTACTCATCATGTTCCTCTTCTTGAGGATTTTTGGGCTAACCTTCAGGATCAGTTTGAGGTAAGGAAAAGAGGTTACTAGAGGTTGACATTTCCCAAATGAGGGATTTTGAGGTTAAAACTAATATTCCCAACGACATTATAGATGATGGGATCACTCTTGATCCCAGGTATGATATTGACCTAGTGGATACAAAATCCTTGCCACCCATCAATTGGGCAAAGAAGGAAGTGACTAAGATTACAAAAATATCACGATTGGTGGTAAATAGGAGCTTGAGATGGATAGAACTTCGTTTGAAACAACCCACTTCCTCTGCGGAGACCAAGCAATATAAAAGGTCAAAGAAAGGTGCTGCAACGACAGAAGGAGCCATTGAAGAGCCTCCACAAACAGAAGAAGATGTCACATTACAGCAAATAGATGATGCTTTGCGTAAAGCAAAGGTTACTTATGAGGCGGCTGTTGCAAGTGTTACTTCAGGTTTTGATGTTGTACCTTTGACCGTTGTTCACCCGTGTGAGGAGAGTTTTGCAAAGAAACAGGCCGTTTTTCCCCCACAAACTGGGGGAAGTGATCCCATCATTCCATCAACTTTGGAGCACCAATTATTGGAGAAGAGGGACAAGCTGAGGTAAATGTTTAAGATATCTCCTTAGATTTTGAAAGAACCCCATGCCAAGAGACAGAAGCACCCAAATGGGAAGAATATTTAAGGAAGGTGGAAGAAGACCCACATTAAGAAGAAGTGAAATTTGAACCCGAGAGTTTGCACAACCAACAGTTAGAACTTAATGATGTTTTAGTGAAAGAAGAACAAGATTTGTTGACGGAGAGTGCTCAAAAACTGGCTGCTGAGCAATTAGCTCAAGAAGAAAAAGAAGAACAAGAAAGAAAAGCTGAAGTGTTTGCATGGAAAAAGGCAGAAGATGAGGCCTTGGAATTGAAAAGGAAAGTTGCGCAAGAAAAGGCTGCAGAAGTAGAGCTCTGGGCTAAAGAGTTAGAGCAAGAAAGGTTAAGAGATGAAGAAGAGGCTGCCAAACAGGAGGAGGAAATGAAGAAGATAAAAGAGATAAAAGTTGAGAACGAGAGGAAGGAGCAAGAAGAACTTCAGAAAGCTGCTTCGCAACAAACTGTTGAAACAATTTCCTCCACACCTCCAAGTGTTCAACAAGTGGCCACTCAACTAGCTGCACCCACTTGGCTGAAACTGAATCTAGAGAAGAGGTAGCAAGTATAGGCTCAATCAGTAATGTGGGAAAATACGAGGGCAGAAATTGATAAGGTGAAGGCAAAGAAGAAGGCCCGTGCAGTGCATTCAACTAGGCTTACTGATGAAGGAGATTTGGTAGTTGAAATTGCTACCCCAATTGTTGATAAGGATGATAGAGAGTTGCAGCCAAAATATTATCAAATAAGTACTGTTAATCTAGGAAAGCACACTAGAAATCAACAAATAAATTTAATTGATATTGTTGCCACTACTACCAAGTCTAGATTAGTTAAAGATAAGCATGCAAAGGATGAGCTTAAGGCTCAAGTGAATAAAATGAAAGATTTCTTGGAGTTAATTTCATCTACTCTTAAGCAGCCCACATCATCATAGGTCCCCGTTTTAATGAGCATAAAACAAGTAGATGATTTGTCTGAAATGAAAAAGAAAGCCTCATGGTTTGATAATTGGCTTAATACCATTAAAGCTGATATGGATAAGTTTTTAGATGAAGCTTTTAAGCATTATTTCAGGGGGCTTAAATTAGTCAAATCCATAGAAGAATCTATGAAGAAATGGTGGGAAGAAGAGGAGAAACTCAGGGAATATCCGAGAAAGCTTAGGGCAATTGATACATTTTTTGATAAAAAGCTGGTTCAGTCCTAGATTTTGGGTGAAGAAGATTCCCAATTTATTGCAAAGTCTATTCATATCTCTGTTTTTAAGTCACAAACTCTTGTTGAACACAGGATAATCATGCTCAAGAGTGTTTGTGAGATATTTGAGCACACAGGTATCTTTGAAGAAATTGTTTCAAGGTTTATTGGTAAAGCCTTACCTCCAGATCAGAGGCTTGAATCGTTGGGAGAGATCAAGGATGCATGGGAGGAACGACTGGATGGGATGTTAACGGAAGGAGATACTGATGAGTCTTTGCTCATGGACAGATTGCTAGAGCTTAGATGTGACTTGCGATGGGCAGCCAGAGATGTTGGTCAAATGAAAGTAACTGTTGATACAGTGGAAAGGAAATTTGAAGAATTTGAGTTTAAAGTTGATTGGCTTGACAGACCAGATGATGATACAGTGAAATAAGTTCTTGCCAATTATGATGAATATTGTGAGACCCAACATGAAGGTGATGAATGAAATAAATTGTTTTAATTAGTTGGTGGACAACAATATCTTTTCGGACGAGTTTTGAGTAAAAGGACGGCTGGGGAGTAGAATTGTCAGTTAGGAACGATTTATTGTGGTGGGCAGTGATATGTATGAAGACTTGGAGTCTTGATTTTGGTTGAAGGAGCAGTTGGCGTGTTTATTCAACTTCAACAATTATAGCAGAGAAGAGATTGGAGTTATCTGAGTGTCCCTACAATTGTGGATCTGAAACCTCAGTAATTTTTGATGAGAGGAATTAGTGAAAAAGATGTCTATATGTAGAATTTCTCTCCATATTGTAAAGGTTGGCGAATTGAAGTCAAGATTGGCTGCCAAAAGAGAGATCTAGGATAATTTTACTGTTGTAGAAGTTTACAGTTTTTATGCAAAGATACTTAGACATTTTACAAGTTTTCAATACAGTTTATGTTATTTCCAAAATGAGTTTTAGTGGTAATGTTGATGAACAGTATTCATTTGTATGCCAGTGAATGCTGTGCATAAATGTCTCTTATTTGATAAAAATCAATAGAAGATTCTGAATCTGAGACTATTTCATTGAGTTATCTGTGAATGAAATTTCTTTGTGTTTATTGATCTATGAATTTTATTAATGAGCTGGTGATGTGTTCTTGTTTGATTTTGAAGTTTAGTGATGGTGAATGATTGTATGTATTGAATTTGCATTATGAATGAATGCAATGGTATAGAGTATTCTGTGGATTGTATCATTTTATGGTTTTAGTTGTTTGAAGGAAATGCTCATTATGAAGTTTATATGTCTGAATTAAAAGAAATTTACATTTATGTTTTGCTCTATCTTTTGATGTTTATTTACACGCCCCAAACGTTAGATTAATTTGTATTATGCAGTTTGTACCTTTTACCAGCAGGCCCCTTGAACATTACAGTTGCACAGGCCACTGAACAACATCAGCATAGTTGAGAACCAACTACAGAGACCTTGGAAGATAGGTAGCTTTAGGTTATTTATTTTTTTCAGGAGAAATAGAGTAGAAATATTCTGTTTTAATGTTGCTGTGTTACATTGACCATCAACCCTACCTTGGACATGTGATTTGAGATGGAGAGATAATGTTAGTCCTAGGCAAGATGGAGGCTAGTGAGGTGGCCAATGCCTTCAATGTTACCTAGACTAGAAGCTTTTGTGGAAGTAGTGCAATATGTGAGTAAGTTTGTGAATTTTTTCTCATCCACAAAAGCATCGTTACATCCTATTATAGAAAGTTGGAAGGGATTCAAATAAAGATTAAAAAGTATATATGTTTTGAGGAGTTGAAGCACAAAGTCGGCCATTGTAATGACCCTTTTTGACATTTTAACAAATTCTGATTTTTTTTTGATGATTCTTTTGCAATATGGGAATATTGACAAGATGCTAAATAGCAGCACACAATATTGATATCATAAATTCTTCTAACTAAAATGAATCTTAGTACAATGAATCGAAAACACACACAATGCCACCAAAAAACATTACCAAAAAACTTGTATTTATATCATTCTTTATATCTCAAATTGTTCTGCCACCAAAAAACATGATCTCTTGTTTACCAAAATATCATTAAAACCAAAAATCATTACCCAGCTTTGTGTTAACCAGAGTAACTCTTAAAATGGATGTTATTTCAGTAGATTAATATTAGTTTAGTTAACATAGATGAAAACATAAATTTAAGTAAATGCATCATAATTTTTATCTTTCAGGGGTACATGAAACTTGGCTAATTGGAGTGAAAGAATAGCTGCCAAGCAAGGCAAAGTGGTATCCAAAAGAGGATGTCGGGAATTTGTTTTTTCACGTGATAAGTTCTAAGCTCTTGTGGACCAAAAACCTCCTTAGTTGGGAGATGTGATCTAGAAATTTGAGCTTGCTACATGACAAAAAGTTTGGTTTACTTCACCAATAGTGAAGAGAGTGTTGAAGACATTGGAAGACTCAAAGTGGCAATTTCATACAATTTGTTTGACGGGGAAGCACACATTTTGTAAATGCTCTCTTTCACTTACAAGTAGATTGTATGATGAAACTTGTCTGTTGTGACTTATTAAGTTATAAAAATGTATGAAGGCTATTTGAAAAGTTGCTGGTTCGTGTTTTCTAAGCATTCAAAGAGGAAATTGTAGGATAATGTGCAAAGGTTTTATGGAGTTATAGGCATGTTTATAGGTGTTGAAATCATTTGCATACTACATGAATTCACGAAGGTCCATGTGACATTAAACCTACTTGTAAAGGCTAAGATATAATGATATTAGGAGTTTGAAACTCACTCATTGTAATGTCCCTTTTGGAGGCAAGCAAGAAAAATAAGGTGAAAAAAATTATATTTTATTATTTTTGATTTTGACACTCAAGGAGGAGGTTAAATAATATTTACTATGATTTTTAGTGAGGCCAAAATATTTTTCTATGAGGTTGGGCGACCCTTTTTGGGGGTTAAAAAAGGAAAAAAAAAAAAAACCTTCAATTTTTGGGATCCAAATTAGGTTGGCCAGATTGGAGGGAATATGGGAAGTTTGATACAGATACAAGTTCATTGTGGAGGTTTTTCATCATGATTCAAATTATCTCTGCTTTTTTGATCTGCACTTTGGCGAATATTTTAAGGATGAAAACCCTTATGAATATAGGAGAAGTTGGACGAAACCCTAGCTTCTTCAATGCAGGACTTTATGTCAGAGGTTCATATGGGCTTTAATGGTAATTCTTGCTAGATTCACATTCAGATTTTTGCATCAGCAGTAGGCGTCTAGTTGAAGGGACGAATTAGGCAAGTTGGAAGGTATTCTTCAGATTTTCAAGGGTTGCAAACCCTATCAGCAGACCAGCAGGCTAGTGCACCCCTTTTGGTAGGGTTTTGGAGTTGTTTTTCATCAAATAATTGCATTTGTTGCATTGTTGTGAGCTGAAATAATTTCGCCCAGCTCGGGTTAGAGTAGGAGGTCAATTTCATTGCATAGATTGGGGTTTCTTCATGTCAGCGAACTCTTTCATTTTGCTAGGCATGTTTGAAGCCCATTTCACTGTGTAATTGCATCATTGGTTAAGTCTGAGTTGTAGCAGCAAACTGGAAGTTTAAATATCAAAATTTTGGCTCATATTGGTGAATGTTTGATAGTCTATGATGTGGTTTCAAATTGCTTATGATCTGCTATGAGTTTGGCTATTATTGGATGAATGAATACTGCTGTTCATGCATGAATATACTCAGAAAATTATATCAGAAAACTAGGGTTTGAACAGAAATTAAAAATCAGAAATTTAGGGCATCATTTTGTATTGCAAAAATCAGAAAAAATTGCATATATATTGGTTGGGATATTTCACTCTTGCTAGAGTTTTTTTCCCTGAAGGGCTTCTCTAAGTGTATACTTGTGTCCTGTCACTTTGTTGTGTTTTATCTTTTAGTAGATAATTGAAGGCTCTATCGGGGCCCTTGCTCATAATGTAAACAAAAGATACAAAAGCTGATTGAAAATGGCCAACTACAAGCCATAATGAAAAATTACTTCACCCTAGATGCAAGAGAGAACTAGACTTGTCAATAGAACTATAGAAAATGGACATCCAAAAGAGAATGTCCCGCCTATCACAAACCAAAAACAAACATTATACTACAAACAAGGGGGCTTGACCGAGCAGTTAATTCATATAGGTTTACTGTTTTAGTACTTAACAAATGTTGTAGTAGCAGAAAGTAAGTATTCTTTTGTGGATGCAATTCACATAAACTGCAATGTATTGATTCCGAATGACAAGATTTTTGGATTTTGCATGAAGCTAATTAGAATATATATCGTGACTGCCCATCTGCAATCTGAAGGAATGTGACTAAGGTATTCACATCTGGGAGGTAAATGGTTTCATGAGTCATCTATAATACAAGTTTAGCTGTCTAAATTTGTGCTTAGAACTTGGGAGGCAATTTTGTCACCAAATGGCTTGCTAAACCCGCACATTTGCTATTCTCATCCTTGGAGTATAGTCCACTTCTGATTATTAAGGATTAATAGATTATTTGAACTGAGGCAGTTCTAAATTCTGGTTGTAGCAGCTGACAATTAATACAAACTTAACAAATCTGATTGCATATATGCATGTTATTTTTCCTTCTTCTGACAATTGAAGATTTTGTCTACTCTAGTAGTGTTTTGGTAGACATGATTGCCATGAGTGAGTTTGGAACTTTGGCTACTGTTATATATAGAAATTAATAAGTAAAATTCAAATAACCGAGTTTGGCTTATAATATGATTTTATTTTGAATTGTTATCTGCTGTTTGCACTGCATGAAATATGACATCATTTTCTAAAATTCAGTGCAAGCATGCTTGCAGATTAAACGATTGGATGCAGGCTTTGGATTTTCAAAAGAATTCCAGCATCAAGAAGTGCCTACTCTTGGTGATGCCTTGAAGGTATTCTAATGCCTTTGTATCTATGCTGTTAACACTTGATAATGAATTTGAATTCCATAACATATTTTCATCGCAGTTTGTGTCAGATGCAGTCAAGCAAGTCATTGTAGATGCAAAAGTTGGTCCCCCTCGTTTTGAAGAGGGTCTAGCAGCAGACTTACTTTTAACGGTAAGTGCCTTTTATTGCAACAGATTCATTTAATATTTAACTGTCAGTTTGATTTTGTTCTGTTTTATCTTTCTCTCGGGTTATTTTCTCTGATTCCCATTTTCTCCTTCACATGGTTGATGCTTATACTGTTTGTTGACATATTTCCAGATCAACAAGATTCAATGCAGAAACTGCATTATTTGGGCCAAGACAGACAGTTTAGTGAGAGAATTGAAAAAGCTGTCTCATGATGTTGTGGTTAGAATCTGAGTGCTTTTTATCATGTGCTTTATCTGTTATTTTCAAATCACATTTTGTTTTAATTTGTTTCAATATCTTAACTCTATAAATGCTGCCTCATGAGGATTAAGGTGGCCTCAAAATTGTTTGTTGCTTGTCATGTCCCCTTTTCAGAATTAAAGTATTTGGGAAACCTGTAGCCTATTCTTTGTTGCCCATAGGCTAAGGGATAAAGTTGGGGAAATTATTTAATAATAACATTTTAAGTTGTTCCAGTAACTTTATTTTTATAACATTGTAAAATACAACTTTTGTATTATTATCATTTTATTGATTTGGGCCTAATGTAATATATCATTAAAAAGTGCTTCTGAATACCTTTGGAGGGAATGCTAGGTGGGAAAAGGGAAACTCAAATTAAAAGATGAATATAAAGGAAAGAGTTTGGCATAGAAGAGGTTACCCATTGTTATTGTTATCAAATCCATTTACAGAGCTTGAGCATTTTTGATCATCTCCATGCCCAAAAATGAAAAACCCTTTGGTGTAGGGGATTTGGAGGATGAAAATTCTCTCGGTTTTCCATTTCAGATTGGAGGACGAAAACCTTCTTGTCCACTTGAGGTGATTCCATTTAGGGATCACATTTATATTGAAAGATTGCGGTTGAGTTTTGTTTGAAAATTGTATAAGGCTAGAATAAAAACAGTAAACAAGATTAATCCAATAAAATCATACTAATCTAATCCTACGCTAACAACAAAGAACAATGGAATTAGAAACATAAATACAAAAAAGATCTCACCGAATATCTGTATAATTCTTTGAATAACCTCAATTGCACTTCTCCATTTTGCCGTTGTAATATAATTGCTCTCAGATTTTAACAAGTATGCAAGTATGGCCTATATGATTATTGATTTTGCAAAATATCGAAGATTATTGATTCGCTTCCTAAAAGTATACAAATTTCAAGAGGAGGAATAATGACCAAGGTTAGGTCAATTTATAGATCATTGGTTTTTGAATGATCAACTTAGATTCAAAAAATAGATCGACGATTGAGATTAATGAATGCCATGTGGTAGAGATTCAGTGTTAGTAATAACGTGAGTGAAGCACTTGCATGATAGAGATTAAATTAAATAATAATCTAATCTGGTGTTGAGATTGTTCGAAATTTAGAAGAATAAGAATTGCATGTAAAATATAAAGAAGAAACATTGTGTTCGAATGCGCGAATGAATTAAATAAAGTTATTTAATTAATAGCAATTTGCATGTAGAAGAATAAGACTGACTGATTAAACCATAAAGTCTATTTGTCAAAAATAAGCAGATTTTAAATCAGGGGATAATCGACTGATTTAATTAAATCTCGATTTAAGCGGTAAATGAATAATTAGATAACTAAGCGATTATCTAATCACAAAATAATATGCCAGGAATAATTATTTTTATGAATTAAATGATTATTTAATTCAGCGTTCGAAATTCGAAGATTAAATAAAATAAATAAATTGGAGAAAAGATTATAGAATAATTAAATAATTCAAAATGAATATTTAATTATAGTCAGAAATGTGATAAAGGGTAAATTAAATAATAATTTATTTAATTTAGAAAGGGGATTAATTAATTAGCGACATGATTAAATAAATAGCCTTTATTTAATTAATCAAGAAAGAATAAAGGTCATACTGAATTATTTAAATAATTTAAAGTTATTTAATTAATAGAGGATGGGTGTCTTTAGAAAACAATTAAATAATTAATATTATTTAATCATAACCATGAACATTAGAAATGTGTCGAAAATGGTGTTGCAGGCCCAGACCAATTTTCAATGTCTACAAATTGCATATTTAGTTTCAAGTTTTATGGAATCTCAAAGGTAATATCATATCATTATTTTCTATTTAGATCATTTACCTCTAAGGTAATATCATATCATTATTTTCTATTTAGATCATTTACCTCTAAGATTATTGTCTTGAGCCTACTCTACTATCGTTAGAGGCCATACCATTGCTGGCTTAGCCATATCATTTTCTGTTATATTAATTGATGTTGGACCGCTATGCATCTTGTGGTGGTGCTAACAAAATAAATAATTTTAATAACTATAAATTATAATATTAGTTAATGACTATTGTATACTTGTACTATATTTTTAATGTAATGCCTCTAGTGCTTATGCCTTGTCCTTTGCTTTGGTTCCACTATTGGTATTAGCAATAATGCTTTTTTGTGCCATCAAGATATTTCTGATGAGGTTTTGTATTGTTACTTAGACAATGGTCTATGGATGTTATGCTGACATTTATGATGGGATCTTTCAATGTTACCATTCCATTGCTTATATATATATATGTGTATGTATGTATGTATGCATGCTATGCATGTGTGTTTATTGTGCATGGGTTGCATGTGGTTGCTTATCAGTTATTCCACATATTAGTGATTCATGCTAGATGTGATGTTTAGATGGTTTATATGATGTGATGCCACGGTTATTTATGCTTTGCTTTGACTATTATATATATATGTATGTATGTGTGTATATATATACTTGCTCATTATTCATTCTCGCTCTCTCCAAAAATCCCACTCTCTCAAACCCTCTTTGCTTGGCACTTTGAAATGAAAATTCTTGAATGGTAAGAAATGATTGAAGTGGTGGTTGGTATGTGGAATTTGTTTGGAGAAAGATTGCTTAAGTGTGTGCTTAGATTCAAGGGAAAAATTACCTTCATTGCTTGAGGTGGAGCATATGGCTTACAGATAGAAAAGAATTAGGAAGAAATTTTGTTCTAGAATTTTCATTTTTTAATTTGTATTTTGAAAATCTGAAAAAGTCCATTTTAGAGCCATTATCATAGCAAATATTAGGATCATCTCTTTCTAATTTTATATGAAATTAGTATTTTTGGGTGTATTGGGGAAGAAGGGTATTTTTAGATTCTGCATATTCCTTCCAAATCAAAATAGGAAAGTTTGAGGTTGCATGCACTCCATTAATGGAGGAAGAAGGAATTTTTTGGTTTTTGACATTTTGATAAAATATAGAAAATTATAATTGAAGATTTGATTTGAGTGTTTTAATTTGTGGATGGAATGATTTTCAATGTAAACTGAAATTAAGAGTCTTTGAGAAACATGTGGGGAAGATTGTGTATGGATTTCCTTGCCATGCCCAAATTGTAGGGTCAAAGTGTTGAGCCTTTAGGATTGAGGCCTAGGGTAGGAAAGGAGTGTCTCTCATTGTTTTCCATGGTACAAAGGGATTGTAGGAACAAACATGTGGAGAGTTCAACCAAATGAAAACATAATGAACACTAAGATCAATTAAATGGTTAAATAAGATTTTCCATTCTAGGATCCTATCACTCTCGAAGGTTCAATATAGTGATGACGGACGTGTCACAACTTTGAGAGTTGGTGAACATCACAAGTATATTCATTGAGGAAGCTCTACTCCCAAGCTTCCCACAACATTGTTGAGTGACTGTGATGAGAATCCTTGTCCTATGCCTAGGGTTCTTGTCCTTCCATTGGATTTTATAATCAATGTTGATGTGATCCTATTGTGAGTTTCATGCGAATGTTGCATTGTGTATTTGTATGTTGCAATACTGTTCTATGTACGTGTGTTTTGCATGAGTGTTGCCATACTTCTTGTTTGGTGTGAGTGTGTATGAAGCCTTTTGTGTTCTTCTCTTAGTATAGTGGGGTGGGCCTAAGGGTACCACATGATTGGGTGGCGTTGTACCACCATTGGGGATTTAAAAATCTTTAGGATATTGGTTTGCATGTTGGGAGCTTGATTGTCTTGTGGTTAGGGTAAGCATTGTCTTTATTGTACTTAGTTTCATTTCATTTTTTTTGTTGTCTTTATTTAGTTAAAAGAGTGGAGATTGTTAATCTCCCATTTTCTTGGTATTTGTGTACTTTAGGTAGTCATGTGACCAAGTTGGAAGCCACTACTTCACAAATGTATCCCCAATATTATTTGCAAGCAACTCAAGGACAAGAAAGTTATGCCTTCTCTTATGAAATAAATAACCTTGTTTTCTTCTCATAAAGATTTCTTTCTTTGTTATGTTTTGGCTAGGACCGGTTTTTAGGATAGAACTAGGACCTAGAACTCACATTGGTTCTAGGTTTGCATTAAAGTTTGGACTCTGTTGTTTAAAGGCGGTACATATTTACAATGGAGGGTTGTGGGTGTTGGAAGTGACTTGGCAGTTGGAACCTTGGTTCCATGTTAGCGGGTTGTGGGCATTGGAGTGAACATAGGAATTAGAACTATGTTATAAGTCCAGGGTTAAGTTTGAGATTCACATTGTTGAAGTGCTAGGCGGGTTGTGGAGGTTGGGGAGGACTTGGAACTTGGGAAAATGTCCCAAGTGTGCGAGGGGATTTGATGTCCGCAAGGTATTTAGTGTTTTGCAAGTTTGGTTCACGAGGTGTGGGGATTGGAAGGAAATCAGGACTCAAAACTTAGGGTTCCAAATATTGACAGGGGTTTGACACTTGCAGAGGTGTTTTGAGTCCTCGTTGTGTCAAGGGTTGTGGAGGGTGGAAGGAACTTGGGTCTCGGGAACAAGAATTGAAAATAGAATTAGAAATGCAAATGAAGAGATTAGAAGTATAAACTAGGGAAATATCTAAACTATTGCCTAGGAAAAGTTTCATTAGAGTTTTCATTCTTAACAGGGGGTATCTAGTTGAAAAGAAAACGGATGTGTTGTGGTCACAACACAAGCTAATGTAGGGTTGGCACCATTTCAATGATCCAATGCATAGTGAATAACTAAACAAATTAGACATACTTTCCCATTACCGTATGTTGACATGTAATCAGGGTAAGATCTTAAACAACTAGCACACAATGGCTATTTAGGTGGTTAGAGGGCCCCACAGAGTAGAACATGCAGATTTTTTACTTTCAGTCAATAATTTGTATTGTGTGATAAAGGCTTTCCTTCACAGAGAGATTCCTATCTTACCATTCTAATGTCAAGCAAAATCTCTTGATGTTAGGACAAACTACAATTCTCTACATGTTAGGTTAGTCCACATTTCATAAAGGCATAGGATCAAACAATTGGTATGCAATGTCTATCCAAGGTGAACTTAGGTTCAAAGGTCTTATATAAATATGAGAAGCCCCATTTTGTAAATATCGTACTATCAGCTCATCCCATAATACTATTTTTTTACGGGTCATTTGTGAAATAATTGACATCCTTGCTTTACCATTTTTAAGGTGTTTCAAGGCATTTTTGTAAGGCTTTTCAACATGTTTGTGGGTACTTTTTGCCATATTTATTCAAGAAGCTTGTGGTTAGTATCAATGAGCCTAGCTACACCTTGTTGGAACACTTTTGCAAATAGTTTGCCCACCACCAAATAATGTTGGGTTTTAATACATGTAGTCAAACAATTCAAGTACTTTATGTCTATTTCTAGATTTGGTAGGCATGCTTGTGAGGGAGATTGCAACTTGATATTTGAAACAATTTCATATCCAAGAATATTTTGTATGTTTTTATATATGTTATACATGATAATTGATGTGCCCCTAGCTACAATACTAGACAAAATCTGATTCCATGCCCTAATGATCTCTTCTAATCAAGGTTAGATGTTAAGCAAACAATAGCCACAAATAGCCAATGCATTGTAGTCAACATACTGGTTGTTTACATGGGGTTTTGGGTTCCCATATAAACAACTGGTGTGCTGACTATATAATGCATTGAGTATTAAGCTCTTAAGAAAATACTTAAAAAAAGAATTTTGGGGATTTAGTAAAACAAAAAAATTGGGGGATTGAAGTCACTTGTTATCTAGGAAGCATTTGGACTCTTTTGACTAATATTCCATAGGTACATGTTGCCCCCAAAACATGTAATTTCGTCCCCATTTAAACAATTGGTGTTTTGACTACAATACACTGATTATGCCATTGGCTATCTTGAAATAACTTGGATTGCATATCAGTAAAGTATATAGACACTATTTGTTGGGAAAGTAGTTTGAGCTTAAATCAAATAATCAGGGCCTCAAGTATATTTTCACCCAACCAAATCTCAATGCTTGACAAAGATGATGGTTGGAATTGTTATCAGATCATGATTTTGAAATAAGTTATATAAAATGGAAGGAAAATCGAGTTGTTGATGCACTGTGTTGTAGAAGACACATTGAGGAAATGGTCTCAATTCAATCAAAATTTTGAGATCAGATAGTAAGGAATTCTTCAGAAGACAAAATCTGTAAGAAAGTCAAGAAATCATTATCAGAGAATCCTGAGGATAGCAGGTATGGGGGATATCTTTTGGAGTCCGATGGACTATTGAGATTTAAGGACTGAATGCATGTTCCTGATTAGAATGATATAAGGAATATTTTGATGAGAAAGGGACATATTTTGGTCACACTAGAGTAATGAAACTTATAGCAGATGTATAAGCACTTTATTTATGGAAAGGAATGAAACAAGATGCTGTGAGATTTGTGGCAAAATGTTTGGAATGTTGGCAAGTCAAGGCTGAACATCAACATCTAGTAGGATTGTTGTACCCCCATGAAGTCCCCAAATGGAAATGGCAAGTGATTAGTATGGAATTTTTCCAAGGCTTACCCATGTTGAGAAATTGGAATGACCCAATTTTTGTGGTAGTAGACAAACTCACAAAGGTAGCTCACTTTATTCTAGGAACTATTATAGATGGAGCACCTAGCATAGAAATAAATTTTGTGCAATAAATCTTCAAATTGCAAGGAGTTCTTGAGAAAATTATCTAAGATAGAGATGAACGGATGACTTCAAGGTTTTGGAAAACCTTGTTTTTGTTAGATGCATAGGACAACGGGGAGGGGGGAGGGAGGTCAGGTGGTGAATCATTTGTACATTAAAAACATTCAATCCCTCATTAACCTTCAAACCCTTGTTAGCCTTTAAACCCTTATCATGCATTAGCAAAATGTAAACATATGAAACATCAATGCAAACACATCCAAACACATAGGAACACCAGATTTACGTGGAAAACCCAAGAAGGGAAAAACCACGGTGAGGATTAACTCACATATATATGAAGTGCAACATCAAATACAATTAGGCTCACTACCCATAAAAAGAACAAAGGCTCAATGCCAAAAGGACTCACTGTCTGGAAGAAAGAACATAAGAAGATTGTTACAAAGAGATTCACTATCTCAGAGCAATAGGAGAAACCCACCACTGCAACTCTATGCCATCCACAACCTTTGGCTCATTGCCTCTAGCAACTTCAAGCATACTAAAAAAGTAGACACCTTTTTCTCATTGCATCCAAAGTCATAGGCTTTAAGCTTGCACTCAGATCATCACACTTGATCACATTCGCATCTTTTGCACTTGCCACACAATACACACCAACTTCACCTTGTATTTATACCATCCACGACCTAAATCTTAATTAGGTCAGCCTTAATGAAGTGTATGCATCTCAAATGTGCATCACCAAGATATGTCGGCACCAAACACTTCCGCGGTGGAAAGAAGTGAGGGCAGATCATGCCAAGGGTTAAGTAGGACCCAAATATACATCACCACGCTACTGAACACATCCATAATCCACGAGGTACCTCCGCAAATAGCACTAGCATGCCAGGTTAGCCAAACTTGAACTAACACTACAAGTGACCACATACATACTTCTCCAGGTCATGCAAACCACATAGCAACACTCCACAACATCCACACAACATCCCAAAATATTCCAGCATCATCAGAATATTCTGCAACATTGCCCCAACCACCCGAAACAAAGATTACTTTCATCTTGTGCAACCGGACACACTGCCACTGAACTTCAATGCAAGAATTGAACTTGCCGAGCAACTCAACACCAAAAACTCCAAGGGAAGGTAGATACAAACAATATAAGCACATTCACAAATCCGCAAGACAAAAAACTTATTACGGAGAAATGCGAAGCAATCTCATTTCTCCCAGGCAACCTTCTACACAGACATACACACTATCAAACACAACTTCCACTGCCACACGATCCAAAACCCGAAACTCTGGATATAAAACCTTTGAACATCTCTAATCATCATATCCAAACTGCACAAGCATATCTTCAACCATGAAGAAATGTAGATCACAACATTGAACACACCTTTGTCACATTGCACACTCTTTTATTCAATTTTTTTCAAAAGCACTTGGAAACCAAGTGAACTTACTGCAATTGCAACACTTATTCATCACAAGTCACAACCATACAAGACATCAATGACAACATTGATGACAATACCGCAACACCTTCTTATCAAACCACAACTCATCCATACTAGCATTAGTACTGACAACACTAATGGCAGTACCACCAATAACTCCAACACTAGCAATCTCCAACACTCTCCATACTGTTGACATCATTGACCAACTGTTGACATCAATGACAACACCAACAACATACTTGCAATGGTTTTTAGTGTTAGGAACCCAACTAAATATAAGTTCTGCTTACCATCTAGAGACAAATGATCAAATGGAGAGAGTAAATCAAGTACTAGAGGATTTGTTGAGGATGTACTACATGGATCAACAATATGAGTGGGAGGAGTACCTACCACTGGTTGAGTTTGCCCATAACAACTCATATCATTCTATAATAAAAATGGCTCCTTTTGAAGCATTGTATGGTAGGAAGTGTTGAACTATTAGTTGGGATAAGCTAGAAGATAGGATTAGCCTTGGGCTATAAATGCTAATGGAAATGGAGGCAAAAATTAAGCTAATTAGAAAGAGATTAGTAGAATCAAATGACAGGAAAAAAATCTATGTTGATGCCAAGTGTACTCTACGACTATTCTCAGTAGGAGATAGAGTACTCTTAAGAGTCAAGTCCTAGGAGAGCTCGATAAAGTTTGGAAATTATACCAAATTAACACCAAGATATGTGGGCCCATTCGAGGTCCTAGAAGTAATCAAACCAATTGCTTACAAAATAGCTCTACCACTAGCTCTTTCTCGTATGTATGATATTATTCATGTGTCTTATTTAGAAAGGTATGTATCTGGCTTTAATCATGTTCTTGATTGGAATGCTCTTCAGGTCTAGGATCTAGGAGTGGTCATGATTGAGCCTCTTAAAGTGCTCTAGGTTCGCAAGCTCATAATAGAGAGATTACTCAATGCAAGGTCCAATGGGACTAATATTTTGAGGACAATGCCACTTGGAAGGACCATGAAGAATTTTATCGAAGATTTCCACGTTTGTTTAATTAAGCATTTCATAAAGAGAAAAACTTTGTTCTTGTTTTTACTTTAAGTTAAACTAAATCATCAAGGATGATGATTTTTAAGGGGGGGATGTCATCCATTCGAGCCCTCTGGATTATGTTATATTTTTTTATGCATTTTGATTATGGTGTAAAAACTTGTTTTAACATAAATCATACTATGATGATGATTCAACTTTATATCAGTTTGATATTGTTTTTAATTAATGTACATGTGAAATTTACTAGCTTGAGATGTTAATGAATGATTTATATTATGTTTTAATGATATGATTTGTCAAACTAATTACCTAGTAGGTTTAATGAGGTGGATGTAAGAGATATTTTCCCCCTCCTGGATGATGGGGGAGAGCATCACCAGAGAGGGAAGAAAATTTGGAAGAAACGCCAAGAACATCATGAATCCAAGAACCCTCACACACACAAAATAATGTTTGCCATTACATTTTGGTGTGTACATTTTGAGTTGGTTTATCATTGTGTTGTGATTGATATTGTCTTTTGAGTCGTATTGCCAATAATATTGCTTTGACTACTCTTTTTGCATATTTTCCGTCTTGTATGAATACCACCTTAAAAGGCGTGTGCTCTTTTACTTGTGAAGAGTGGTCTGTTCTTATGAAAAAAATAACAATATGAGAAAATACCCCTTTTTGTTGATATAAATAAGTATATAATATTTATATTCATGCAGTTAGAAAGACTCAAGATTGTCTAATTTTGAGTTAATTTATAAAGATATAAATGTTTATATATATATGTGTGTGTGTGTGTATGTATGTATGTATATGTACATATGTGTATATATATACACACATATGTATATAGATATAGTTAAATATATATATATATATATATACATACATATTTACACACACACACACATATATACGAGTATAATCACTATTTTTATCAACAGTGGCAATAAATGAAGAGTAATTTGAAATTTATGAAGAATTTCACTGAATTGATAACTCCACAAAGTGGAGAGTGTAAGTGGTAGTTTAAACATTATAACATATAAAAAGGGATCCTAGGTCCTAAATGCAAAAAATCTAGGATGCAAGGGGTCTTTTTCCAAGTTACATTAAGATGTAGATCAACAAGGTGATTAGATTGACTTACAACCATGAAATTGAGCCAATCAAACCTGGATCTACATCTAATTGAAGATGGGAATGGATTGGAAATGATTAACTTAATTAGACTATGTGCCCTAATATGTAAATTGCAAGAACCTGACAATTGACTGAGGGAAATAGTGATTTGCAAGTGGATTTGGGAAGTGCAAAGTGATATGTACCAACCTAGAAAAACTTGTTTCAGCCACTGTAAAAAGGACATAGTCGCCAAGGGGTGTATGAGTCCTTGATAGGGGCACTTGATCAACTTTTGGGATCCTCTGGTGATAGATTTGAGACTTCCGTTTTTGCTTGCAAAGTTGTCGGATAATTCTGTAGGTGAGTTTCTGTGGCTTGACAACTTTTAGGGCTATGAATACAACAATGGACAATTTGTCTTAACTATTCCTTTAATCCTCTTCAACTTGAGATCTGCACATTCACAAAGAGAGGAAATGTTAGGCCATTTGAGGGGCTTGCCTCAGTCAAACCCCGTGTAAGTGTTTCCACTTCCACAATGGCAATATCAATGATAAATGGATAATGGAAAGAAAGGAATGATGAAATCACCAAATGTTGCAACTCACCACCCTTCAATGACTTCCTTGAAGGACTGAAGTCATACACATCACCTCGAGTTCTTGGATCTTGCTTTGCTTGAATGCTTGAATGCTTTGAAGACCTATGACAAGGTTAGCCTTCACAAAACAATGATAACTTGATAACGTGAACTCACATACACTTTGACATGATGCTTGGATCTTGAATTGCTGCAATGTCTTTGAAATGTTGCTCATGACTTGCTCTTGAATGCTCTTAATGTTCACCTCTTGCTAGATTCGTTCACTTCTAGTTTCAAATGGTGAAAAAACTAGGTATTTATATGCATTTATGCTAATTTCCTGAAAATTAGATCTTGAAAGCCAACACTTGAAATTTGAATTTTGAATGTTAAAATGCCGCCAACAACATGCCCAAAAATGGGTCCTAGCTAAGAAGGGGGACCCATACGCCCCTGGCCCAGACTTCTAGGACATTAAGTGTTGGGGGCAACACATGAACTGGATGCATTTATTCAATGCTTGTAATTTATTGAAAAGTGTTACAAATGGGCTTCGAAATACATAATTTTAGGACATTAGGGGGTCAATCAAGGTTAATAATTTAGGGGGGCCAAAACATAGTGTGAAATTGTTAAGGGTGACAATTTTCTACGCGTCAAACATTAAATTCACACTAAGTGAAGTAAAGGGGAGTCTTCATTGCTCCCATAAGGAATGGATTTTGGTAGTTTTTGATGGACATGTAGAGAAAGAGGGAGAAATTACAGGGGTTTTGGGAAGATGAAGGAGAGGAGAAGAAAGAAGAAGGATTTGGAGAAGGTTCTTGTTGAAGATATTGTTCAAAGTGCAAGATTTCAAAGAGTAACATACCCTTATTTGCATAATATGTTAGTATGCAAAACTAATGTGTTTGAAAAAAGTGTTTTTATCAAGTAAATTAGGAAATTAACTATTGTTATGTAATGCTTCATTGTTTAGAATTTTGATGTTTGGGTTGAGTTTAACCCTCAACTGGTTTAATGGAATTAGTGAGTTCTATCAGGTTGCATTTTGTTCGGCCATGAAAGCCTAGTCTTTATAATGAATTTATATGTATCATGGTTCTCCAAACCAAAACTTATTGATAGTCTTGTGTCATTGACCTTAAGTTTGCATAAATATAAGGAGGAAAATTTTAGTTATTACTTTGTCGAGCTAGGGTTTAAACCCAGTTAAATGTTAGATGGGTTTAGCTGTTCCAGCGATGAGGAGTTTGCCACAACATTTGGGAAGGATTATTAAATCACTAAGGTATTTGAAAGAAAGCAAAGGTGTGGAATATTTGAGGAGATAAGTGCAAAAATAAATTAATCACATAGTTAGAAGGAAATAAACATAAAAACGATATATCATAACATGGTGACTTATGTGGGGAAAACCCTTTCAGTAGAAAAACTCCACAGTCCAAATCAACTTAATATATTATTTAGTAATCAAATGTTACAATATACTTGTAGAGTCTAGGCTTCTAGAGGAGTATCACCAACAAGAGATTTTGAGTAATTTTGGTAGCATAACAATACCTATAAAGCTCACTATCAAAACCTCAATCTCAAGCACCCAATAAGAGAAACAATACATGAAACCATCAAATGGTAACTACAAAACCATGAGCTAAAACCACCCAAAATGTGGTGCGCAAATCCTTAGTTATAAATCCAACACCTAAATTCCAAGATGAGTCCACAAGCTAAAAATAGCATATTCCACCTATCATAAGCTCATCATAATCCACTCACCAACTTAGGCGTTTTGTTTTGGCTCCATTTTCTTTATTCAAAGATGCTTTATGACATGTCATAACACATGTCATAAGTTGGTCAAACTTCCTCTTATAGCTCTTTTGTGTCACATATTTTATAATCCCAATGTGGCAAGGCCAACTTCTGAAGGCCATAACTTTTGATTTGGGAGGTTGTTGGGGCCTCATTTTATTTTGGCCAAAACCAAATTCTATAGCCCATAAATTGAGTTTTCCTATTCTATAGTGTGAAAATCTCACTATTTGTAATCTTAACATTAGGTGCAAGGTTGAGACACCTTTCCTAACAACATTGGCCCATTGTACTTAAATGTAATCATCATATTGAATATAATAATATTGATATTCAATATTTTCAATGCATTGTGTTTAGCAGTTTATAATTCAACTTTACTTAAAAGATTTGGATAAATTGCTATTTTTAATAATTTTCCAAGTACTATATTATATTTACATCACCATTCCTAAATTTTTGTCCATAGTCCCTTTGTCCCCAAAACTTGTCATTGTGTCCCCTCATTTTGAGATTCCTTGGAACACTTCTTTTTACCTACACCATTCACTAGTTGCAATCCTTTCTAGAATGAGGTGCGCTAATCCATTTCGTTTAATTTATAAGTAAAATAATTGGAGGTCTCCTTGGTCATTTTGAAATTTTAATTTAATTTTTTATTTTGTGGGTTTTGATTTGACTTTGCTTGAAGTCATGTGAAGGGAACCTCCATGGGTAGTCATTGCATAGACATGAATAACATTATCCCTCATGTATGTGGTAATACTTACAAGGCAACAAGGTAAGGGGACCTGCTTAGTACATAAGCACATTTAAGCACTGTTTTGGTAGGGGGAGGAATGGTGAATGCAATCCATTGTTTTGGACTTTCATCCTCTTGCCTCTTCTCCCATTGGCAAAGCTTTTGGGAGTGTGTAATGGCCTATAAGTCACTCCCTTGTGACAATTCTTACAAATTTTGAATCAACCCAATGGCAACCTAATAATATGTGTGTTGAGTAATCCAACTGAGCAAGTAGATAAATGAAAAAAAATCAAGATTATATTTATTGGTGGTGTCTAGTTTGCAACGAATTTTCAAATTCACTGTTTTGCATTTTCTATTTGTGGGAGTCAAGAAATGTCATAAAAGTAAAGATTCTTGCTTTCCTTTATTCCCATTCTATATTATTAATGTGATTGAAATTTTGTTGTTTTTATATTGCACAGGTGGGATATATTGTAATGAAAGATCCTATAACTGGAATTCAAAGTGACTTACTTCGAATGGAAAGAGCAGAGGTCATTGGAGTTTATCATGTTTTGGTGAATGAGAAACTTGTTGCAAAGGCACACAGGTAGTTGAGGTTGCAATCAAAAAGTTCTTGCATGATTTAGTAGCTTTTCTTTTTTAACATCTTTGAATCTTTTTAGTTTTTGAATGCCATTGTTGTTTCCATAAAAACATACTTTTGTCATTTGGATATTGGACCCTTGTAAGAGTCTTAGATTTTCATACTTTTGCTAGTGAAAGTAATTATGTTCTTCATTAAATGAATGTCTTAATAAAAGTTGCAGATTCTTAAACTTCTCTAAATTGTTGGAGAACCCAACCTTTCTTGCAACCTCTTATAATCTTTATTTTACTCGGGTTAAAGTCATGTGCTGCTTGAAGCCACCTTCCTTTTTGCCTCTGGCGTTTATCTAGTTTCATCTAGTGCATTTTGATTAACCTCTCTCTTAGCTCCAAATTTCTATGAGTTAATATTGGCATGTTGCATTAAATTAACTTTAGCCCTTAAAACATCAGAAAAGTATAGAGAACTTGCTAAATATGGACCCTAGGCATGCCCATTGTCAACCTTGAAGTAGCATGTAAGCTTTCAAATTTTATTTACCAAAACATACTCAATCACCCAATGACATCAAGACTAAGGTGGAAAATGATTTAGAAACATTTATGAAACATGACATGAGGCAACCCTTTTGGCTATTCTGTATTTTGTATCAGTTTTAGAAATATATATTTTTATTACTTTTATCTTAGAAAATGTGTTTTAGTGAAGGTTTGCTTCTGCACTCATGGAATCATAAGACACAGACCACTTTAACACTTTTAGTGTTTGAGTGGGTAAATAAGCTACTCAAGCAATTCAAAATTTGAGATTATTAATCATTTATTTAATTATTGTACAGGAGATGTTTTTATTACTATTATCTTAGAAAATGTGTGTTTTCTTGAAGGTTTGCTTCTGCTCTCTTGGAATCATAAGAAAAACCATCTGAACACTTTTAGTGTTTTGAGTGGGTAAATGAGCTACTCAAGCAATAGAAAAAATTGGGATTATCAACGATCTGAATTTTTGTACAGGAGACGTTTTTATTACTTTTATCTTTGAAAATGCATGCTTTGTTGAAGGTTTGCTTCTGCACTCTTGGAGTCATAAGACACAAACCAGTTGAACACTTTTAGTGTGTAAATGAGCTACTCAAGCAATAGAAAAATTTGAGATTATAAATCATTTATTTAATTCTTGTGCAGGAGACATGCTCTCTAAGGGTCTCCATTATAACTCCACTTCTAACCATGAAATTCAATGGAAGAACTAATTATTAATTACAACTTATTGCCCTTCTTGATGGGGTTGCCTTATTTGATATTTCTAAACCATCATAACATCAACCAATCAATATATATTATGAAATGTAGGTATTGCTCACCAATCATTAAAGGTTAGTACAGGATGCACTGGGATTTCCACTCTCTTGATTGTCATTGGATCATTCTTACAAGACCATTTAAAAGATTTTTATTGCTTACTATTCCTTGTGAATACTTGGAGGGTTCAAGACACCACAAAGAGATATCTTTGTTGAACAATTGTTTTTGGGGTCAAGGATATGTGGTAGAAAAGATATTTCTCATGGGCGGTTCTTGGAGACATCACCTCTATGGATTTACATATTGTTGAAGTACAAAATACGTACCTCCTGTGAGAATTCAATGTCTTGGTCACCATCTAGCTAGTCATGTTTCACTAGACCTTGTGGAACTTGAGGAAGAATGTCAATGTTGAATTACTAACAATTTTACATCTTGGAGCCATATCCTCCTTGCATTGTTTATTGGAGATATACCACACTTTAGTGTCATGTTGGTGAAAACATACTGCACCAAGTAATATTGTATTCAACCTGTATAATGGTTATTTACTATTTAGTGTTGATAAGGATCAATTCCATCTACTTGATTCAGTTGGTGAAGCCAGAACAAGATGATCTTTAATATTTATCATGAAGTATCATACACTTCTGATCTGAAGCCTTTACAAAAACTTCTAAAACCATATTAATCTTAGATTAGGAGCCTGTTAACCCTAGGGCTCAATTTGTTCAACCACATGCATGCATGCACACGTAAAATGACATTCATCCAATAAGATACATAATTCAACATCACAGCATCAGTGTATAACTAGAGAGGTGGTCAATATTAATTTTGTAGGAGATTATAGATATGTTTAGTCTCACACACATCCAATTCTTTTCAATAAGCTGTAACTAATATTCTGTATACACTCTCCAAGACTTGAACCTGCATATAGGGGGCTGCATTCTGGGACCATACTCAGTCAGTCACGGAGAGGATACAATGTTTTTTAGCACCAAAAAGACTAAGAAAAGAGAATTTTCCCATTTTCAGTTAAATATTTTTGTTCACTATATTCGGTTATATTTCCAAATTTATGAAATGGTAGTTTTATTCTTCTCAGTATTATTACACTCACTCACTTTATCCTCTTTTTTATCAGCATTCTAGGTTTTTGTATCTGTGGTATCTGCATCATATACCATGCCTGTATTGGATAACAATAACATCGAAACAAATTAAAAATACTGGTTAATTCAGCCTTAAAGAAATCTACAGTTCATGTCATTTTTCTGTTCAGTTATTTGCATTCATATTCTTTGAACCATACACCTTAGTTGAGTGAGATATTATTCACCTTGGCTAGCATATGATTAAGTTCCAGAATGCAGCTCTACATGCCTCTAACAATCGTCTGCCTCTGTAGGATAACCTTCATGCTCTTTGGACCACTCTGTAGTGCGGATACTATATTTATATTATTAACATCTTTGGAGATATGATGTTTTCAAAGATCATTAATTTTTTTATTTTTATGGTGATTTTTTACGACAATTAGTTTTAAGTGTTCTGTGCAGCCATTCGGGGGAAAGTGTAATATAATATCTGGATACTAATACCGTGCCTTCTCAAGTAGCAGTGCTTGGTTCATTTATTTTAAATTTGAATAAAACTTTGTTAAATTTAGAGACCTTAAGATTGGTTTGAATGTTAAACTTGTTTGACATAGGTTTGAGCTCTTTTCACATATTTGAATAGTTAGACTAATAGTTATAGTATTAACATTTAACACCTTTGGAAATACGACGTTTTCAAAGATCATTAATTTTTTAATTTTAATGTTGATATTTATTTACTGCAATTAGTTTGTAAGGGGTCTGTGCAGCCATTCGGGGGAAAGTGTAACATAATATTTGGATACTATTATTGCACCTTCTCAACTAGCAGTGCTTTGGATGTTTTGGACATTCTCTTCCTTGGGTTATCTTGATTAATTCATTTATTTTAAATTTGTTTATACCTTTGTTAAATTTAGAGACCTTTAGATTGCTTTGAGTTTTAAACTTGTTTGACATAGGTTTAAGTTCTTTTCACATATTTGACCTGTAGAAGTGGAACTGCTAAAACTAAAATATTTTGCAGACTGAACTCAGAGCCTTGATGTCCCTTTGCATAATATAATTGAAAATATGTTCAGAAATCAAGATGGCTCTTTAATTAGTTCATTTCTATTGGTTTAGTGGGAGAAATTTGGATGTTTGATGAAAGCTAAAGTCTCATGCATTTATTTTGTTCGTATTCTAGGGCAGGAAAGAAGGTATATGCTTGGACCGTGGATAATATGTATTCTATGCAAAAAATGCTCTCTGCAGGAGTAGATAGCATCATAACAAGTCAGCCTCGCTTGCTTCAGCAAGTGATGGAAGATATAAGAAACCAGTGTATAGATGATGGGTTTCTTTCTAATTGAATGAATGTAATAATCGACTTCAAGCTGTATGCTGTCATATGTATTTTCAGGCAGTAATCCGATAATGAGTTAATGGCCTTTCTAATTGAAACTGAGTGATTATTTTCAGATTTTTTTATTCATATTACTGATACAAGATGAAGGTTGTGATGCCCCACAGTTTAGTTTTTTTGTGAAGATTCTTTTGTTGCAGCTATGAAAAAGCAACCCATTCTTTTTAGCTTTTCCTTTACCGTTTAAAGTATCTCTTTTTCAAAGTTTGTCTTTAGAATGATACCAAATATGCAACTGTTTGGTCGGTCAGTCTTCTCTCAAGTTCGCCATTTCCTAACTAGTTATTACTACTGGACAATTCAGAATGTACGACTCTCTTGGCAAGAGAACAATGATGGAAAGAGATCATGCAATATGCATTTATTCCTCAATTTTATAACCGCACACGCACACACTAATTTGGTTTCTTTATCTCAAAATTTATGATATTAGCTGGTTAATTTGCAAAATGCATGAGCAATGTGATTGCTGATTTACAAAACGAGATCCCAATTTATTTATTATTGTATTATTTTGTGATATTAGATACTCTACAATTGTGAAAATTTAAACTTAGATTTGAATGATTTTGTACAAATAATTGTTTGGTTTTCTTATGCGTCTGGTCCTTACAGGGAGCTAACAAATTAGAAGACATCTGTCTTGATGGGGGATATTTTTCCTGCTGCGTAGCTCATGATGTTAATTATATACGAGAATCCCATAAAATATATTATTCCACTTGATGTTAATTATATCATGTCAAAGCTACACTATGAAGTTGTGATTTTTGTTAAATAATAGTCTCATGAATGTGTAGGTATGCATCTCATAGAACGTGACTATTTTTTTTTGGATGAAACAATCTAATACTATCTAGATGCCTTGAGGGTGAAAAACTTAAGCTTCTATCATCTAATAGAAGGGGCTAATGATTAAGATAAATATTTAAATTATGTTTTAAATAGTGGATTTTACAAGTATAGATCTTGGATAATTTGGTTTAACTGTGTAGTTCTTAAAGTGTCTTTGATCTTTCATTTCTGACAATAAGTGGAAATATATCTTTGTCTTTGTTCCTGAGTATTACTCAAGGCATTTAGTGCTGAATTCCAAGTTTTAGTTGATGGGGGAAATGTAGTATAATTGGACATATTATTGAGGCTTATAAGATGTTAGTGGACAGTGCTAGATGTCAATATAGTGCTGATGTGTTCGGTTAATTGGAATTTAATAAAAGTAAAAGTAAATATGAAGTGATAATTTGTTAGGTTAATGGAAATCATATATAAGTATATATAATTGTATAGTTATTAGGTTAATGAGTATGTATAGTTATATAAATATATTTGCAAGATCTTTGTAGGCATTAAAATTTACAAAAAATACAATAAAACTAAATATAGAATTTATAAATGTGTAAATTTTAAATCTATAAATAATGTAGTTTTGAGTGTACAAATGCATATACATATAGAATTGTATAAGGATACATATTTGTATAAATGCATATTCACATATCTCTATAATAATTAAAACATGTGAAAAGTATAATAAAATAATATAAAAATTGAAAATATAACCACTATACATATATGATGTATGAATTTTAAAATTGTTAATAAATGTAGTTGTATATAAGCATATAGAATTGCATGTGCATATACAAATATATAAAGTTATTATTATAGATCTTTATAGACTATAAAACATGTGAAATATAATAAAAGAAATAATTATTTTAAATTTTAATATTGCAGATAAGTGTAGCTTTTGGTATTTTAGAAAAATAGTTAAAAAATTATCAACCATGACATGACTAAATATTTGTGGAAGTCTTTCGATAAAAATAGAGATGTGTGGAAGTGAGAGTATGGATAAATGTTTATTTGAAGGTCCAAGTGAAGGAGATGTGCATTTTGCTTATGGTAACTCAGTGACCATTAGATAGTCATGTGGATGTCTAATTTGAGTTGGTTTGACTTTGGTGTCTTTCAAAAATAATTGATTTGATAAAATGTGTATAGTAGTCTATTAAAAAGTTATGTTTTTTGGAAAAATCTCTTATAATATGTGCAATTACACCACTATTACAACCAAATTGTATTTTATTTTGTACATCTTAAAGGGTGTAGTTATACATGTATTTGTGCCTTATTAAAATTTTACTAGTATATTTATTCAAGTATCATTTCTTTTAATATATTTAATTGTGGACTTAGGTGCATGATATCATTACAACTATTGTGCCAACTCATGTATTGATTTCTCCCTTATTTAAGTGTGGTTTTCACAAGTAGTGACATGATGAGTTTTATTTGTTCATTATCAATGATAAATAAGTGTTAAATTAGATGTATACAAAACAATGATGAGACCTAATACCTAAAACTATTAGATGGAAGATCTTAATAATGTCCAATTGCAAATACCTACTAGGAGCAATTAGGGTTTTGACGAATATTGATAATACATTATTAAATCTACCTACCTTATACCACACAACTGCTATTACCTTACCTAGCCCAATGTTTTGTTAGCAAAAACCTTAGAAGGTGCAAAAGGATAACGAGGAAGAGACAAGAAGGAAAGAGGAAACACAAGATGTAAAAGTGAATAAAAATGACACAAAAGGGAATAACATGGGTTTGGACAAAGAGAGGGAGTTGGGGACAAAATGTATGTGAAAAATGGGAAAGGAAATGGAGGAAATCTTATTATCTATGGAAGAAGGAAATTGTATAACAAGATAACAAGGAGGGAGAGTGAAATGAAGCCACAAAAGGGCTAGGGAAAATTTCAAAAGGACTCCAAAGCAAGGCTCCAAAGCTCCAAAGAGAATTCCAACAAGATTCCAAAGCTCCAAAACACAAGATCGGAAGATGATGGCATGATAATAACATGTAATAAGGAAGCTTGATTGTGATGAATGAAAATGAGAGATGGGAGGGTCTATAAGTTTCTAGGAGAAATTTGGGCAAGGAAAGGTTAAAAACATAGTAGATATTCATTAATGGGTCTCACATCATTTTGGTGATAGAGTAGGCAAAAGATAAATGTGCTAGAAAAGGGTATAGGAAATAATACAAATGCCTTTTGTGTTAGTGTTTCTTAGATCAGATTAAACAATAAAGCACTTAATAGAATTGCAACACACAAGACAATGAACACAACAAGATACCTTGGGAAAACCCTCCTCTTGAGGGAGAAAAACCCAACAAATGATTCTCTTATATAAAGTAACACAAGAGCATAAATCTGCTTACAACTCAGGCCCAACAATGGCCAATGCTTGATACAATGTATTCGCCCTTCTTCTAAATACAAACAATGCAATGACTATGAAATCCTCCTTGAATTCGAGCTGCTACTATAAGATGCGAACTCTGCTCATAAAGAATAGTGCGAACTTGCTTGATATTGAATTGAGATTACAATGACAAATGACCTTATATTTATACATCATAAGGCGCCTCTTCATTTAGGTCGGCCACTTTAGGGAAACACAATAAATGATGAATATAATAAAGTCGGCCCAAGTTATAACAAAATATGCGAACCATAAAGGGGTCGGCCCTTTGCAATTATTAATATTGGAATCATGAATTAAACAGCCGAAGGCTATTCATTTAATTCATGTGCATCTTAAGCGAATGAAGTACAAACCATAGCTGCAATAACATCAACACTCCCTCTCAGCTAGGGATGAACTTCCACCTGCACAGGACACATCATATCATAATGAAAACAAAAGAATATCACCTCATCGTGATATCAACCATTGTGGTTACCTCCACAAATGGTAAGAACAAGTGCTCATCACTTAATGTGATGTTGTCACCTCAACGTGACTTTCACCATGGCTCTCCCAGAGGGTGATACACAAGCACAAATAAAATTATCACGGATTCCCTCACGTGATGTTGTCATGGAGTCACACACATGACATCCACCATGGCTCTCCCACTGGGTGGAAACAACGGCTTACACCTCAAATCTCTCTCAATAGAGAATTGCATTATCAAGGGCTTTCACCTCAACTCTCTCTCAATAGAGAATTGCATTAACAAGGCTTTCACCTCAACTCTCTCTCAATAGAGAATTGCATTATCACATAAGGATCATTGATACTGAGACTCTTTCTCAGTCAAGGCTGCATTCTCCACCATACCAAGTTTCTCTCGGAAGTACACAAACTTAATCTTGGTGAGAGGCTTGGTGAGAATGTCCGCCGTTTGCTCTTCAGTGTTGATATACCTCAACTGTATAGCTTTCCTTTGTACCATATCTCTAATATAGTGGTACTTGATCTCAACATGTTTTGTTCTGTCATGAAACACGAGATTGATAGAAAGCTTTACACAACTTTGATTATCACAGTGTATAATGGTAGGCTCCATTGATTGTCCAAACAATCCTGCAAGGAGCTTACGAAGCCATATTGCCTCACAAGCTGCCACACAAGCTGCTATATACTCTGCTTCAGTTGTACTCAAGGCCACTGAAGACTGTTTCCTGTTACACCAAGAAATCATAGCAGACCCCAAACTGAAGCAACAACCAGAAGTACTCTTCTGATTTGAGACACATCCTGCCCAATCAGAATCAGTAAAACCATGTAGCTCTAAATCCACACCTGAAGAATATCTCAAACCATATCCAATTGTGCCACATAAATATCTCAGGATATGTTTAGCTGCTACAAGATGTAATTGCCTTGGTTCACACATAAACTGGCTAAGTGCACTTACTGCATAGCAGATGTCAGGTCTAGTGTTAACTAGGTACATCAATGAACCAATCAACTGTCTATACATCGTAGAATCCACTGGTTCTGAACTGGCTGGAGCCTCTTTCAACTTATCTAGATTAGTTTCCATGGGTGTAGACATAGGTTTGCAGTCAATCATACCAAACTTTTTGAGAATGTCAATAGTATACTTGCCTTGACTTAGAATCATCTCATCTGACCTTTGCCAAACTTCTAAGCCAAGAAAGTAATGCATGAGACCTAGATTCTTCATCTCAAACTCTGAAGCTAATTCCTTCTTGCATTTTAGAATTAGATGATCTTCACCAGTGATAATCAAATCATCAACATATAGAACCAGAATCAAGGCCTCACCCTTTACTACCTTAAAGTAGAGGTTATAATCTGCATCATTTTTTGAGAAGCCCAGGCTCGATAGATACTGATCAATCCTTTCGTACCAAGCACGAGGAGCTTGCTTAAGACCATATAAGGCCTTCTTCAGCTTACAAACATGAGACTCCTTTCCATGAACCTCAAATCCTTTAGGTTGCTCAATGTAAACTTCTTCTTCTATTACACCATTTAGAAAAGCTGTCTTAACATCCATTTGGTGAATCTTCCATCCTCTAGATGCAGCAATAGCAATGATGGTTCTGACAGATGTATAACGAGCCACAGGAGCAAAGGTTTCTTCATAGTCAACTCCCTCTTTCTGTGAGAACCCTCTAGCCACAAATCTTGCCTTGTGCTTCTCAATGCTCCCATCAGCTGCATGCTTGATCTTGAAGAGCCACTTAGAAGACACCACAGATATACCATTGGGTCTAGGAACTATATCCCAAACATCGTTCTTAAGTATGGACTGGTATTCCTCAGACATGGCATCTTTCCATACTTGTTGACTAGAAGCTTCATCAACACTTGAAGGCTCTGACTCATCAAGGCGACAGAACTAGAGAACTTGTGAGGTCTCTTGCTTTCTCTGAAAGCTCCTCTTGGAGCTGCAAAACTTTCTGCTTCCTGCATTGTCCTACGAGCCCAAAGAGATCTTTTCTTTCCAATCACAATATCTAGAGGCCCATCAGTAGGATCCAAAGGTTCAACTGGATCAACATCTTCTTTAGGTTCTGGAGCCTCCTTCAGGTTCTCTGGAATATGATCAACTTCCATATCTTGAGGAGGTTCTTCTTCATCAATCTCCATAGGAGTGCCTTTGGACCTTCAGAAAGCAATATCTCCTCAAATGTGACATCTCTACTAATCTCAATAGACTTCTGTCCTGGTATGAATATCTTGTAAGCTTTTGATGTCTCAATGTAACCTACAAGAATCCCTTTCTTCCCAGAAGGTTCTAGCTTTGTTCTCTTCTCCTTTGGAATATGAACATAGACTGGACAACCAAATATCCTCAAATGACTAACTTCAGGTTTCACACCTGAGAATGCTTCTTCAGGAGTTTTATTCTCTAAGATCCTGTGGGGACTCCTGTTTTGAACATAGACGGTTGTCCTCGATGCTTCCGCCCAAAGAGAGATTTGCAGGTCTTGATCATGGATCATAGCTTTCACTGCTTCCACAATAGACCTATTCTTTCTTTCAGCTATACCATTTTGTTGTGGATTATAGGGAACACTGAACTCCCTCTTAATCCCTACTGCAATACAAAAATCTCGTAAGGTGCCAGAAGTGTATTCTCCACCATTATCGGATCTCAATACCTTGATCCTTTTCCCAAACAGGTTTTCAACCCGTGCCTTGAATTCTCTGAATCTTTCTAATACTTCTTCAAATTCTTTGGATCTCAAGAAATAAATCCTAGTCTTTCTAGAGTAATCATCAATAAAAACAATATAATACAAGAAACCACTAGATGATGCAATAGACATTGGACCACACAAATCAGAATGAATGAGATCAAGAATACATTTAGATCTACTTTCACTAGAATGAAACGTACCTTTTGTGTTCTCGCCTAGGGCGCATCCCTTGCATGTACCTTTGTGTTCTTGATTGAATTTTGGAAGACTGGTAACCATCTTCTCCATGATAGGTAGAGCACGAAAGTGAATGTGAGCCAATCTTCGATGCCAAAGATTGCACATGCTGGAGCTATCATGCACAAGCGCTTGAAGAGGACGAGAGCATAGCTTGTAAAGACATTCATGTCTGACTCCAATCACTTGAGCAGTCTTGAAGCTGGAGTTCTTTGCCCATATAAGAACTTTGCCTTTAGAGAAGGCAACTTGATAACCCTTGTCTTCCAATGCTGAAATTGAGACAAGGTTCCTCTTTATCCCTGGAACGAACAGTACATCATTCAACTCTAATGAAATCCCAAAATCCAAGTGAAGAGTGGAGTTTCCAATTCCTTTTACAGAATATCTAGCATCGTCTCCAATAATGACTTGATCACTAGAGTTGCTTTCCACTAAATTTGAAAGGTGACCCCTGAAGCCGGTGATGTGCCTAGAAGCACCACTATCAATCAACCAAGTGGTGGTGTCGGTAGAAACATTACTTGACAAGGCTGAATAGAACAAGTAATCACTAGAGTCCTTCTGAGGAGTGGCTTCTTCAACATTTGCAGTGGCGACTTGTTGCTTAGGTCTTTGAGGACAATCCCTCGCAAAGTGATCATACTTATCACAACGAAAACATTGAATCTTGGACATGTCTCATTTCCTTTTAAAGGCAGGAGCACCATCATTTCCATTTTCTTGATTCCTCTTGAAGAACCCTTTCTCAAGGCTTTTTCCTTTGTTTGATGAATGAGATGCAAGAACCTGTAATTCTTCATTCTTTGAACTTTGACCAATGCCCCTAGCCGTTAATCTTGACTCGTCTTGAATGCAGTCAATCCTCAATCCATCAAACTTGGGAAGTTTAGATCTAGCATTGATTCCTTGAATGAATGCTTCCCATGAAAGCGGAAGACCATTAAGAGCAAGCATAGTTAGGTCTTTGTCGTCAATCATGTGACCAATTGTGGAGAGCTGATCTCTTATCTCTGAAATCTTCATGAAGTATGTAATGACATATTCTCCTTTCGCCATTTTCACATGATGAAGTTGTTGCTTCAGTGTGAGAGCTTGACTAGTGTTGTTGATTTCGTACATCTCTTCCAAGGTTGCAAACATCTCTCTTGTTGTATCCAACTTGAAGACAATCGGTACAACATGATCCTTCATGACATCAACCAATACTTTCTTTGCCCTAGTGTCCTTCTTCCTCCACTGCAATTTCTCTTCTTCCTCCTCAGGTTCAGGAACTTTTGTTTTCACAAACTCAGCTAAATCATTCTCCTCCAAAGTGAGCATCATTCTGAACCTCCATGATGTGTAGTTCGAAATCTCTTCGAGTCTATCCTTGATTTTCAGACGATTCACCATCTTGAATTTGAGAAATAAGAGATAGACTGAAAAAAGAATAAAGTGAGTGTTGCACACTGAATCTGATCACGATCTTTTTCACACCCGCTCTGATACCATGTTAGTGTTTCTTAGATTAGATTAAACAATAAAGCACTTAATAGAATTGCAACACACAAGACAATGAACACAACAAGATACCCTGGGAAAACCCTCCTCTTGAGGGAGAAAAACCCAGCAAATGATTCTCTTATATAAAGTAACACAAGAGCAGAAATCTGCTTACAACTCAGGCTCAACAATGGCCAATGCTTGATACAATGTATTCACCCTTCTTCTAAATACAAACAATGCAATGACTATGAAATCCTCCTTGAATTCAAGCTGCTGCTATAAGATGCGAATTCTGCTCATAAAGAATAGTGCGAACTTGCTTGATATTGAATTGAGATTACAATGACAAATGACCTTATATTTATACATCATAAGGCGCCTCTTCATTTAGGTCGACCACTTTAGGGAAACACAATAAATGATGAATATAATAAAATCGGCCCAAGTTATAACAAAATATGCGAACCATAAAGGGGTCGGCCCTTTGCAATTATTAATATTGGAATCATGAATTAAATAGCCGAAGGCTATTCATTTAATTCATGTGCTTCTTGAGCGAATGAAGTGCAGACCATAGCTGCAATAACATCAACATTTTGATCCAAGGAAGCTCAAAATTTTAGGAAAGGTTAAGGGATTAAGGGGAAACAAGTTGAAGGGGCTTTGGTGTGGGATGGATCAATAGAAGGCAATCGTCTTGGTTGAACGCAAGTGAATAGGATGAGGGTAAGTGGCCCACCACGGCTTGGAATTAGTTGAGAGCTATATTGTTGGGAATTCATGAGTCTTATAAGGCATACTCAAATATTTCCTTATGAATGGATGAAGAATTTTCAGTAAATGTATTTAGATAAGGATATGTTATGGATTCATATCCTATAATGCAAATATGTTAAGGGGGGATTGGTCGATGATATTTTTTCATAGAGCTTGGTTCCTAAAGGAGTAAGATATTTGTAATTTCTTATGATCATGCAAGGAGAAAGTCATGGACATTGGATGGAGATTAGGGAAGGGGATCATATTAGTTTTTTGAGGGAGGCTTGGGTGGAGAAAATATGCTAGGAGAAAATAGTAGATTTCATACCCCTTGTGACCCACTTTGGGGAGGTGGTGGGAGATTGTGTGGTGGATTATTGGTGGGAAATGAATATAAGAGGTGGATGAGAGTAAATCCACCATTTCTAGAGCTCATGGTAAATTTTTCATAGGTAGATGATCACGTAGGAAAATGGATAATAAGTTGATTTGGGATAAAAGTAGATGTAACAATATGGGAGTCAAAGAAGCCTATGGGCCACTATGTATGGAAGGAAGTGAGTGAGATCTATTGTATAGTAAAGTTTGGATTGAGGGAGGCTTGCCCAAGGAAAATTATTTCCTAAGGGTTTTTAAAAATAGAGTACCCCTTCTTGAGATAGGTTGAAGAGAATGTGTAGAGAGGGTTCCTCAATGTACCATCTTTGTAGAACCGAGGAAGAAATTGATGATCACATCTTCTTACATTGCCCTTTTGTTCAACATATTTGGTGTTGGTCTTTTCAAAAGTGGGGATGGTAGGTGTCCTCAAAGAGAATTATGGATCTCATCAGAGGTTGATCCTTGATAAACTATGTGGGATTGTAAAGGATTAGTGATTGGTTCCTAGCATATGTGATCTATAACCTATAATTATAAATAAATAAGATTATCTTCACAACCAAGGAAAGTTTTTTGGAGCAATTTCGGGACAAAATTATGGCTATGATTGAAAAGTTGGGGTAAATTATCCCAAAGATGAATGGGGTGGGAATAAGGAGATGCACTAGCTCATATCCTGGTAGAGTATTAAATGGTTGCATAATAGGAAAAGGTTCAATAGTTGGCCAATAAGATTGAGGCTCATTAGTGCTCTCTTAAGCTAGATTGTCTTAAAATAAGTTTCGATAGGATTACCTATGTACATATAAAATATGACCATAAATAAACTAATTAAAACACTAAGTTAACCAACTTGCACACAAAAACATGTAACATTCAACTAAGACAAAAGGATTAAAAACATAATGAAAGCATACAAGATACTATCCCAAATCTTCTCGATGCACCAAGATATGGTGGTTATGTCCAAGGATTGAGGATGGATAGAGTAGGTTGTTAAGTGATCAAATAGACAACATAAAAATATATTCAAGAATTATATGTATTGGCTTGGGTTGCATCCAATTTAGAGATTTTTAGATGAGGCATTGGATTGATTGGATCAATTTAAGGGATCAAGGGCTCAAATTTATTGAGAGGATTGTGAGGATAGGGAGGGAACATGTCTCCACATGGTTGATGATAATGAGGGAGTCCAAGATTAAAGGTAAATCATTGGTTGAGGATTCCCTTAGAGAAAGTGGATGAACAAGATTGAAAGGGTAGTTTGGAGTACCTTGGGGGTATGGAATATAATTGACCCATGTGCCATGTACCAAGATCACCACATGTTCAAAGATCCATACCTTGTGTACAAAGGTCCATTCATGTGCACATTTTTGGAGGATGTGCATTATTTGAGGGTATTAATGAGGGTTAGGAATATGCTAGTGGGGGGTTCATGTACTAATTGATTTTAGCCCACATAATGAAAAGCGAATGAAAAAGGGATTAAATAAATAAATTTATTTATTTAATTTTTGGGATGAGGATTGGGGACTTAGATAAATAAATATTGAGATTTATTTATCTAAGGTGGATTATAGAAGGATGATTAATGATTAAATTCTAGGAAACAAGTCAAGCGAATAGTAATGAATATTGACTTTTTTATTATCGATAAAACGCGACAGAGCAATGAAGATTATATTAATATAATAAAATTCATAGATACATCCATTTTATTAAGCAATGGTTAGCCTAGACCATTCAGATCTCTACCTACTGTTCCTATGCCACTATCAACAAAAAATACTGTTGCCACCAAGAGTAACAAGACTTAAGATTCCACATTTCCTTTTTTCTTGGAGGACCTCAAGGTTGATTGGTGCTGAGGACTTTGTTTCTTCCTCTTTAACTCTGTCCATCCATCATCTTTTGGATGACAATGCACCAGTTCTGGACCATCTACGAACCCTGTAACCATATAATTCTCCATCGGCATAGGGGAGAAAGCGAGGACAACGTCCTTTGATTGATGTCCCTCAACATCAGTACCACCTTCACAACCTGGAGCCAACGGGGAATCCATCACAGATCCCTTTTTGATATGATCATTAGTCGAAATCGAAGAGCATACAACAAAAGAGGGGGTGTTGTAAGCCTTAGTATCCACTGGAGGTGCTTGGGGTTGATCTGAGGCTTGAGGGGAGTTGGGAGGAATGACATAATGCTGAGGCCTAACCCCATCCCGCCAGGAAGGTTTCCCAGAGGAGACTAAATTCCTCTCAGCTAGCTATTTTTGACAATGGGAAGTATGATGATCCGTTGAAAAACAATGTCTGCATCTGAAGGCGATTTTCTCATAGTCTATAGGTTGTGACCAACATCTATTGCCCACTTTCAACATGATCTCAGCAAGGAGGCCGTTGGATAACTCCATTTCAATGCATATTCGAGCATAAGTAGAGTTTTGATAATCGACTGTTTCCTTGGAAGTGCAATGATACTTCCGTAAGGCATTCCCAATGGATCGTAGATAGTCAAGTTCCCAAAATTGTTGAGGAAGATACGAAAGCCAAACCCAAAAATAAGCTATAGTGAAGACATCTGTGCGTAGATTGAAGGCGGGGAACCATGGTTTCATTGTCAAAAATCACCTTGGAAGATCCAAGGGCTGTTCTCCAACACCAGCTTCCTATCCTCCTTTGAGTCAAATTCCAGTATAAGGAACCCCTTGGAACAGGGGTAAATCCAAATTTCTCCTTCCATAAATTATTTCCATTGCTTAGAAATCCATGTGTGAAGATCACATAATTTTGGCCATACCTTTGTGAATCTACAAATAAGGGCATAATCCTGCAAAAAAACCTCCCGATCCTTGGCCAAGTCGTCCAAGCACACCTCCGAGGTTGTGGATGAGGGGCACACAGAAAGAAGGGAACCCTGTCGGGAAAAACCACTTGATTGGTGAGAGGCCCGCACACTAGAGGAGCGTCAGAAGCCACCATTCACATCTTGAGAACCAGTGCGATGAGAGTCCAAGTGTTTGTCTGGAAGAATACCAAAATCGAAATTTGTGTTGGATGGATCACGCCCTAACCCTTGACAACCATGGCACCCATTATTTGAAATTTGACGGCGCACGAAGGGTTTATACGCATGCCTGACTTGCGAGTCCGATACCCTAACAGTGCCTTGCAGAGCAAAAACAAAGTTCATTAGGCAATGCTTACTCTTGAGGTCGATGCCATCATTTCCATCGTAAAAACAAGAACTATTGCGAGAGCTGTTGGAGCAGTCGTTTGAGGAAGACACACGTACAAAGTGAAAATGAGCAGAGCGCGACATGGCGAAGGTTAATATATGAATATTGATTTTATTAATTGAATAATAAAATATTATTTAATTAACAAGGGGATAAAAATAGATAATTAATTTAATAAATAGTGATTTAGTCAATCAATTTATAGAGGAAATTGATAATTGATTAGCTAAAATGATGATGTGTCATTGTAAAGTGTCTACATTACCAAGGGCAACCCAAGGCGTGTAGGAGGTGGGGTCACTTCTTAGAGATCCAAATGGTCAATCAATCTTAGTTGGTGCCTTGGATATTGACTAGGACACAAATAACATGATAAAAGATTGGACATTCTTTTAGGGACTCGTAGTATCTCTTTAAATGAATTAGAGAAACCTAGGAGTAAAAGGGAACTTTGAGATCATCATCAACAACATGAGTAAAGTTGCCAGATTTGGATGTTGGATGCTATTCTCTTTGAGGCATAAAAGCTTGTGATTAGATTTTAGTCTTCTTCACTCATATCAAATAGCAAGGGAATTAGGTGGTTGATTGGGTAGCCAATTAGGGGTCAACTTGAAAAGTGTTTCTATCGAGCAAGAAAAATGATAGGAGTTAGACTTCCCAAAGGAGGCTTAGGTGTTTGATGCAGAAGCATTCAGGTGCATGTGCTATCAACATCAACCAAAATATTAAATATTTTAATTTATTTTCAGTTTTGGTGTGTATTTTTATTTGCTTTGGTGTTTTCAAGCATCTCTTTGTAGCAAGAAGACTTAAAATGGGTCAAAATTACAATTTTCAATTTTTTTCACTAGTTCGCTATTTTGAAGGCCCACAAACAATTTTATGAAAATAATTGTTTCTGGAGATTCTTGAAGGTATTTCACCAAATGTGAAAAAGAATTGTCACCAAATTCCTCACCGTTTGGGATATTTTAATGTTGAAAGTTTATGCTGGCAATTTTACAAGAAATTTAATTTCTGGAGTTTTGTGATAGCTGGGGCGAAATCCTTTTGTGGGAAGCTTTGTATAGTCATTCTAAGCATAATTGATCATTTTCATGTGAAGATGAGCTCCTTAGTGAAAGATATGTAAAAAGTTAGTTTTCAGCCTTGGCACGAGATATGAAGCACCAAGAATTAAGTATTTAGGAGGAGAGGGGGATGCATATTGAAGATATTTTAAAAATTTAAAGCCAACAAATAGAGAGAAGGGAAGGCTACGTGGATAATCAGAGAAGGGTGGAAGGGGGCTGTGCTATGTTAATGACATCTTAAAAAATTAAAATCAACAAAAAGAAAAAGTGTGTGAAGTATAATACAACTACATGAAAAAGATAGAGGGGTGTGTGGGAGATAAGGAAAACAACAACTTAAAGTAGTTTTGGGTAGGAAAACTCGAGAATTGCAGTGCATGAAAATGAGACAGAGAGCAACACCATACACAAGAGAAAACCCGATTTACGTGGAAAACCCAATGAGGGAAAAACCACGGTGAGGACTAGTCACAATATAAGATAGAAAAATTGGTACAAAAGGGATCATTGCATAAATATGACAAAATGTCCAAAAGGCTCACAGCTAAGGCTCACAACCACAAAAAGAATACAAGAAGATAGAAAGAGAATGCTACACAGAGAACACTTCTCAATGCAACAAAGAGTCCACCATAATTTCTCACACTTTCGTAGTCTCACATGAAAGCTTTTAGATTCCTACAACTCACTGCCTTCAAGAACCCTAACATAAATTTCACACTTCTTTGCTCAAATTCACATCACACATCACTCACATCAATCTTGCATCTATCTTGCTTCTTACTCTTTCCTCTCCCTTGCATCAAAACCATACATATTTATATCAAGCTCTACCTCAAAAACTTTCTCCAATGTCAGCCACTACTCGTTATACATACAAATTCAAAATAGGTCACACCTAAACATTCCCACAATGGATAGGAACGAAAGGTGACCTACATAAATCTTTATTTAGGACCCAAATAGATCCCAACAAACTTCAAAACGCTTCTACAAGCCTCACATGTGTTAAACACAAGGTCACCCGACACCCATGCAAAACACCATAAAAATTAAATACACGCTTCCTTAAACCAATCTAAAAAGCTGAAATTTTTGGACAACATAATTCAGTTGAACTCATTCCAGAATAATCTATGAACTACTTAAGATTCATCAAACACTTCATCCAAGCTTGCATCATACAAATACTTCAACTCAGAACAATTGGTAACCCTTATTTGCATACTATAAATGAAACTCACTTTGTATTACACCAAATCAAGTAAACCTTGAATACAAAAAGATAAAAGAATTATAATCTTCCCAAATCTACACAACCTGAAGCCAAATAACGAAGAAAAGTGGAGCAAATACATTTCTCCCAGGCCACAAAAAAACATCACTAAACAACTGGTTCACACATTGGTGAAAATATCTCGCACTGTACAACGATCCAAAAACCCAAATTATGAATATAGCAACCTATGACAACCTTGAATAATCTGCAAGATCCGCACAGGCATAACATCAACATAGAAAGAACTTGGAGCATAATACCTAGAATCATTATGAACACTTGCACAACACAATTTACTTTGTTTATTAATTTTCTCAATATACTCAACATCTTCAAACCATAGTTGACATCAATGACAACACAAGTCAGTAGACTTCCTGTTGACATCAATGACAACACCTTCATTCTAACAATAATATCCCACTTTTTCATTGATGGCAACACAAGATGCGAAAAGCCACCAAAGGAAACACACACACACACACACACACACACACACCTTTTTTTATGATTAGACAACCTACACAACATTCCAAAACTCTCTCCTCTTTTCATGAGTGTCCCCCTATGATAATAATGATTAGACAACATATACAACTTTCTCCACTGATACCTTATATGATTTTATCTCTCCTCTTGAGTAGATAAGCTCTTTTTCACATGATTCTCTCCCCCCTTTTGAAATCAATGGAAAAGGAAAAGGGTTTGCATTATTTTCCCCCTTTGACACTAAACAAATAAAATTTCTTTGAACACTCCCCCTTAGGAGTATACCCAAACAAATCAGCATCTCAATGACAACACATGAAACTACCTACTCCCCTTGAGAGGTAGCCACCAACATCAGTCCAGAAAGAGATAGACCCTTAGATCCACTAGACTGATGCATGTCTATATGCATCTAGTTGAAATAGGGAGGGGTGCTAACCCCCAACTTCTCCTGAAGATACTCAAAAGTATCCTTAGGAAGAGTCTTAGTAAATATATCAACAATTTAATCCTTTGTAGGAACATACTCAAGCTTTAATTCATTCTCCACAACCTTCTCTCTTAAAAAGTGATACCTAATAGATATATGCTTTGTCCTTGAATACATCACTAGATTTTTTGAAATGTTAATTGCACTTGTGTTATCATAGAAGATAGAAATAGGCTCATCATATATAATTGATATCCTTCAATGTTTGTCTCATCCATAATACCTGTGTACAACATGATGCTGCTATATTCAGCCTCTATAGTGGATAAAGAAACTAAATCCTATTTCTTACTCAACCATGACACCAATCTACATCCAAGAAAGAATGCACCACCACTTGTATTTTTCCTATCATTAACACAACCAACCCAATCTGCATGTGTATATGCACTTAATGTCAAATCAGTATCCTTAGGATACCACAAGCCATAATATGATGTGCCTCTTAAATATCTGAATATCCTCTTCATTGCTGCAACATGTGTTTCTTTAGGATCTTCTTGAAATCTAGCCACAAGACAAATTGCATGCATGATATCCGGTTTAGTAGCAGTTAAACACAATAGTCCACCAATCATAGATCTGTACTTGCTTTGAGCAGCCTTAGGTGAATCATCATCTTTGCTCAATTCATAACCAGTCACCATAGGAGTACACGCCCGTTTGGAGTCATCCATTCCAAACTTCTTCAACATCTCTTTGACATACTTAGACTGTGAAATGAAAATCCCTTTATCAGTTTGATTGATTTGTAGCCCAAGAAAGAAATTTATTTCCCCAAACATTGAAATCTCAAATGCTTTCTACATTTCTTCTGTAAACTTCTTACACATAGCCTCATTTCCACCAAAGATAATATAATCCACATAGACTACTACTATCAATATTTTGTCTTCCTCAATTTTAAAGTAAAGATTACAAACTGTGTTGCCCTTATTGAATCCTTGTTGTATCAAGTACTTGTCCAATCTTGTATACCAAGCTTTGGGAACTCGCTTCAAACCATATAGAGCCTTCTTCAACTTTCATACCATATCCGGGGGTTGATCTGACAACTAAAATCCTTCTGGTTGTTTCATGTAAACCTCTTCTTCCAATTCTCCATTCAAAAAAGTAGACTTCACATCCATCTGATAAACCTTAAAATATTTATGTGCTGCAAATGCCAAAAACATCCTGATAGCTTCCATCCTAGCCACATGAGAAAAAGTCCCTCAAAGTCTATACCTTCTATTTGTGAGTAACCCTTGCACGCAAGTCTTTCCTTATTTCTTATTACTCTATTCTCATTCAACTTGTTTTTGAATACCCACTTAGTTTCAATTATGTTCTTGTTTGCCGGTCTACGGACCAACTCCCAAGTCTGATTTTTATCTATCCGCATAAGTTCTTCTTTCATTGCCTTCATCCAATATTTATCCTTTCATGCTTCACTCACCATTTTAGGTTAAAATTTAGAAAGTAAACACAAATTTACATCAACTTCAACAACTTTACTTCTTGTCAATACACCTTTCCTCTTGTCTCCAATGATCTGTTCTTTAGAATGATTCTTTTGCACATACTTAAGGGTTTTAGGAGTCTTCTCCAGAGCTTCTTCCTCTTCATTCTGCACTTCTTATTCATCAAATTTTCTTCTACTTCTCTGCAATTAGGTTCATCTAACACGTATCCATCTACTGCAATATAATTCTGTAAGTTTTCATCAACTAATATTTGCACTTTCAACTATCTTTCTCAACCTTTTTTTGTAACATATGTAAGATTTTCTTCTAATAAAATATACAAAGAAGATACGTTCATCATACCTTGCATCAAACTTTCCTAAGTTTTCTTCTTCTCTTTTGATGTAACATTTACTTTCAAACACTCTAAAGTACTTCATAGTAGGAATCCTTCCATACGTAACTCATAAGGAGTCTTTGTGTTGTTTAGCTTTAGCTTGAACTCTATTAACTATGTAAACAACAGTATGAATAGCTTCTCTTTAGTAGACTTCCGATAGATTTTCTCCTTTCATCATAGTCCTTGTAAATTCTTGAATAGTTCTATTTTTCCTTTCAACAACTCCATTCTACTGAGGAGTTCTAGGGGCAGACAAATGCCTCTTTATTCCATTAACTTCACAAAACATGTTAAACTCATTGGATGTGAATTCACCACCTTTGTCAGACCTCATATATTTTATTTTCAAATCCATTTCATTCTCAACCATAGCTTTAAATGCCTTGAATTTATCTAATGCATCAGATTTCTCTCTAAGAAAAGTAACCCATGTCATTCTAGAATAATCATCAATCAAAAGCAGAAAGTACTTGTCACCTTGTAGAATTATCACCCTTGTAGGGCCGCAAAGATCTGTATGCACTAGTTCCAAAAGTCCGGTAGTAAATTGTTCTTGTTTCCTTAAAGCTACTCCTTGTTTGTTTTCCAAATTGACAACTATCACAAACAACATTGATAGGTTTTGTGATTCTAGATAAATCTCTTACTACATGAACTAAACTAATTCTTGCCAAATTTTCAAAATTCATGTGACACATCCTCCGGTGCCATAACCAACTATCATTAATCTGAGACATAAAGCAATGACCATCAACACCTTTAAGCTGATAGATGTTTCCATTTGTTCTCTTACCAACAACAATCACAGTTTCGGATCCTTTTTTGATCTCACATGTTTCATCCTTAAACACAAGATTGTATCCTTAAACGCAAGAGAACACCATATTTACATGGAAAAACTAATGAGGGAAAAACCACCATGAGGATTAGGTTACAATATAAGTTATAGAAAAAATTGGTACAAAAGGGCTCATTGCTAGAACAAGACACACTGTCCAAAAGGCTCATAGCCAAGGCTCACTGCCATAGAAAGAATACAAGAAGATAGAAGAAGAATGTTACACAGAGAAAAAATCTCAATGAAAGAAGGATTCCACCATAATTGCTTGCACACTTTCGCAATCTCACATGAAATATTTCAGATGCCTTCAACTCACTTCCTTCAGGAACCCTAACATGAAGTTTGCATTGCTCTGCTCAAATTCACATCACACACATCACTCACATCAATCTTACATCTATCTAGCTTCTTACTCTTTCCTCTCTCTTACTTGCATCAACACCATACATATTTATATCAATCTCTACCTCAAAAGCCTTCTCCAATGTCAGTCACTAGCCGTTATACATACAAATTCAAAATAGATCGATACCTAAAAATTCCCGTGGTGGATAGGAACGAAAGGTGACCTACATAAATCCTTAATTATGACCCAAATGGATCCCAACACACTTCAACATGCTTCTACAATCCTCACGTGTAGTGTTAAACACAAGGTCGACCAACACTTGTGCAAAAAACCATAAAAATTAAATACACGCTTGGACTTAAACCAATCCGAAAAGCCAAAAATTCCAGACAACATAATTCACTTGAACTCAATCCAGAATAATTTACAAACTACGTAAGATTCATCAAACACTTCATCCAAGCTTGCATCATGCAAATACTTCAACTTAGAACAACTGGTAACCCTTGTTTGCATATTGATAAATGAAACTCACTCTATACTGCACCAAATCAAGTAAGACCTTGAATATAGAAAGATAAAAGCATTGCAATCAACTTCCCAAATTTGCACAACTTGGAGTCAGACAATGGAGAAAATACATTTCTCCCAAGCCACAGAAAACATCACTAAAAAATTGGTTCACACACTGGTGAAAATATCTCGCACTGTACAACAATCTAGAAACCAAAATTTTGAATATAACAATCTTTGACAACCTTGAATAATCTATAAGATCCGCATAGGCATAAAATCAACATAGGAAGAATGTGGAGCACAATACTAGGGCTCAATATGAACACTTGCATAACATAGTTTACACTATTTATCATTTTTCTTAATATCCTCGACATCTTCAACCCATAGTTGGCATCAATGACAACACCAGTCAATAGACTTCCCGTTGACATCAATGACAACACCTTCATTCTTACAACGAAGAGATGGTATTATTTTGATTCATGTAAAGTGAATTTTGGATAATGAAATTAAAATTGCTTCAATCTATTATAGTATGTAAATTGAATTGTGTTTTATTGAGTAATCATTGAAATTGAGTGTAACATTAAATTAAACTTGTTTGACAAATGAAATTATAAAAAAAAATTGTGCTGGCTGCGAGAATTGTGGTAATGTTGAATTTTTGATTGAATTTTCTTGGGTTAGCAAGAGTGAAGCTTTTTCTGTGTCAATTGGTATTAGAGCCTTTGATTTTGAGGACATTTGTAGACCGTCGACTGTGAGATAGTTCACACTAGGACCTACTGTTTGTGAAGAGTGAGAAAGCGGTAGAGAAGAAACTCGTGAGGGCTTGTGATAACTTTAAGAAACCCCCCTCAAAAAAAGATATAAAATCTTGGCGAATCTTTCATTTTCTGAGGAAAAATATTAATTTCTATTGGTGAATCTTTCATTTTTTTCAAAAAAAATTGGTGATTTTTTTACATCACTAAAATTTTGTAGAATTTTTTTGCAACTCTTGAAAAAAATAGGAAAATGCATTAATTATGATGGAAAATCCATCCAATCTAAAAATATTTTTCATGGAAAAGTAAGGGCCCAAGGGTGGAAATTATCAATGGGTTTAAGGGGTAGACTAATATTTACTTGTCACCATTGTTTTAAAATATAATATAATGACCCTCATTGTATTCTGTAAGGTAAAATGTACCTACAATATGTAATTCTAATGGGGCTTGAAATTTCTTTTAGATCATTGATCTTACAACCGTCGTACTTTGCGAGGTAAAATGTACCCATAATCTATAATGGTCATGAGACCCAAAATTGTGGGGCCCATGAGAATTACACATCATGGGTACATTTTACCTAGTGGAATACAACAAGGGCCATTAGATTATATTATAAATCAATGGTGGAAACTAAAGATTAGAAATATGGTCCTAAAGCAACTAATAATTATGATATACTATTGATGAATTAATATAGATTTCTACTATAATTATAAAATTTAGGTGAATCTTATCTAATCATGCATCGAATATTGTGGCAAATTTTTGAGTTAAAATTTGTAATAAAATAAATTCTTTGGTGATTTAAATAAGACTACAATAAAATTTTGTAAAAATGTGGTGATTCAAGTCATGTTATAACTCAAACTATTAGCCAATTTTGGATTTTCAAATTTTAACTATTAGCCAATTGGCGAATATTAGCCTCTAAAAAAATCACTAGTGAGGGTTGTTGTATTTAAGAGGAGTCCTGAGTAGCAAGAGAGCTTGAAGCCACGAAGAATTTGTTTTGCAGGATGAGTGTGATGGCATATTGCATGAAGTGAGAATTGTGGAAGATTACAACAAACAAGATGGGATAGGTCATGAGGAGACCTGTGCGAATACTGCTTTGGGAGCAGTATTGGGTGAATGTGGAGAATGAAAAGTTTGAGAAGATGGAGCAAATGGTTCATGAAAATGTAGGAAAGATTGAGGCAAGGCTCAAGAAATTAGAAAAGAATTTTTGGAAAAGTGAGAAGAAAGTGGTAAAGAGGAGTGAGAAAAAGAGCAAGGACAACAACCTTGACTTGGATGGAGAAAGATGAGAGAGAAACCCCTACTGAAGATGTTGCAGTGAAGACATGCCATGAGGATTCTAAATTACCCAAGTAAATCTAGAGTAATCATCAATTAACAACATAAAGTAACTTTCACCTAGCATACTCATTGAATGGGTTGGTCCATAGAGATTTGTATGAATGAGCTCCAAAATACTCCTTTGATTTGAATTTTGTTGGGTGAAAATAGTGTAATCAACTTTTCAACAGATTATGCCATCTAGACTTCAGCCATAGCTATGCGAGATATAATCTCTCCTCTCAGAAATGGGAGGCGTCCTTCTTACTGCTAATTAGAAGCTATAGTAAAATTAAAGAAATACTTACAAAATGTACACTGTACTCATGAAATGGGGGGGTGTGTTACATTCATACTTCTCTCTTTTTTCAGAGAATATGTTTACAATGCTTCACGATGAAAAGCTTTAGATCTGATAACTTAAACTTAAACAATAACAATAATGCCGATACTTCTATCTTGACAAAGTGCAACTTAGAAATACTAGGTATGATTTATAATAACAAAGGAAAAAAGGAAAAGGGGAAGGCTCACGAAGACACAAAGTCGTTTCGTAGCCTTTTCAATGTTGAATCTTGTAATAGTATCGTTTGTTGTATTAGAAGCACAAAGTCTTCTTAGACATAGCGATTCCTCGAACAACATGAATGATTACAAGCACAAAGTCTTGTAGATCCTTCAACAAAAACCTTCAAATATAAACAAATCCAAACGATAAATGTAACACAAAGTTTACATCAACCACTTGAAGCCCTTTCAATCTCATACACAAATCACTACTGATATAATCAACACACAAGACAATCGATTCCAACACAAAGTCTGGCATGCAATCCTCTTCTTTAATGATTAGATCTGAATTCACAATATTGAATGTTTCAAAAGAGTAGCACTTCGTTGCAAAATATCAAAAGGTAACTATTACAAAAGAAATCCCTCTTATTTATAGAAAAGGAGGGAAGAGAAAAAATAGGGAATCAGATGAGTAAAAATAGGAAACCCTAATCTAACTGTGTAATTTATTTCTACGTAATTGCACCTCATATTTTGGTGCAATTACGTTTTACAAAAAGACACCAAAGATGTCAAAAACTATTTACAATGTGCAAAGTAGGGGACACCAAAACTGGCAAACACTGGAGACAAAAAGAAGACTATTGTTCTTTGCAATGGGCGCACAAGTCTTCATATTTCTTTGCCGTATCTCGTAGGAAAGTTTCATCTGGCCCGACTGTATAATCCACCAACGTGTGTATTTTGGTAATCATCTTCTTTGCAAACGAAGAAACCTTTTCACACCTTTGAAGATGAGCCTTGAAACAATCAAGTGAAAGCCGCAGATCACATACAATGTGCATGGTGTTTTTGGTAAAACCTTTATCATCCACCAGTGTCATGAAGGCCTCTTTATACACTTGAATAATCTCGCTGAGAGGGAGAAAGGTGTGCTCGTCATCAAGGAGATCACCTGGAAACTCTTCCATCCCATTTACCAGTAGAACCCGATAACCTTCTACATCCTCTTGTACCTGGTGAATGTCATCAATCAAAAAATTTAATACTTGGATCTTATGTTTGAGCGATTCTTTCACCTCTACATATTTCTCCTTGTCAGGTATTACTCCATTCCTTACCAATTTGCTGATCTTGGATTCTTTCATTTTTAGCCATGAAGATAAGGACCTTTCCATCTCATGTAGATCCTTCACAAGTGCTCCTTCCTCTTTATTGAGCTCAGTTTGTAGCCGGGCTACTTGTATTTTCTTCTCACTTGCGGTGGTGATGAATTTTATCCCATGATCTATGATTTCTTCAATGAACTCATTCAAGACTTTACCCTTGGCTGCAAGATTTTCTACCTTTTGCATAGCTGGTTCTTCAATATTCACCAAGGTCATAGATTGGGCATCACCCATTGAATATCCCGCTATGTTTCTCAAGATGTTCGCATAGCGTTTAGCCTTCTCCTTGTATAGATTCTTAGCTTGCTCCATCTTGTCAAGCCTTCCTGCAAGAGCATCTAATACTACTTGGGCATTTGCTTTTGCACTCTCATTGGTTACCTTCCCAAGTTGTATTCTTTGTACATTATAATCTTCCATGTTTACATCACCCTCTGGTTGTGAAGGAAAACCTACCTCAACAAACTTCTAGCCAGCTTTATCAACATGGAGTCTTGATAGCGCCTTAGCCTTTTTCTTTTCCTTGTTATTGGGGGCAGGTATTTCTTCCAGGTCCAGCTCATTGGGGGAGATCATTTGCTTTTTGCGCTTAGGAACCTGCGACACCAACCAAGGAGGGAGGGAAGAAGTATATACATCTCTTGTTACCGCTAATTCCTGAGCTGTAGGGGCTCCTTGAGGAATAACTGAAATAGTAACTATGGGTGTCGTTGTAGTCATTATGGGCTCAGTTGTCTATACGCCAAGCTGACTTTGCAAAGATTCATTCATGAATCTGTTAAATTCAGCCTCCGAAGAAATGTCAAAAGATGGAGATGACAAACTGGGGAGAGAAACTGGCGAACTAGATAGATCATTGATATTTTGTGCTCGGTCAACTGCAAAAGAAACCAACACCATTGACACTATTGGTGGGGAAGAAACATCTTCTACTCCTATAACCATGGTAGGAAGAGGAGAAGAAGGAATGGGTGGAATAAGAGATTTAGGAATTGAAGGAGTGTGAGGAGGTGAAGACACTGGGATCTGTTTAGTTTCACTCCGAGGAGGGGACAAAATCTGCTCATCCTCTTGGTATTCCTCAACCTCTTCTACAAATTTCTCTTCTTCTTCATTTGATTCGGTTTCTCCAGAGTCTTCATCATCTGATTCTTCGGATTCAAACTCTGTATCTCCTCCTTCCTCATCTGAAGATAAATCCTCAAAAACAAGCTCCTTCTCTTTTGCATGAGATGTGGTAGCCCTTGTTTCTCGTATTTCAGTGGTCTGTGGAGTATTTTTCCCCACAGTGAACTTAATCCTTGGCCCTTTTCGTGATGAAGAGGGAATCGTGGCCTGTTTTTCTTTGGCGCAGGATTTCGGTGGTGGACTAGGTTTTTCTTTGGGAAGCTCACCTTCAAAATCTGTCTTGAAGGCTTTTATCTGATGGCCATGCTTGTGAAGCCATTATGCTGAGTTGTATAGGATAGGGGCTAGCCTTTCCCTTATGTAAGTACATTATTTTTTGGACCATTGTACTGGAGGCAAAGGTTTCCCGGTGATATTATCCTCATCATAGGCAGAATTGAGGACGTCTCCTAGATCTATAAAATCTTCAAGCAAATCAGCTATGAGGGCCCTGATTTGTTCAACTGTCAATCTGCAAAAATCCAATTTATGTACATCTTCCTCATCTCTACATTCTGCCCATATGTCTTCAAAATGGTAAACATGGCTGTGACCTTTCTTGAGTTTCTTCTTTACATCTCTGAAGTCAAAGTCACGCCTGTACTTGTAGGTCTTGATAGTCATTATGTGCATCTCTACTGAAACATTCTTGGCCTTCTACACACTTTTGATCGTGTATCTGCCAATGGTTAATGGGAACTTAAAACTTGGCTTATGATTCTTTTGTCGTTCTTTGTGCACTGAAATTGATTGCCTGCACAACTCCATAAGAACCCATTTGTCTGATGGGTACCTGGGAAGCATATAAGGACATCCCGTGAAACAACCTACCCTTATGTAAGTAAAGGTTGGGAATTGTAGAAAAACACATCCAACCTTGCTGACTGCCTTGTAGGCTTCATCTGAAATCCTCTTATTCTCCAGTGTCGGGTCAAAGGTGAACAACAAAGGAGCGAAGAAAGCATCTGTGACTCTCCTGAAATGGTGGAAGCTTTCCCTCAGGTTGAATTTGTAATAGTAATCATAGATAGGGGTAGAATGTCTATTACCTTTGGTAGATAAACCTGAAAACTGCCTCATTACTGCTACTGCATACACCAAGAAAGAAATATAAAATTTCAAGGTAGTGGGCACCTTGATCAGTTGCTCATGGATTTCGTCATTGATTTGTGTTCCCCAATCAATGTGTACTTTCCTCCTTCTGATGATCCGGATGTACTCATACATCCAATCTTGAAAATGAGAGGATTCAGGCAAGCCCTTAACTCTACTTAACAAGGTAATCATGTCTCTCACATCTTCTTTGAAGTCACTCCTGGGGAGTCCCTTAGGCCACCTAGAAACATCATGTCGGGGAGTCTTCAACCATTGTGAGTTGATCAATGTCTTGGCCTTGATCGAATCATTGTCAAATATCTCTTGAGCCTTCTGGATCGTGATGGGTGTGTATTGTTCCATCTATGGAACTTTGAAGACTATGTCAAAGAATTCACCATCAAGCCTCATTACTACTTGACCTACATAATCTCTCATAGTTCTGTCTTCTTGGATATAGTGAGTAGCAACTTGAAGTACGAACTCAGTGTGATGAGATGAAGTTGGGAAATTAGATACCATATGAAGATTGCTATGTACAATGGCCTTCAGATTCTCATCCCATGGCCTCTGTTGGATCCTCTTCACGAAATCTGCTAGATCTTGATGAGCGATATGAGTATCTTTGATCTCATCCACCTTGGACAACACCACGATTGGAGGGAAAAGGCCCTGGTACTTATACTTCATCTTACCTTTTTCTTTAGGAGATGGTGATGGTGTTTCAGCTAACATTTAGGGGAGCGAAGACTGATGTATTTCTTATCTTCGAGGATCTTTTGATGGAACTTTGAAAATTAACTGCAAGAATGGTGGATTCAATGATTGTCAGGAAATATATGTCACATGGGGGAGCATGAAATGAACATGGCGATATGGAGTCACTGTGTTTTGGCCATATGGTGTGGAAAACGAGGTGCAAAAAATGAGCACGGAGACAAAAATGAGGATAAAACACATTTCAGAGTGTTAAGATAAAAAGTGCAAATTTTGGTGCTCGGGCGGTGAAAATCACCGCTCAAGCACTGAAATGATATTTTGTTTTGGTGTCGAGGCGGTGAAAATCACTGCTTGAACATCGACATGTCAAAACAGTTGGGTGTCATGGTGATGATTTTCATCGCCTCGACACCTGGGTATTTATGTGCATGGGTGTCATGGCGGTGAAAATCACCGCCAAGACACCAATATGTGACTTAGCACTTTCATGCGATGTCGGTGAAAAACCTCGCCTGTATACTGACAAAAACAAAGACCGACGTGCATGAAGACTAGGGAGATCCTTTGCCATGACAGTGCAAAGGTTAAGAGGAAAAAATGATAGCAAAAAGAAACCACCGAAGACACGAAGGGAGAAGCAAAGAAAAAGACTAAGTGACAGGAACATGGCGAAGAAGAAAGCCAAAGATCGACGAGAAATACAAGAGCATTCAACTCTAAAATAAAGAAAACTAACAACTGAAAGGAAAAAAAAATGCGAACATACCTCAATGGTCGACAATGGCGAAGATCACTGTGAAAACCACGCGCTGGAGGTAGACACCAAAGTTTGATCTCAATGGAGGCAACTCATGATAGCACGGGAGCGAAGTATGGAGAAGAGTCTAAAAACAATTATGCGAAAATGACTCAAAGTTGGAGTTAATAACCCTAGAAAATAACTTAGATTGCGCGCATTGAATGCGGCTGGCGAACTCAACTCAACTAACAATTAGGTGCTCGGGTGGTGAAAATCACCGCTCGAGCACCAACATGTCAAAACAGTTGTTTAGGTGCAATGACAGTGATTTTCACCGCTCGAGCACCAAAAACAGTTAGAGTAAAAAGGTGCAATGGGGGTGATTTTCACCACTGGAGCACCAAAAACTAGAAAAAATGACTTGACTCCTGGGTTTAAAAGGAGTCAAACCTTAAACTCGAAACTCGAGCTTATCATCACCTACTCGGACTAGGTAAGATTAGAGACCTCGTAAAACAAGTTTGCCTCGTTCTACGTGCTTGAAACACACGGTCCTAGGAAACAGACTAGTTTCGTAGGGGGTTATTCGTGAATCGAGTGCTGCTAGATTCTGTGATAACAAATTTGACCGTTGTTTTCTTTCCAAGTTGGTAGTGATCACAAATGGTATTTGAGTGTTTTGAGATTTTTGGCATATCTCTTACCGCCTGTGTATTGCTGATTTTAACAATATTGTCAAAGTTGATGTGTCTGATCCTTCCATGCCAAATCCAACTTTCATCTTCTTTTTCCATAAAACATTTTTAGCTTTGTTTTCATTTATGATGTAAAGATTATTAGCTGTCTTATATGGTTCTTCTATCAATCTTCCTTCCTTCTTGGTTTTGCATCCCTCTTCATGAAATGAGAGATTATGACCTTGATCACATAAATGGATTACAGTTAGAAGATTGCGCTTTAATCCTTCAACATGAAAAACATTCTTTATCTTTGTTCTTACATTGTCTAGACTAATAGTTACTTTTCCAACAATATTGGTCATAGCATTATCCCCAAAACTCATTGTTTCCTTTATCTATGTTCTTCATTGTGAGAAATTAACTTTTGTCACCAGTCATGTGATATGAGCAACCACTATTAATATACCATTGTTCTCCATCATCTTAAGCATGTAGGGAAATTTGTATTAACACGAATCTCTCTTTTCTATCTTGTTTCTTCTTTTTCCATACTTTTGAATTCTTCACCTTTTGTTCCAAAAGGATGTCTTTCTTTTTGTCTTGCTTTGAGGAATCTACAAAGATAGTTCTAAAAAATCGTGTTGTGTGCCCATAGGTATTACATTTAAAGCATTCAACATTGTAAAGTATAGGAGACAAATAATTGTGATTCCTTCTATCCAACTTAGAGGTATTCTTACCCTTGTTCCAACCAAATTTTTTCATAGGAGTCCTACAATTTATTTCCTTGCGACCAAAATGATTGCATGTTAAACAATAACCAACAAAAGGATGATGAAACTTAGTCATATGTGCTTGGATTTGTAGAAATAATTTTCTAAATGTGTTCTTATTATTTTGATATGTGCTTGGTTTTGATGCAACATGACTATATTTTGCTTTGCTACATTCTCCTTTGCTGGGGATTTTAAGTGCATCAATATAACTCTTTGGTCTTTCCTTATTTGATTCTACTTGTGCCTTTTCTTTGCTCTCTTCATAACCAAGACCAATTTTTATAGATGGTGGTCTTTGTTCATTTATAATGTATAATGTTGTTTAAAATATCAATGCTCTTTTCAAACTTGAGACTTTTGTTTAATTTGGTAGTAGTTTCTTTTAATTCCTCCCTTAGAGAGATAATCTAGGATTCTAGTCTTCCACATTTTTCTTCTTTTACCTTTAATTGAGATCTAATCTCTTCTTCAGTTCACTTAGCCTCCTCAATTTGAACTTTCAAATCTATGACTACCTTTTCAGATTCCTCAAGTATTTTGGCCTTTGATTTACATTCTTTTTGAAACAATAGCTTACTTTGAATTCTTCTTTCTAAGTCCCTCAATTTATTCTATAGCACGATAGAGTTCTTCCTCAAATTTGTCATCATCATCATCTTCATTATCAAATTTAGTCTTCTCTTCCTCATGTATTTTGTATTAGGCTTGCCAAGAATTCAAAGGGGAAATGATACATTCATGAAAATAGTAGATAGGCTTTCAAGATGGTGCATTTCATTCCTTGTAAGAAAAATAGTAATGCGGTACATATAGGGGAATTGTTTTTTAGAGAGGTGGTAATATTGCATCACTTATCAAAGAAAATAGTTTTAAATGAAGACACCGAGTTCATGGGATACTTTTAGAGGACCTTATAGAGGAATTTGAAAATAGAAATGAAATTCAACTAAGCATACCATCTCCAGATTGATGGGAAAACAAAGGTAGTGAACATAATCTTGGGCAATTTATTGAGATTCTTGGTTAGAGCAAAGAAAGGACATATTTTTATTGCAAGAAGAATTTCATACAATAATCTAGTAAATAGGAGTATTGAAAAGACACTATTTTAGCTTGTGATTGGTGACAATCCAAGAAACTTAAAAACTAAGAGCTATTGGAAATGAAGATAAGAGAATTATGGATGTAGAGGATTTTGTTGACATATGAAGAAGGTACATGCAAAGGATAGGTAATATCTATAGAAGATGAATGATAAACACAAACACGATGTAGACACAACTAGAAGACACAAAGAATTTGTGGTGGGAGATGAAGTAATGGTATATATTAGAAAGGATATATTTCTAGTCAATACATATAACAAACTCAAAATTAAGAATTGTGGTCCTTGCAAGATTATTAGGAGGTTTATCTTAAGAAACATATATGGGATATAGTTTCTTGAAGGATCAGATATATATCCAATTTTTAATATTATAGATTTGTACCAGTATAATGAGGGGGGCTGAAAAGGAAGAAACACAAAAGATATCAAGCATATTCCCATATTGCCACAACCAAAAGAGGAAATTGAGGAAATATTGAACATCAAAATTGGGAGAAGTACTAGGAATAGGATAAATAAGGAATACATAGTAAAATGGAGAGGAAGACCAAAGGAAGACTCTAGTTGGATCTCTAGGGTTAAGGTAAATAGACTCAATTTACCTCTCAATCCTAGAAAGTGATGTACTCACTTTCTAACTTAACTAGGTTGTTTGATGTAGGAGTGCATCATTGTGGGAATAGAAAATCCTACATCATTGGGAGGGCTTGTATATAGTTATTAAAAGTTGTCATATTTCATCGCATTTGGTATATATGCTTAGCAATTTCAATATCATAATTGAGAAATGTCTTGGGAGGATGCAACCACATTTCTAATTTATTTTAGAATTAGACTAGTATATTGTCACAATTATAAAATAAATTTTAAGTGCTAGCAAAATTGGAGTTTTCAAAAATCAATGAGCACATAAGAAGGTTTATGGGGGACCACATGAGCTGATATTGGACACTGCAAACCTTTCTTACTATTGATTTGAAAATAAGCTTTACTACATGTTTCAAACTTTTAGGGTTTTGTGCCACCTTATAGCCAATGTAAATCCTTAAGGAGGATGAAGACTAGTATATATTTGGATTTCCCATGATTATTTGAGTTCACTAAGGAGCTAAGGGGGATATTGGAGCATAAGTGGGAATACAAGGGTGTTAGAATTATGAAAAAACACGAGCCGTAAGATCAAACAATGAACAAAGACACCTTTCACACAAGAGACCTACAAACAATATATGCAATATTTCTCAACAAGAAAAAGCTACATAATTCAAGAGAGATACAATGAGGGTTTAGTACTATATAGGAGTAACCCTAAATGAGAAAGGGATTAGATCGACAAGTGTCAACACCTCCTGCAATGAGACAAAATGATCTAATAATAGCTCTCTAGTTAACATAGAAAATCACTCCTGAGTTAAGCTAAGTGCGTGAGAATAAATAATGCATGATTAATCTAACACCCCACCTTAAGATGAACTTAGGGAGTAGCTAAAAACCATAAAAAGAGAATGCATAATGGGTCTCAGAAAACAAGGCTTGGTGAGGTACCCATGTACAAAAATTTGAGCAACATGATCAAACAATGAACAAAGATACCTTCCATGCAAGAGAGCTACAAACATTAATATGCAATATTCCTCAACAAAAAAAAAAATTCAAGAGAGATAATACAATGAGGGTTGAGTGCTATATAGGAGCAACCCTAAATGAGAAAGGGATTATATTATGACAAGTGTCAACATCTCATGCGATGAGACATAATGATCTACTAATAGCTTTTTAGTTAATATAGAAAATCACTCCTAAGTTTAGTTTAAGTGCATAAGAATAAATTAGACTAATAATTAGTTAAAGGTTAATAAATTATTAGCTAATGTATGATTAATCTAACACTCCCCTTAAAATTAACTTAGTAGTAACTAAAAAAACCAAAGAATGCATGTTGGGTCCTACCAAATAAGGCCTGGTGAGGTACCCATGTACAAACAATATAATCTGTCACAACTCGAGAAAATGAGAAAACCTCATGGGAAAATCTCCTCTCCAAAAGAGAGAAAGACAAATGAAGGATTGAAAAATCCTCCAAATTAAGGTTAAGGGCTAAGAAGCCTCCAATCAAAAGGATTGAAGCACAAATTTGTAGACAACTATCGAAAGATGATTGCTATAGTGTTTAAATGAATAACTCCATAAATATGAATGCAATAGTGTCCATATGGTACATGCTCCATCTCACTGAAATGCAGGGTAACCAACTGCTGATGTATGCTGCATACGCCTAGAGTACATAGGAACACAAACTAAATACATAGATCACTCCAAAAATAAAACCAAGGGAGCATTAGCACCAATATTAGAAACCCCCCTAATAATGCTAACAAGGGAGAGCCAAGATAGGTACATTGAAACCATGTGAAACTAAGAAGTGCATGTAGTAAAAACACCCTACAAATAAAACGGTGTGTAAACTAAGACACACACACATGAGGCAAGAATCACAAGGACTCATTACTATTGTGGAGGAGACACTCATTTGACAAATATATGATGGTAAAACAAAGGCAAACAATAACCCCCATGACACTTTATATCATAGTGAGAGTATAAAAGGCACAACAAGATGTGCAAAATCCCCAAAAAAATATACACTAGAATGAAATTTTATCTCAATGCATCTACAAAAGAGAATGTGCATGAAAAAGATGTCTACATTGCCCAAATAGGATAAAATACTAGAAATACATATAGAACATCCAAAAATGAGTCATCCCACACAAATGAAAAGTTTTCAGGAGCTAAGACATCCAAGTAATTCACTAGAATGTGAAAACACAAAAAATTGAATAAAATGTACCTAGAGATAAATTTGAAAAAAGTGGATGGATGGATGTGAATAGCTCTAAGAGACCATCCCAACGTCGTTGAAGTCCTGAAAATTGGAGAAACAAGTCAAAATTTATGAGCTCATAACTGAAAATAATACCCCTAACTTCAACGGGTTGTAGAATGCACTAGCAACAAAAAATGGTGATGAGACCCACATCACTGGAAACTTGGTGGAACCAACTTTCCAATGATATATTGTTCGCCCAATTTTGATATCATACACCCAAGTTATGGATAAAAGAACAACATTGCTCTCTTAGGGCCAAAGAGGGGTCTTAAAGGGGCCTACCCTAGTCCGTACCGCTAACATCATGTTGACATTAGTAGAATGTTTTGGAGAATATTCCTCGATCGTTGAAAAAAAATCCAACCCCCTATTGAAAAAATCCAGTAGCCTAAGAATAAAAAAGTTTCTGAACGATATATTCCACCATTGGCAAAATATTCCTCCGCCACCACCAAGAAAAACCAACTAGAAAAATGGGTTGAAAATATTTTGTAGTTGCCATAGAAGAAAAAATGGTGCCAAATCTTTTTTGGCGAGCTATCGAGTGTCATAAAAGAGGTGTCGTTGGTCAACATTAAAGCCACCAATGGGGCATGGGGCCCACACGGTACCCTTGGAGGGTTGCACAAGTACTCTACGAAGGGTACCGCCCTACATAGGTGTACAACTACAACCTATTTAATTTTTTTTGAAAAAAAACTAAAATAAACAATTTTAAAAAGCTATTTTTTAAAATTTATTTAAAAATCCGATCTTGTGTCCATACAAGGGCCCGTACGACCCTTGTATAATTTTTTTTGCCTCAGAACCTCCCAACAACAAAATAGGGCAAATCTATAGTCAAAATTTGTTGAATCAGCCTCTTGAATCCAATGGTGAGGTCATTTTCATGCCAAAAAGCACCTAAAAATCACTCACCTCCAAAAATTGCAAAAAAGTAATCTAGAGAATCTAGATCTGAAGCCTGTAACCCTTGTCGAAGAAAAACCCTCATAAATCAAGAAGGGGTTAATTGAATTCACGCTCTGATATCATGTTAGAATTGTGAAAAACACGAGCCACAAGCTCAAACAATGAATAAAGACACCTTCCATGCAATAGAGCTGCACATAATAATATGCAATATTCTTCAACAAGAAAAAACTAAAAAAATCAAGAGAGATAATACAATGAGGGTTGAGTGGTATATAGGAGCAATCCTAAATGAGAAAAGGTATTAGATCATGACAAGTGTCAACATTTCATGCAATGAGACAAAATGATCTAATAATAGCTCTCTAGTTAACATAGAAAATCACTCCTAAGTTTAGCTTAAGTGCACGAGAAGAAATTAGACTAATAATTAATTAATAAATTAGATTAATAATTAATTAAAGATCAATTATTAGCTAATGCATGATTACTCTAATAGAGGTTTTAGGATAAAGTGCAAAGGTTTTGTACATGTTAATAGGCTCTGGCCTAACTTATATGCCATTGCGACATATTTTAATTATTTTGAAGCATTAATAACAAAACATGTAATCTTTTGAGGTTGGATTTTTCCCACTTTGAGGGGTTTCATAGGATAAATTTATGTCAATCTTGTTGTGTTATGATTTTCTATATTGGTGTTCATAGTGGATTGAATGGCTAAATAATCCTCCATTCAACCCTCCTTTAATGACTGCATTAGCATAGCTCATTTAATTAATTAATAGACGAGAGTTTAGACTAGGTTAATTAAACAAATAAGATTTATTTAATCAATCATTGGAGGAAATATGACCTAATTAATTAGTGAAGACATGATGTAGGATTAATAATGTGGATGATGGTTTGAATTTTGGAAGTAGATTTTAAGAGTCTACAAGGTTCAATAAAAAATATTTTAAAATAAAAATTACAAGTCAATTCTAATTTGACTGATCTATTATTTGAAAATAAATATTATTTCAAATAAAGACTTGTTACATTTATCAACACCATTAATCAAATTATAGAAATTAAATAAGCAAGCACAATTAATTCAAACAACATTATTTCACTTTGGATTACAAGTTTGTCACACTTTACAGACTAAACCTTGTTCATTTTTCCGAATCCCTATTCATGTCAACAACACATCTCGACACATACTTTGGTAGCATTGTTAGCTAGAATAATTTATTTAATAGTATATTCTAATTTATGACATTTTATCAAATCATTAAGGTCTATTCTAATTTATTGTAACTTTTGCAATCAAATGTGATGAGAATTAGGGATGTTACAAATTAAAGGTGCCCAAGGAGGAGGATGCTCATAAGTTCTTTATCAGGCTTTGGCAATGGAGAAGTTATAGATGGATTTCAATCATGGATGAATAATAGGTGAGCATAAGAACATTAGAAAACTTATTATCACTTAGGATATTAGAAGGAGACTTGTCAATGTTATAAAAAATTATTTTTTGATTGAGAAATGAGAGTATCCATTGAGAAAACATAGTAAGATAAATTAGGGTTTCTGATTGACGATTATCTAGAGTTTAAGTTTAAAATGAAGGTGGACACTAACACAAGGACATGAGTGTTTGTAAGACACACATTGTAGAGTAAGAGAACATGCTATAGTACAATGTCTTCTTGTTAGATAAGGTTGGTACACTTGTGAGTGGTTTAAGGCTTGAAAATATGTTGAATGAGTTCTATTTTTGTTTAGCGATGATAGACACCAAGATGAATGCGAAATATTAAATAAAAAGAACCAAATTTACAATTATCGACCTACATATCTATATTTATTTTGTAAATTACAAGCACATTTATTTCAACTGTAAATTAAAATTATATTATTTTTTAGTGTATTTTCTTCTATCTTTAAAATGAAAACTAAAACCTCCAAAAAGATTTCCTTGAAAAGATTATTACAAACTAAGACTTACCATAGACTCAATGTATTTTCCCTTCTATACCTTCCCTGCCCATCTATTCGTTCTTGAATTATTTGTGTAATTAAATATTTAATTACACTTCATCAAGTTTACCTAGGTCCTAATTAGGTTTTACCTTTAGGGTTTTGCATATCGTTTTATAAAAGCAAGTTATCTCATGTAATTCATTAATTCTCAATAATATTATTGGCACATCTTTTACAAATTGCTCTTGCATTTTTGTTTTTTCTCTTTGTAGAAGGCTAATCCAGGTTTTGTAGGCGATCTTGGTTTTATGGAGTTTATTGGAAACTCTAACATGGTATCAGAGCTCTAATCTACAAGCCCCTTCTCAGATCCGGGAAAAATTCAATCAAAGAGATTTTTTTGGAGATCTTCAAGGGATTGACCTTGAGCAATTTTTTGGTGCATTTTGGATTAAAAATGGCCAATATCTTTTTCTTCATGTATTTTTGGGAAAAATGTTTTTTGGGTTTGTTTAAAATCACAAAATACCATCTGGGTATCTCCTAGATTTTGTAGATAGGGAGAAGAACTTGCAAAAACGATTGTCAAAATCACGGCTATTTTCCTTGTATGTGCAGTTTTTGAGTTTTTACCAAATTGCATGTTTTGCTTTTTAGATTAAAGATGCTTTTTGGGTTTTGTTGGTAGCACCAAAATATTATTTGAGTATCCATTAGTTTTGGCATGCAGTAAGTACATTTTTAAGAATTCAAATAAGAAGGATCGTGTCTATATTGCTGGCTGACAAATTTACCCTTTTTTCAAAAAATCATATCTTGAGCATATAGTGTCCATTTTTTCTAAAACTTTATATCATCAGAAAGCTGATTTCGTGCTCTACGCAGATCTAAGGTCAATGTTTTTTTCATGGAAGCAGATGTGAATATTAATCCTTGCATGCAATCTTTCTTTTTTGCATTCTTTATGCTTTCATTTGCTCTTTGATTTTTGCATGTTTTGCATGTTCTTTTTTTACAATCTTGGGGTATTGTAATAAATGAACGTCAATAAAGTTCCATCAGGGGGGCTTCTTTCATAATAATTTGATTAGAGTGTAGTCGCATGGCATGCACTTTGACCTCATCTTCATATTGATGATATTGTGTATGAGTTGTATCTAGATTTTGTAGTTTCTTTTGGCCACAATCTTGCTCATAACTTGACACATTTTGGTTCACATCAGTTCATGTCTCAGATTGAGAGCCTATGGTTAATGATCCTGAATCGCATTAGATTCGCATTGGGTCACATCTCAGTTTGAGGGCCATTCATTTAATGGTTAATGTTCCAAAATCTTCATGGTACTTGCTCTTATGGATTAGTTTTAGTCACAGTTCGACATCGACATGGAGATACACATAGCTTCTAGATTCTTTCATCATATCTTTCTCTCTTATGGGGGGGCATTTCTTATGTATCTACGTGATGGATGGTGTATTTGGGGGGTCCTATGGAGTCCTCCATCTTTCATCACTTGGTTGCATTCTCTATTTCTTTTGCATTGCATACGTACATGGGTACCTAACATGGCCTTGTAGCCGGGACCCATTCATGCTTTCATGGACCCATCCTTGCATTATTTGCATGTTTCTTATTCTCCCTAAGTTGCACTTAAGGGCGAGCGAGGGGAGGGGGAAGGTGTTGGTGTAATTAAATATTTAATTACACTTTATTAAGTTTACTTATGTCTTAATTAGGTTTTACCTTTAGGGTTTTACATATTACTTTATAAAAACAAGTTATCTCATGTAATTTATTAATTCTCAATAATATTATTTGTACATCTTTCACAAATTGCTCTTGTATCTTTATTTTTTCTTCTTGTAGAAGGCTAATCCAGATTTTGCAGGTGATCTTGGTTTTATGAAATTTATTGGAAACTCTAACATGAATTACTTGATCCAACAATTTTTGCTTTCTCTTGCCCTTTAAATTCCTTATTTTTTGTGCTATTTGCCCCATATCCTCTAGCCTTTCCTTGCCCCCTTTTCTCATTTTCCTCACCACATTGATCTACCTAACCCTCTTTCTAGAGTTTGACCATCAACTTGGTCTGAGATCCTACATATATGGTTTTGTAATCCCACAGAGTTAATCACATAAATTGGGGAACTACCAATTTTATTGTGACCTTGTTACCACTTGCCACAACCACCATTTTCTCTCTCCACCCCTTTTGGATGCACACATTAAAAGGATCAAGTTATAGTCGTCGCTATCATGGTGTGACTTGGGTGAACTTGTTTATTTGTCACTAATTGCTTCAAAATCTTCATCAAAATCCCATTCTTACAGTATTTTTCTGTCATTTTTAGGAAGAGATGATTCTATTTCACAAAGATATTTTACATCAGCTACACATTAAGATTTCAACTAAAACCTCTCCCTCCATGGGGAGGTAAACAAAGTACTTGAGCTTGTGGCCCAATGGGCATCGAGTTTAATTTCTTCGGAAAGCACTCAAGCTTAACATATGACATCCAAATCTTTTCTAAATATTGTTAACTTCCACCAATAGAATGGAGAGGTATTTCCTTGAAAGGTAGCTTTCAATCTTTTTTTCCAGAGGAAACTAATTGCTCTAACTAGAATGTATGCCATAGACTCTTGCAGCTGTACTTGACCATTCAATAATTGCTCACCAAGAGAGGAGAAATAAGAAAGAAATTGAATATCAAGATCTTTGGCAAATATCTTCCAGCAGATATCTTTGTTTTAGATTAAAAGTCAGACGAAAAAATAAAGAAGGAAACTAATGGGTTTAAATTCTATAGACTGAACTGTTATTATGGTATACCAATTGAAAACTAATATTAGTATGGAGTACCAGTTTATAGAAAAACATTCCCCTCAACCAAAATGTTATTTGACCTTAAAATTTAACATTTAAAGGATCGTAATAGAAGAACTTGCTGAGATTTAACATAGTAAAGATATCACTCACACGAAATGATAAACTTTCAGATCTAAAATCTACAGCAAGCAGTTGATCGAAATTTACTTTTTCCATTCCTCATCCATCGCTATAGAAATGATAGTTGAAAGAGGATTGACAAATTTTATTTTCTACTTGCATTTTTCATTGAAACATGTTTAAATCTCCGCTTTCTAATGTGAATCATTATTTATAAAATATAGATCAATGAATTTGACTCAAAAATTAAACTGACCGAAATAAATATCATAATTGACACACATCTCTCAAATAAAAGAAAAACAAGATTCAAAATCTTCAAGTGGAAGATTGATGTATAAATGCACCTCCCCAAGTCTTAATTCTACTTTCAGCCAGCGAAGCCTGCAACAATACCACATTCCAGACCATTTTTTAATTAGTCAAGTTTCTTTGGACATAAAAATAATATTGCTATAACTAATCTCACATGAATACTCAGTACCTCTCGGCTCCAATTTGTTCGAATTGTAATGATACATAGAACCGCAGTCTGCAATGCACTTCCACAAAGCATCCCACCCCACATTCCCTGCACTCATAATCATTAAACGCATCAGCCACAAACCATAATATGCTGGGAAACATTGGTTAGTTTATATAGTGGAAGACTGACAATACCTTAGTGCCGAGATCAAAGTTATATCCTAGTAGAATTGCCAAGGGCACACCCAAGACACAGTAGCATACAATATTTACACAGGCCACAAATGTTTGCCATCCTGCTCCTATTGCCACACCTTTATATCCACAGACAGAGCATTACAGAATGCCAGAACCACACTATCTCTAAGAGAAATAAGCATGCAACAAAGATATATTGTTTGTTGATCTAAGCTTGAGAAATCTAATAAATTTATATAATAAAAGTAATGCATATTGAATTTGAAAGTAAATAAAAATATAATATTATTTGGTAAAATTCTTTTAAGTGAAAAAAGTAAGCACAGTAACCTTTTTCATTATTGAATAAAAACTCAGTTGTTCACAATATAATGATAAAGCTTTTGCTCAACCCTTATGCATGTGTGGATATCAATAGGAACATCAAAAGGTAGTTTAACAATTTGCAAGAATGCTTTAAAACTATGAACAAAAATAGAAAACCCATGCATGCACCTAATCTTTTTTCCAATGAAGTTCACATTTTTTTCTAATCATTCGTTTCCATTGCCTTAACTTACTATACAACATACTTCAACAAATCTATTATCTTCTTACCTAATAGTTGAAAAAAGTCATAAACTAACAACTAATATAAGGAAAGAAGACAAAAAGTCATAAACTAACAGTTAAAATAAGGAAAGGAGACAAAAAGTCATGTTCATGTGGAACATGTATTGGACCATGCAACTTGAAAAAGAAAAAGACAAATGGACCTTTATGCTGAGCATGTGTTATCCCTATGCATTTTTAAAAAAAAGGAAAAGGAAAAAAGTCTTTTTCATGTTGAATGTGCATTGGCCAAAAAGAGAAAAAAGGTCCTCTTCATGTGGAACATGTATTGGATTAAGCATCTTTAAAAAAAAAAGGAAACAAAGGTTCTTCCATATGTGTGACCTTTATGCATCTTTAATAAAAGGAAACAACAAAAGTTCCTCTTTAAGTTAAACATCCATTGATCAACATGAGACAAAATCAAAAGGAGACAAAAGGTCCTCTTCATGTCAAATGTTCATTGGTCCACATCTAACTCTGCTTAGATTAGCTTATAAAAGTCATAAATGCAAACCCAAACATATGCATATCCCGCCTTCTCAGCACATCAGCCCACTGAGATCTCTAAATAGAGAGAAAAATAAACTCCAGAACAATTGTTTTTCTTTGCTTTTCAAGTAAGAAGAAATTGAGTAGACCAAAAGATGTGCATATCCTCCCTTATCAACACATCAGCCCACTGAATTTTGTAAGTAAAAAGAAAAATATACACCAGAACAATCGTTTGTATTTTACTTTGCAAATAAGAAGAAATTCAAATTTGTCCTAACTACATACAACTGAGAAGGAAGGACTACAAACAAGAGGGAATCACTTAAAGCATAAAGATTGAACTGATTGATATAGCTTGTTAAGCTTTCCAACTAAAACAACAAGAAGTTACATTAGAGATGTTTTTAAATACTGAAGGTAGACATGGCGTTAATCCTAAATGGTCTCTTTTAAAAAGATTTTTTTTTTCTATTCTACTGTTGGTTTTTTTTCTAACCAGAAAGCAGCAGCTGCACATTATTCAATAGCACTGCAACTGCCAGAAAAGTTGCAAGCTTGGACAACCACACTGCTGGTTGTGAAAGCCATGGGAAACACGTTTCTTGTAATCAAAATGACCATCATGAATATTAACCCTACAACGAAAGAGGTGCCCAAAGCAACAACTGATGCAAATTTTGCAGCTCTTGGGTGTCCAGCTCCCAGCTCATTTGAAACCCTTACACTGTAAAAATCAGAAAAATTTAGCTCATATTATTGTCTTCGGAATGTTTGTAAAGAACAAGAAAATTCTAACTGCAACGGGGCCATACATCAGTGGTCGATCACCCCAAAAGGACAATGGGAAATCCGACATTTGAATTCTAGTCCTCAGTGTAGCTTAAAGAGGTTATAGAAGTGAAAAATTCACACTCTTAAGTCACAAAGGGACCAGTATCCGCGGCACTAACTCAGTGGTTGAACACCCTAGTCCCTTCTAACAAGAGGCGCTGGGTTCCAGCTTAGTTACTCCATGAAAAGGTAAAGAAAGAAAGTAATGCATTGGATTTCTGGGCTTACCCGATAGCTATGTTGAATCCCAAGTATATCATATCAATCCAAAACACCAAATTTATGCTGCAAACAGGTTGATGAAAATTATGTAAAATTCCAAACAGTTAAAGCATATATACATTCCAAAGCAAAATAATCCGTACACAAAAGAACTTTGAGTGCAGTTTGCAGTACCATATAGCTACGGAGTCTGTTGCAATTTCTGCATTCTTTAGATGACCGGCCATGAGGAGTGGTGCCATCATGTACATAAAGTCCGCGCTGTTAGATACAAGATAAACAGGACAAATAAAATGTGAATATCAGACCTCAAAACATCAAAATGTATTACATTTGAAGAGATAAAACTGTGATTAGAATGGGTTACCTCATCATAATAGCTGAAGATAACGAAAGACGTAAGATTCCTCCCAAATTGTGAAATGCACTCCATGAAAATCCAGTCCAAGCTCTACCACAGGTGCCGCTAAATATATAGGCTATTTGACCCAACACTACTATCCACCATGAAAATTTAGCATTACTGCAGCCCCAACTAGTCCCCATCCCAGCTTGAGCATCAACAGCCAACTGAAGATAACATGGACAATTAAAGCAGCTCCAGAGATGGCAGAAATGACAAGTAGCTTGCCCTGTGCTTGTATGTGCTTGTAAAAACCTAGCGAGCGGGTAATTCATTGCAAAAGCAAATAGTCGAGGAATTGTCCACACGGCGAATTTGCCTGCTGCCTCTGCTATTTCATCTGTTTGACCTAAGGCCTTGAGAATAGGTGTTGCATATGCGTACGTCACAGTGAGAAGCAATGCTGTTCCGTTTAATATAACCAGTGACCGTTGCAAACAGAGTCCAAGCATGTCTAGTTTGCGTGTTCCAAATGCTTGACCACAAACTGTTTCTACTGCGTTTCTCATCCCCAGCTGTCAAAATCAAGAAATTTTTTCCAGCGTTTCTTAAGAAATAAACATTGGTAATATACGTAATTTAAATGAAATCCCACTATACAATGATATTAGGCAATATTGCACAAATGAAATGGTTTACATCTGTTAAAAAATTTCATGCATGTTTCAATCTTTTAATTGTCTGGATTGACACAAGTTTAGCATATTAGACCATCTTGTGAAAGCCCACAACAGAGTGTTTTCAATTTATCTGGGTTTTGACCTCATGATCATGTCGAATAGTAAACTTGAACTTGGCAATCCATCTACAACCAGAGTCCAAGATGCCAACCGATGCCCTGTCTCAATCATTAGATCAGAGCTGCCTTTATAACGGCCAAACATATTTCTTTTTTTCGTTCTTATAGATTTTTCAGGGTCCAAGAACATCCACACACATTTGAAGGAATTCACTTAACGGTTTTGTCAAAATCGCAGCATTTGCATTTCATGCTCACCTATCTTCCCAATCATTGTACCTTAAGGTGCCCTTACTTCCAAACAAATTGTGTAAAATTAGATCATATGCAAACAAACTTGATTCAACAGGGGAAGATGCAAAATACTCAAAGCACACCAAGACTGAAGACATCATACCGAACTGGGCAAAAGATCCTACCAAAGTTGTGAAAGCCTTTGTTTATAGGCAACTGATGAGGTAGCTAGCTCATTTGTGGTGACATCAGCTCCAGGCAGCTGTGCCTGTAACCGTATGCTGATGTAGTTGTCCAGTCAGAATTTTCAAGGCAAAAGAACGAGGAAACAGAAAGAAGATTTGATGCAGGGGTTTTGTTATAGAGAATAGACATTGCTCCTCCAGGCCATCTACTCAGATGATTGCATATTGAACCATGGACGGAATCTCCTCTTCAAGGAAGGCAGTGATTCAGATTGATAAAGCCAGTTAAGCCTAGACTTAGACTCCAAGTGTGTGGAAATGTTTGCACTTTGCAGTTTGCACACGCGTTGGACAAATGTGTCATCCCCAGGTTCTTGGGTCTGTCACTGTGTAATTAAAATTCAGGGTCTGTCTCGTGTAATCAAAATTTAGTTTCCCTTAACAGGAAATAGTAAACCATCTCTGTAAAATTTTGTCGTAGTTTGAATTCAGTCAAAAAAATAAAGATTTAATGGCAGCCATAATATAGGCCATGCATGTGGAGCGGTAAGTAGGAGCTCATATATTAATGTGAACTATTATAGTTTCAATGTATGAGTTAAAAAACAAATTCAAACAAAAAAAAGCACAACTATAATGCACAAAAAGCAAAGCTTCTGCTCCTTTCAGTAACATACCATTTTAAGATAACCTTAAAATTTTGAGAGAAAAGTATTCTAGAAAGCTCAATATTAAATCTTTGAACAGTAGAAAAAGTGGGAGGAATAAATTTTGTCTGTTTAGCTTTTAAACATTGCCTTCTGCATTCCCTCCTCACCCCTAAAACAACATTTAAAAAAATACTTTGTTCTTGACAGAAGAAGCTTACCATGAGTCCAAATGAAAACCCTGCAACCACAGTGTTTGCTATAGACACAGTATCCAACTGTAGAATACACAATTGCCCAGCAAAGGTCAAAATTGTGGCCGAAAATGACTGCTGACATAGAGATATGAAGATTGCAGGACCTGTAACATGGTTTAGGATGTATGATGATATGGTTTGATTTGAAGGGGCTTTCTGTGTTAGTGCTAGAGATTGCTTTTGGAAACAAGTGAGTATGTCTTTTCATCAATGTCTTGGAGGAGACTAATCCTCTTTGTTTTTTCATCAATGTCTTGGAGGAGACTAATCAGACTAATCCTCTTTCTGATGATGAATCACTGAATGTGAAATAAAGTATCTAAAAAATACACACGATTGTTTCCAGAAACAATCTCCTCTTAACATGGAACATTAATGCCAACCATTCCTCTGTTAATGTTTAGTTTGCCTAGCAATTGTGCCTAAAATACTAGAAAGTATTGCCAAAGAATGATGGGAAATACTATGCATATGCAATTTTATCACAGTGTTTTGCTGCATCATTAGCTAGCAAACACTGAGTATCAATGAGAAAATCTTCATGAAAACTACTTCTATTTCTCAGTAAAAAAGGAATAAAGATTACAAGACCTGCAAGTATCCATAACTTCTTAGACTCTTTCCACCATTCCTTAGAAGCTTCGTGGCAGTTGGTTATGCCTGGAATATCAGTATCATCTTGCAGGTTGCCATTGTCGAATCGATGCAGCAATTGTTAATTTAATATTGTAGGTCGGACAATTGTTTCTCCAATTCCAAGAATTAGTATTTAATTCTTGAGACTTCTAAATAGAAGTTAGTTAGGTCTAGATATTTAATTATTTAATTAAATAATTGATTCCTCTAGAGACTTCTAGAAACCAGTTAGTTAGGGTTTGTTAGAGTCTAATTAATCTTAACCATTGATTGAGATTAAATCTTGGCCATTGGTTTTCCAATGAGAATAGTTTAAAAGGGGGTCATTGGGCATTTGGAGAACACAGACTGATAGACACAAGTTGGAGAAATATTTGCAGTGATAGCAAGGGCGCAGTGATAGCGTTGGAGGCAGCAGCAGTGGAATTTCAGCAGGAGAAATTAAGAGAAGAATATCCGGTGAAGAATATTGCCAGAGCTTTGTCAGTGAGAGGCAAGCAGTTTCTTTTGTATCTCTTGATTTGCTGAAGATTAATATAATTCCTCATCTGCAGTACTGGTTTTCCCTTCAGGGGTTTTTCCAGGGACAATTTGTCCAAAAATATTGTGTTTATTAGTTTGCATGTTTTCTTCTTTATTCCTGTGAGTTTTATTTGTGAAGTTGCAGTTGTATTATTTTTCAGTATTTGCTGTGAATTAATTTTCGGCAGTCAAATAATCTTTATAGATAGGAGATTAATAATCAGTAACTGCAATAGATTTTTCACATGGTATCAGAGCAGATCTAAGGGCTGAAAGAGCTCAACGTAGGCACAGGAAGAAAAGAAAAATAGAGGGTTTATAAAACCCAGTTCTACCTCTTTAGTATTATTATTTTTGTTATTACTATTTTTTTGTTTGAGATGGCCTCAGCAGGTTTAAGAGATCAAGACAGATTGGATGGAGCCTCAAATTTTGGTGTCTGGAAAGCCAAAATTTCTTTATTGTTGGAAGAGAATGGTATCAAAGAATATGTTACTAGTGTTGTAGCTGTACCTATAGATCTAGCACAGCTTGTAGCATATAAGAAGGAAGATGCCAAGGCAAGGAGGTTGATTCTTGATGGTGTTAAGGATCACATTGTTCCACATATCGCAGAGTTGGATACAACGAAGATGATGTGGGACACCATTTTGAATATGTACCAGAATGCTACCACTAACAGGAAGTTGATTCTCAAAGAAAAGTTGAGGAACACCAGGATGAACAAGGGAGAAGACGTTACAAGTTACCTCACCAGACTTAGACTTGTCAAAGATGAGTTGGCAGCTGTTGGAGATAAACCAGATGATGACGAGCTAGTACGGATAGCCCTAAATGGGTTTACTAAGCAATGGGATGTCTTTGTTCAAGTTTTTAATGGACGAGACACCTTACCGAGTTGGGATCGACTATGGAGTGACTTCACTCAGGAGGAGCTTAGATTAAGCCTTGTCAATGGTGCCAACAGTAAGAGTCAAAAAAGTGAGGCAGAACAGGAAAACGTTTCCCTAACAGGAAAACGTTGCCCTGGCAAGAAAAGGTAAAGCAAAGAAGGGATCTAGCAAAGGATCAAATCCCAAAGGTGAGAAGAAGAAGGACTTGTCTAAAGTCAAGTGCTACGACTGTCACGAGTTTGGCCACTATGTCAGCGATTGCCCACAAAAGAAGAAAGGCAAGAAGCAGATGGCAGCTTCAGCAAGTGCAGATGAACTCTCTAGTAGAATGGAAGATGAGTTTGCACTCATAGCTTGTATGGTTAGCTCAACCTCACAGGGTGTTTGGTATATAGACAGTGGGGCGTCATTTCATATAACAAGAGTTAGAGAATACTTCTCTAGTTATGAGGAGGAGGACATCATAATCCAGATTTCTATGGGGAATATGTCCAAACTAAATCCAGTTGGAAAAGGGACTGTTCTATTTCAGAGGGAGAATGGCAAGCCGATTCCCATTCATGATGTGTTGCATGTGCTAGGCTTGGGTATGAATCTTATTTTCGTATCTGTCCTTCAGGATAAAGGCTACAATGTACTCTTTAGAGGGGCAAATGTGTTAATCAAGCACAAGGATTGGAAATCACCCATAGCTATTGGAGTTAGGAGCGGCCGACTTTACAGGTTGCAGTTTGATACTCATAAGGCACTGATGAGCAACGAAAATTCTAGAGATCAAGGAGAGCTATGGCATAGGAGGATGGGCCATATACATCATGGAGCACTTAAATTGCTTCGTGAGACAGTGACAGGTGTTCCAGAGGTGAGCACAGAGCATGATGATGTATGTAAGGGATGTGTGTTGGGGAAGTTTGTGAAAGCAGCTTTTCCAAGGAGTGACACCAGATCCAAGGGTGTTCTTGATCTAGTACATTCAGATATATGTGGACCAATGTTGACAAAGTCTCTCAGAGGATACGAGTACTTTGTTACTTTTATTGATGATTTCTCCAGGAAGACCTAGATATACTTCTTGAAGACCAAGGATGAGGTTTTCAGTCGTTTCCAAGAGTTCAAAGCTCTTGTGGAGAATTCGACAGGCAGAAGATAAAGGTTTTTCGGTCAGACAATGGAGGCGAGTACAAAGGGAAAGAGTTCCAGGAGTTCTATACCAGGGAAGGAATCAAGAGAGAGTGGACTGTTCCTTACAACCCACAGCAGAATGGGGTTGCTGAAAGGAAGAATCGGTCTATATCAGAGGCGGCAAGGGCTATGTTGTATGACCAGGATATGCCACGTTACTTATGGGCAGAGGCATGCAGTACAACAGTATACATACAAAACAGGGTTCCACATAAGGTATTGGGCAAGATGACACCAGAGGAGGCATTCTCAGGGAAGAAGCCAGATGTCAGCCACTTCAAGATATTTGGGAGTTTGGCATATTGTCACATTCCAGGTGCTACACGTTCCAAGTTAGATCAGACTGCAGAGAGAGGGTACTTTGTGGGGTACAGCGAGACCTCAAAGGCATATCGGATATTTATTCCAGGGGCCAGGAGGATTATAGTCAGACATGATGTCAAGTTCATGGAGGACAAGGCATTTAGAAGGTCCAGAGATTTTCCAGCAGATGATCAGAGTGAGCAGTCAATAGAAGCTCCAAGGATTGAGCAATTAGATCAGGGACAGCGAAGCTCGAGTATAGTGACTAGTACAAGCACAGGCTCAGGTGTTGAGAGTTCGCAAAGTATGGAGCAACAGATGCAGCAGATCCAAGAGATGCATCAGGAACACATGAGGGTTGATATTTCATCCTCTACAGTTGGTAGTAGTAACCAACAGGATACTCAGGAGTTTGTGGGAGCTCCTAGGACGAGTAGTAGGCAGCGAAGACAACTAGCTAGGTATAATGACTATATGGCTTTAGTTAGTCAGTTGGTAGATAGTGAGCCTTCTAGTTATCAGGAGGCCGCACAACAACAAGTGTGGCGAGATGCGATGGTTGAGGAATATACCTCAATAGTGTAGAACAATGTGTGGGAGGTTGTGCTTAGACCGACAGATAGGGCAGTGGTTGGATCTCGCTGGATCTATAAGATCAAGCACGGTGTAGATGGTAGCATTGAGAAATACAAGGCAAGGTTTGTGGCCAAGGGTTTCTCTCAAAAGGAGGGAATAGACTATGAGGAGACATTCGCTCTAGTGGCCAGGTATACTTCTATACGAGCTGTGATCTCTCTTGCAGCACAGATGGGATGGTAAATCCATCAAATGGATGTCAAGACAACGTTTCTTAATGGTGAATTGAAAGAGGAAGTATACATAGAACAACCAGAGGGCTTTGTAGCACACAACAGTGAAACCCACGTGTGCAAATTAAAGAGAGTTTTGTACAGACTCAAGCAGGCTCCCAGGGCGTGGTATGAGCGCATTGATGAATACTTGCAGGGATTGGGCTTTGTGAAGAGTGAGGCGGATGCTAATCTCTACTACTTGGTAGTTGGGGGTGAGATTCTCATTCTTGTTCTATATGTGGACGACTTGTTTTTAACAGGTTCACTGGGGCTCATAGAGGAATGCAAGAGAGACCTTGCAGCAGAGTTCGAGATGAAGGATTTGGGGCTTATGCACTACTTTCTAAGCATGGAGGTATGGCAGACAGATGGTGAGATTTTCCTTGGTCAAGGGAAATATTTCATTGAAATCTTGAGAAGGTTCGAGATGGAGGATTGCAATGCCATGTCTACTCCTATGATCACGAATTGGAAGAAGGTAGACTCATCCAGGGAGAAGGATGTAGACCCCACCTTATACAGATAGTTGATTGGGTCTCTCATGTATTTGGTCAACACCAGACCAGATATATCCTTTGCAATAAATTCTCTTAGTTAGTTCATGGTTGAGTCGAAGAGAACGCATTGGATAGCGGCAAAGCATGTGTTGCGGTATTTGCGTGGTACAATCGAGTATGGGATCAAATATACTCAAGGTGATGGTATCAAGTTGATAGGCTATACTGACGCAGATTGGGCAGGCAGTACAATGGACAGGAAAAGCACTTCAGGGTGTTGCTTTAGCTTGGGATCAGGAGTTGTCTCTTGGTACAGTAGGAAGCAGAAGTCTATGGCCCTAAGTTCTGCAGAGGCAGAATACATAGTAGCTAGCATGGCGACATGTGAGGCGATATGGCTTCGAAAGTTGTTGGTAGCCTTGTTAGGTCAGAGGGTTGAGACTACAGTGATACACTATGACAATCAGAGTTGCATCAAGTTGTCTGAGAATCTGGTGTTTCATGATAGGTCTAAGCATATATACATCAGGTATCATTTCATCAGGGATTGTGTACAACGGGGGATTATTCAGCTATAGTATATACCTACAGATCAGCAGGTAGCAGACATTATGACAAAGGCTTTGGGGAAGGCGAAATTCATCTTCTTCAGAGATATGTTGGGTGTTATGTAGAACACCTTCCTCGCTAAGAGGGAGTGTTAATTTAATATTGTAGCTGGGACAGTTGTTTCTCCAATTCCAAGAATTAGTATTTAATTCTTGAGACTTCTAGATAGAAGTTAGTTAGGTCTAGATATTTAATTATTTAATTAAATAATTGATTCCTCTAGAGACTTCTAGAAACCAGTTAGTTAGGGTTTGTTAGAGTCTAATTAATCTTAGCCATTGATTGAGATTAAATCTTGGCCATTGGTTTTCCAATTAAAATAGTTTAAAAGGGGGTCATTGGGCATTTGGAGAACACAGACTGATAGACACAAGTTGGAGAAATATTTGCAGTGATAGCAAATAGTCTTGCAGTGATAGCAAGGGCGCAGTGATAGCGTTGGAGGCAGCAGCAGTGGAATTTCAGCAGGAGAAATTAAAAGAAGAATATCCGGTGAAGAATATTGCCGGAGCTTTGTCAGTGAGAGGCAAGCAGTTTCTTTTGTATCTCTTGATTTGCTGAAGATTAATATAATTCCTCATCTGCAGTACTGGTTTTCCCTTCGGGGTTTTTCCAGGGACAATTTGTCCAAAAATATTGTGTTCATTAGTTTGCATGTTTTCTTCTCTATTCCTGTGAGTTTTATTTGTGAAGTTGCAGTTGTATTATTTTTCAATATTTGCTGTAAATTAATTTTCGGCAGTCAAATAATCTTTATAGATAGGAGATTAATAATCAGTAACTGCAATAGATTTTTCACAGCAATGGCGAATGCTACTCCATCCTTACTAGCTATGTCATGGACCGGACAATTTTCTCCAATAATTTGCGCTGTTCAAAAGTACCAAATGATGGAAGGGAAGGGGAAGGTGGAGTTGGTTGACATGCTTGTAACCAAACGGTCTTTGTTGAATGGTGAATTAAATAACTTAAATTGAGTATAAGAATTTTTAAGAATCCTTAGAGGAATTATTTTATTTTATTTATTTGAAAAAAAAAATTAATTATTAATTAGAAATTGTTTTCTATTATTTTCTTTATTTTAATATTTATTTAAACATTATTTTATATAATTTTTAATTCTATTTTGAAAAAAATATTATGAAGATTATAAAATGTTCTTAAAAATTTACATTTCAAAATAAATAATAATTTATATATATATATATATATATATATATATATATAATTTTTATTTTTATAATTATATATATATATTTTAATTCATATATAATTTAAGTTGACAAATATTCTATAATGTTAAGTTTATTCTTTGTGAGGATTGTTTTCCTTTTTTACTTTTGGATAAATCTTCTTGTGGTGGAATATTTTAGTTGCAATTTCTAATTTAATTTAATTTTATGAAATTAATAATTGTATATTATTTTTAAAATAACTATATTAAATTAAATAATATATAAATAAACAAATAATTTAAAATATATAAATTGAAATGTTATTTTTATAATTTAAATATATTAAAGAGGTGTATTTAATTTTTAATTCGATGTCAAATTTTATGGAATCTAAATATGTGTAGAATTAATCCATCAATATTTAGAAAATTGACTAGATAACATCTATGAATTGATCTTAAGCGGCTTGGGGTCGAGTAGTGCAATCTATAAGGCATGGATTTGATCTATCGTCTTGTTGGATCGATGTTATGGCCTTAGTTGATGTTGGAAGACTACATAATTGTGCAATTGGCCTCTATGAAAATTCCAATACAATTGAATATTTTTAATGTTCCAAATCTAATTGTTCTTAGAATGGTTGCACTTTGATAATCAAATGGTCCTTGTTATGCTTAGATGATTCTTTGATGTGTTTAATTGAATGAATGAATGCTTTTAAATACCAAAGTATAGTAATAAATTGCATAGATATGTACCAAGTGAACTCCCAATGATTAGTAGAAAGGGTGAGAGTCAATAATTTGAACTTAAAATGATAAAGTTTGGGGTCAATCATGAATTGTTTGAGATTGAACTTGAGGGCCATAAGATTGACCTAGGATAAGAGAATGCAAATCTTGGGATTTGAAACAAATATGTGGAAGTTAATGTAAAATAGGGTAGACTAATACAAATGAAATCTTATTAATAGAGTATACAAATCTAAAATATAGATCATGTCATCATATAATCGACCATAATTACCATAATTAGATGTATGGAAGTATACATTAACAAATAATAAATTAATAAACCATAAGATATAAACACATGACACCATATGTACATGGAGAAATCCTTTTGGTAAAAAAACCATTAAGAGAGCATAACTTTATAATAATATTTAAAGCAAGAGTACACAATCAACAAACTTTTCCTTTCAATGCAACAACATTTTGACAACACATGTGTACCTATAAAATAATCATAAAAGTTGTATCTAATGGATACAATTTATAAAGAAGAATTGAGAGGAAACCACAAGTGAGCTCCTAAAAACAAGACCACCCAAAACCATGGTATGGTAATAATAACATTAGAAGAACCATAAATAAATTAAGCATAGGATGCAAGGCCCATGGCCTCCCTACACTAAGAAAACTTATTAGTTTCACTAGTTTTGTAAGTGAATGTGCAGTATTCTATTCTCTTGAGTATCAATCTGATCATACCATTCTCCATCATCTCATAAACAAAGTGATATTGCGCATCAACATACTTCATATGAGCATAATACATGCTATACCCTTAATTATATAGTGTGTATAGGGTTATGAGTAGTCAATTTGTGGCTAACTAACTCTTAGTTAAGTTATATGATCATAATTATAGAAATTCCAATGCAATGCAAAATAATCCTCCATAGAATTACAATTAAGATAATAGATATTTTAATTATAGAGGAGGAAGGGGCCATGAAAGAGGAAATTGTAGGAGAGATGATGCTAACTAATTCAATAATGGTAAACCAACTACTGTGCTATTGAATGTTGGTTAGATAAAAATAAGAATTGTGCCTTTTATGAAAATCTAGACCATGACCTCTTTACACGTGAGAGGGCACAATTGTATTTCTATAATGCCTTGAATTGTGACTTTTATGAAAATCTAGACCATGACCTATTTACAGGTGAGAGGGCACAATTGAATTTCTATAATATCCCACCAAATTTTTAGTGCCATTCCAATTTTTGTGCCTCTTGTACAACCTTCTTCACAACCCATCGTCATTTTTGCTCTAATACCAATGTAGAGCAATAAAAATAGAAAAGCAAAAGATCTACATTGTAAGGAAAAAGAGGAATTTTATTATAATCATTCAGCAAATTACATCCAATATATTGACTTTTTTTAAAGCCATTATTTTCCCCTGCATAACCACTCCAAATTCCCTTACCGAAATAACTCTCTAAAACTAACAACTAACTATTAACAACTTATTAAATGTAAACATTAATTTCTTAACATTAATAAATTTGATTTCCTACTCACATTTCTCATTGAAAAGCGTATAAAAATCTCCTGAAATTACACACATGAATTGAATGGAATGTCTGATGTGAACCACTATTCATGAAATGAATCAATGAATTTGACTCAAAAACATACACACCCAATAAAAAACTTCCTACTCCCTAATAAAAAATGTCATCTCTCAAATAAAGAAGGTGAGAGAATAACAAGATTCAGAATCTTCAAGTGGAAGATTAATGTGTAAATGCACCTCCCCAAGTCTTAATTCTACTTTCAGCCAGCGAAGCCTGCAACAATACCACATTCCAGACCATTTTTTAATTAGTCAAGTTTCTTGGACATAAAAAGTAATATTGCTATAACTAATCTCACATGAATGCTCAGTACCTCTCGGCTCCAGTTTGTTCGAATTGTAATGATACATAGAACCGCAGTCTGCAATGCACATCCACAAAGCATCCCACCCCACATTCCCTGCACTCATAGTCATTAAATACATCAGCCACAAACCATGACATGCTGGGAAACATTGGTTAGTTTATATATAGTGGAAGATTGGCAATACCTTAGTGCCGAGATCAAATTTATATCCTAGTAGAATTGCTAGGGGCACACCCAAGACATAGTAGCATACAATGTTTACACATGCCACAAATGTTTGCCATCCTGCTCCTATTGCCACACCTTTATATCCACAAATAGAGCATTAAGAATGTCAGAACCACACTATCTCTAAGAGATATAAGCATGCAACAAAGATAAATTTATATAATAAAAGCAATGCATATAGAATTTGAAAGTAAATAAAAAACAAAACATATATATAATATTATTTAGTAAAACTTTTTTAGGTGAAAAAATTAAGTACATTAATCTTTATCATTATTGAATAAAAATTCAACTGTTTACAATACAATGATAAAGCTTTTGCTCAACTTTTATGCATGTGTGGATATCAATAGGCACATCAAAAAGTAGTTTAACAATTTGCAAAAATGCTTTAAAACTATGAGCAAAAATTAAAAACCCATGCATGCACCTAATCTTTTTTCCAACGAAGTCTGCATTTTTTTTCTGATCATTCGTTTCCATAGCCTTAACTTACTACATTACATACTTCCAACAAACCTATTATCTTCTATTCTAATATTTGAAAAAGGTCATAAACTAACAATTAAAATAAGGAAAGAAGACAAAAAGTCCTCTTTATGTGGAACATGTATTGGACCATACAACTTGAAAAAAGGAAAAGACAAACAGTCCTCCATGTTGAGCATGTGTTGTCCCTATGCATCTTTGAAAAAAAGAAAGTGAAAAAAGTCCTCTTCATGTTGAATGTGCATTGGCCAAAAACTAAAAAGAGAAAAAAGGTCCTCTTCATGTGGATCATGCATTGGACTATGCATCTTTAAAAAAAGGAAAGGACACAAAGGTTCTTCCATATGTGTGACCATAGTTGGAAAACTCGGCATTTTCAAGTACTCGGCAAGCCCGAAAAACTCGGCTCGGCAAAAACTCGGCAAAAACTCGGAAAAAACTCGGCAAAAAACTCGGGAACTTAAAAAATTGCTTAAACTTCACTAAAAACTCATTTTTTTTGCAAAATTCAAAGATAAGATGCATCCAATGAGTCAATAAATGAGTACATATAAGAAACAAGCTATATTTGATTGATTTGAAAGAAATTGGATACAAAATGGCATCCTCATGTGGAATGCTCAATGTGCTGATATGATAATAGTCTGAAACAAAATGAAATAGCAATTTGTTTTTGTAAAACTGAAAGTAAATACTACATATGTCATAAACATTAATATATTTCAGTTTTTACAAATTCACATGAATCACATCTGCCTCTTCCCATGTCTAGATCTCAATATGGGACCGGAAGAGGGTGTCCGTGTAATCATAGGACTCCGCTCCTGCTGTGCCTGTGGCTCCTCAACCTCCATCCTAGATGTAGATCCTCCTGCAGCTGTTGGTGGTGGCACTGGCAATGACTCCTCCTCAGGATCATCCTCAAGGTCATCCAATGAGAATGTAAATCCACCCTCCTCCATTGCCTGTCGCTCTAAATCATAAATCTCATCCTCGGTAAACAATGGAGGTTGCTCCCCTCGCCCTGTCCAATCACTGTATGGATCTATCTCCTCCAAATCAATTGGATCATCATATGATATCTCCTCTACCTTTTTTATGCGCAATCGAAGATTATATTGCACATAGACAAGGTCATTGAGGCGTTTTTGAGCAAGTTTGTTCCTCTTCTTTGTGTGGATGGCCTCAAACAAACTCCAATTGCGCTCACAATTGGATGAACTACAAGGCTGGCTCAAAACACGGAGGGCAAAGTTTTGAAGATGTGGGGTTTTTCCACCCCAATGTGTCCACCAAACATCTACAAAAAAAAGAAGAAAAAGTTAGAAAATTGTAACTTGTAACTTGTAACTATCAAATTTTCATTTTTGTAACTTGTAAATTTCAAATTTTATACCTGGTGGCAACCTAGATACTGCTCTCTTTGCCAAGTCTGAAGAGAAGAGTACACCCCTTTTTTCCCTGTAACTTTGCAATTCATTAACAATGCAGTCTGCCTCATCAGGCGTGGATGTCATCCGCTGAATGCAAGTAGTGAGGCCCTCCATAACCTCTCCAGTAGGATCTGTATAGGTGCCTGAATGGATGAAAAGGGGGTTCAAGAAGTACCCTGTTGCATGGATAGGTTGGTGGAGTTGATTGTTCCACCTCTTGTCAATAATCTCCCAAATGGGATCAAACTTGAGGCTGTCCCCCTTATAATAATTTCTAATAGCCTCCTTGGCCCTATCCATGGCCTCATAAAGATAACCCATTGGGGTTTGATCCCCATCCACCAAATGGAACACTCTAACCAAGGGCTCTGACACCTACAATATAAATTTAAAAATGCAAAAAACTATTAGAGTTACAATTTAGTAATTTACAAATTTACAATGAAGGACATTAACTTTAAGAAAATGTTCAATTTGAATTTAGATTCAAACTCAAAGTTTTGAAGTTACCTTCACAATCTCTGTTGCTTTTTGTGCAAAGAGGGGCTCGAAGACAATGCTTGCAACTCTTTCTCCTTCCGACTTCTTTGAATAAGGTGAGTCTATCCATGCTTGACTCACAAACATTTGTTTCAAAGCCGTCAATGCGCCAAGAATGCTTTGCAACGTTAAGAAAACCGTTGCAAACCTTGTCACACCAGGTCTCACCAAGTCTCTCCCATTGGTGTGCTCCCTCATCAAGCTCAGAACCCAAGGGTGATTGTAGATGTATTTAGTGATCCTTCTTCCATCCTCTACAATCGGTGTGACCCAATGTAATTTTCCTATGTCCTCCAAAAGAAGGTCAAGGACATGGGCAGCACATGGTGTCCAAAAAATTGTCTGGTGTCTATCTTGGAGGATTCTTCCTGCTGCCACATATGCCGCTGCATTGTCAATTATGATTTGCACGACATTTTTAAGCCCAACCTCCATGCACACTTGCTCCAACATTCTAGCCAAATTTTCTGCATTTTTTACTATGTTGGAGGCATCTACGGATTTCAAGAACACCACCTCATTTTTGCAAGAAACCAAAAAATTTATGATGATACGGTTTTTTCCATCCGTCCACCCATCAGAAAGAATAGTGCAGCCATATTGTTGCCATTCTTCTTTTTGTTCTTGTATCACTGCCTTTGCTCTTTCAGTAGCATTAGAAAGCAACCTACAAGTACAAAGTGAAATTAAGTACACAATTTTAATTTGTAAACAAAAAAATAACTTAAATTAATCATAAATTAAACTTAAGAAACATAAAATTAAATTAAAGAACATAAACTAATTTCTAACCTTCCACTCAATTCTTTGCGCGAAGGCGCCTTGTAGCCTTTCCCTACAACTGTCAATGCGGTCACCAAATTGTCCAATAAGGTGAGCTTGCCACATTGAAAGGGATGTTGTTGAAGAACCAAAAATCGGCACAAGCAACATCTGCATGCTCACGCACCTCCTTATTCCACCCAGTTGCCTCTAAAGAAGGTTGTGCACCAGGTGTGTTTCTAGGCACAAAAAAATCACCAATGTGTGAACCTGTGGCTCTAGGTGTTTGTGTTGATCCTGCCACTGGTACTCTAGTAGAGGAAGATGAAGGCATGGTGGTGGTGGTGGGTTGCCTTCGCACACGTGGACCACGAAGAGAGCCCGCTATGTTGGCTACTACATCATCATCATCTGACGGTGAGTGAAGGTTGTCTGCACTTGCAACACCTTGAGAAGAAGCTATGGCAGCTTGCATTGCTGCTTTTGCCTTCGCTTTTTGCATCTTTTTTTCTTCTGCAGCGGAAAGTATTGCATTCATTTGTCTTTTGATTTCCTCATTGGTGTTTATGCAAGCCTTAGCATCACGTCTAGGGATGCCTGCAAGGTGGTATTTGAGGCGATTGATGCCTCCACTAAATTTCTTTACATCTAATGCAATACACTAATCCAGGTTCTGGTCCTTCATATGCATATCTCCAAGCGGGATCTCTAGCTCCTTTTGGACGAGTGCCTACATATTCCCCACTCCCAGGCACGGATGGGGCTGAGGTAGGGGTAGAAGCGGATTCAGAAGCCATGATCAATTAACCTATTACCTACACAGTACACACACAAAGTGAAATCAAAACTTGTTAGTTTTTTGATAGAAATTTTAAAAACAAGCTAAATTAGATTAAATCAAAATTGAAAATTTCAAAATAGATTCTAAACTAATCTAAGATTCTAAATAGTAAACTAATTTAAGATTCTAAAGTCTAAACTCTAAACATTTTCAATTTTTCATCAAAAAAATGGATTAAAAAAAGAAAATAATAAACTAGGGTTACAAAAAAATGTAAAAATTAGAAAACTACTTTAAATTAGTAACAAATTAAGCTAATATATAAATTTAAACATGTTTTCAACAAACAAGAAGAATCAAAATTACAAAAAATAACTAGAATTTGAAGAAAATTTGAAAAAAATGAAAAAAACTGCAAAATATATTAAAAAATCATAAAAAGTGTCACAAATTCTTGTTTTGTTGAATCTAAATCTTCTTTTAAACATATAAATGTATTTGAATTTGTTTTATAGTTCATTCATGATGTTTTTTAAACATACAATCAACAAAAAAGAAGAAAAAATGAAAAAAAAAGAAAGAACAAGAAAAATTAGAAAACCTACCTGGAAATCCAATTTGCCTTCGAAATCTGATGAAAATACCCTTCGAATCTCGTCCCCTCGATGCCAAATCACAGATAAATAGTGCAAAATGCTTTGGGCAAGTTTTTCCCTCTGCTAAAAGTGAAAACAAGTGAAAAAATGAAATGACAATGACATTTTGGCCGGCCGCGGACATAAGACACAGGCCGCGCGGGTTTTTTTTAAAAACTCGCCGAGTTTTTGCAAAAACTCGCGAGGTTTTCCGGCGAGTTTTTGCAAAAAGTACGGACTGTACCTTCTGCGAGTAAAACTCGTAAAAACTCGTTTCTGAAAAAAACTCGCGAGTTTTTCAAAAACTCGCGAGTTTTTGGCGAGTGAGCCAACTATGTGTGTGACCTTTATGCATCTTTAATAAAAGAAAATGACAAAAGTTCCTCTTTAAGTTGAACATCCATTAGTCAAAAGGAGACAAAAAATCCTCTTCATGTTAAATGTGCATTGATCCACATCTAATTCTGCTTAGATTAGCTTATAAAAGTCATATATACAAACCCAAACATATGCATATCCTGCCTTCTTTGCACATCAGCCCACTGAGGTATGTAAATAGAGAGAAAAATATACTCCAAGCAATTGTTTTTCTTTGCTTTTCAAATAAGAAAAAATTGAGTAGACCCAAAGGTGTGCATATCCTCCCTTATCAACACATCAGCCCACTCAATTTTGTAAGTAGGAAGAAAAATATACACCAGAACAATCGTTTGTATTTACTTTGCACATCAGAAGAAATTAAAGATGAAAGCTATTTAACGTTACATTCAAATTTGTCCTAACTGCATACAAGTGAGAAGGAAGAATTACAAACAAGAGGGAATCACTTAAAAGCATAAAGATTGAACTGATTGATATAGCTTGTTAAGTTTTCCAACTAAAACAACAAAGAAGTTACATTAGAGATGTTTTTAAATACTGAAGGTAGACATGGCGTTAATCCTAAATGGTCTCTTTCAATTTTTTAATTTATTTTTCTATTCTACTGTTGGTTTATTTTCTTACCAGAAAGCAGTAGCTGCACATTATTCAATAGCACTGCAACTGCCAGAAAAGATGCAAGCTTGGACACTGCTTTGGCAACCACACTGCTGGTTGTGAAAGCCATGGGAAACACGTTTCTTGTAATCAAGATGACCATCATGAATATTAACCCTACAACGAAAGAGGTGCCCAAAGCAACAACTGATGCAAATTTTGCAGCTCTTGGGTGTCCAGCTCCCAGCTCATTTGAAACCCTTACACTGTAAAAATCAGAAAAATTTAGCTCATATTATTGTCTTCGGAATGTTTGTAAAGAACAAGAAAATTCTAACTGCAACGGGGCCATACATCAGTGGTCGATCACCCCAAAAGGACAATGGGAAATCCGACATTTGAATTCTAGTCCTCAGTGTAGCTTAAAGAGGTTATAGAAGTGAAAAATTCACACTCTTAAGTCACAAAGGGACCAGTATCCGCGGCACTAACTCAGTGGTTGAACACCCTAGTCCCTTCTAACAAGAGGCGCTGGGTTCCAGCTTAGTTACTCCATGAAAAGGTAAAGAAAGAAAGTAATGCATTGGATTTCTGGGCTTACCCGATAGCTATGTTGAATCCCAAGTATATCATATCAATCCAAAACACCAAATTTATGCTGCAAACAGGTTGATGAAAATTATGTAAAATTCCAAACAGTTAAAGCATATATACATTCCAAAGCAAAATAATCCGTACACAAAAGAACTTTGAGTGCAGTTTGCAGTACCATATAGCTACGGAGTCTGTTGCAATTTCTGCATTCTTTAGATGACCGGCCATGAGGAGTGGTGCCATCATGTACATAAAGTCCGCGCTGTTAGATACAAGATAAACAGGACAAATAAAATGTGAATATCAGACCTCAAAACATCAAAATGTATTACATTTGAAGAGATAAAACTGTGATTAGAATGGGTTACCTCATCATAATAGCTGAAGATAACGAAAGACGTAAGATTCCTCCCAAATTGTGAAATGCACTCCATGAAAATCCAGTCCAAGCTCTACCACAGGTGCCGCTAAATATATAGGCTATTTGACCCAACACTACTATCCACCATGAAAATTTAGCATTACTGCAGCCCCAACTAGTCCCCATCCCAGCTTGAGCATCAACAGCCAACTGAAGATAACATGGACAATTAAAGCAGCTCCAGAGATGGCAGAAATGACAAGTAGCTTGCCCTGTGCTTGTATGTGCTTGTAAAAACCTAGCGAGCGGGTAATTCATTGCAAAAGCAAATAGTCGAGGAATTGTCCACACGGCGAATTTGCCTGCTGCCTCTGCTATTTCATCTGTTTGACCTAAGGCCTTGAGAATAGGTGTTGCATATGCGTACGTCACAGTGAGAAGCAATGCTGTTCCGTTTAATATAACCAGTGACCGTTGCAAACAGAGTCCAAGCATGTCTAGTTTGCGTGTTCCAAATGCTTGACCACAAACTGTTTCTACTGCGTTTCTCATCCCCAGCTGTCAAAATCAAGAAATTTTTTCCAGCGTTTCTTAAGAAATAAACATTGGTAATATACGTAATTTAAATGAAATCCCACTATACAATGATATTAGGCAATATTGCACAAATGAAATGGTTTACATCTGTTAAAAAATTTCATGCATGTTTCAATCTTTTAATTGTCTGGATTGACACAAGTTTAGCATATTAGACCATCTTGTGAAAGCCCACAACAGAGTGTTTTCAATTTATCTGGGTTTTGACCTCATGATCATGTCGAATAGTAAACTTGAACTTGGCAATCCATCTACAACCAGAGTCCAAGATGCCAACCGATGCCCTGTCTCAATCATTAGATCAGAGCTGCCTTTATAACGGCCAAACATATTTCTTTTTTTCGTTCTTATAGATTTTTCAGGGTCCAAGAACATCCACACACATTTGAAGGAATTCACTTAACGGTTTTGTCAAAATCGCAGCATTTGCATTTCATGCTCACCTATCTTCCCAATCATTGTACCTTAAGGTGCCCTTACTTCCAAACAAATTGTGTAAAATTAGATCATATGCAAACAAACTTGATTCAACAGGGGAAGATGCAAAATACTCAAAGCACACCAAGACTGAAGACATCATACCGAACTGGGCAAAAGATCCTACCAAAGTTGTGAAAGCCTTTGTTTATAGGCAACTGATGAGGTAGCTAGCTCATTTGTGGTGACATCAGCTCCAGGCAGCTGTGCCTGTAACCGTATGCTGATGTAGTTGTCCAGTCAGAATTTTCAAGGCAAAAGAACGAGGAAACAGAAAGAAGATTTGATGCAGGGGTTTTGTTATAGAGAATAGACATTGCTCCTCCAGGCCATCTACTCAGATGATTGCATATTGAACCATGGACGGAATCTCCTCTTCAAGGAAGGCAGTGATTCAGATTGATAAAGCCAGTTAAGCCTAGACTTAGACTCCAAGTGTGTGGAAATGTTTGCACTTTGCAGTTTGCACACGCGTTGGACAAATGTGTCATCCCCAGGTTCTTGGGTCTGTCACTGTGTAATTAAAATTCAGGGTCTGTCTCGTGTAATCAAAATTTAGTTTCCCTTAACAGGAAATAGTAAACCATCTCTGTAAAATTTTGTCGTAGTTTGAATTCAGTCAAAAAAATAAAGATTTAATGGCAGCCATAATATAGGCCATGCATGTGGAGCGGTAAGTAGGAGCTCATATATTAATGTGAACTATTATAGTTTCAATGTATGAGTTAAAAAACAAATTCAAACAAAAAAAAGCACAACTATAATGCACAAAAAGCAAAGCTTCTGCTCCTTTCAGTAACATACCATTTTAAGATAACCTTAAAATTTTGAGAGAAAAGTATTCTAGAAAGCTCAATATTAAATCTTT
>CM021102.1:90347093-90645577 GCA_007115665.2 Sequoiadendron giganteum
TTTGGAGAACACAGACTGATAGACACAAGTTGGAGAAATATTTGCAGTGATAGCAAATAGTCTTGCAGTGATAGCAAGGGCGCAGTGATAGCGTTGGAGGCAGCAGCAGTGGAATTTCAGCAGGAGAAATTAAAAGAAGAATATCCGGTGAAGAATATTGCCGGAGCTTTGTCAGTGAGAGGCAAGCAGTTTCTTTTGTATCTCTTGATTTGCTGAAGATTAATATAATTCCTCATCTGCAGTACTGGTTTTCCCTTCGGGGTTTTTCCAGGGACAATTTGTCCAAAAATATTGTGTTCATTAGTTTGCATGTTTTCTTCTCTATTCCTGTGAGTTTTATTTGTGAAGTTGCAGTTGTATTATTTTTCAATATTTGCTGTAAATTAATTTTCGGCAGTCAAATAATCTTTATAGATAGGAGATTAATAATCAGTAACTGCAATAGATTTTTCACAGCAATGGCGAATGCTACTCCATCCTTACTAGCTATGTCATGGACCGGACAATTTTCTCCAATAATTTGCGCTGTTCAAAAGTACCAAATGATGGAAGGGAAGGGGAAGGTGGAGTTGGTTGACATGCTTGTAACCAAACGGTCTTTGTTGAATGGTGAATTAAATAACTTAAATTGAGTATAAGAATTTTTAAGAATCCTTAGAGGAATTATTTTATTTTATTTATTTGAAAAAAAAAATTAATTATTAATTAGAAATTGTTTTCTATTATTTTCTTTATTTTAATATTTATTTAAACATTATTTTATATAATTTTTAATTCTATTTTGAAAAAAATATTATGAAGATTATAAAATGTTCTTAAAAATTTACATTTCAAAATAAATAATAATTTATATATATATATATATATATATATATATATATAATTTTTATTTTTATAATTATATATATATATTTTAATTCATATATAATTTAAGTTGACAAATATTCTATAATGTTAAGTTTATTCTTTGTGAGGATTGTTTTCCTTTTTTACTTTTGGATAAATCTTCTTGTGGTGGAATATTTTAGTTGCAATTTCTAATTTAATTTAATTTTATGAAATTAATAATTGTATATTATTTTTAAAATAACTATATTAAATTAAATAATATATAAATAAACAAATAATTTAAAATATATAAATTGAAATGTTATTTTTATAATTTAAATATATTAAAGAGGTGTATTTAATTTTTAATTCGATGTCAAATTTTATGGAATCTAAATATGTGTAGAATTAATCCATCAATATTTAGAAAATTGACTAGATAACATCTATGAATTGATCTTAAGCGGCTTGGGGTCGAGTAGTGCAATCTATAAGGCATGGATTTGATCTATCGTCTTGTTGGATCGATGTTATGGCCTTAGTTGATGTTGGAAGACTACATAATTGTGCAATTGGCCTCTATGAAAATTCCAATACAATTGAATATTTTTAATGTTCCAAATCTAATTGTTCTTAGAATGGTTGCACTTTGATAATCAAATGGTCCTTGTTATGCTTAGATGATTCTTTGATGTGTTTAATTGAATGAATGAATGCTTTTAAATACCAAAGTATAGTAATAAATTGCATAGATATGTACCAAGTGAACTCCCAATGATTAGTAGAAAGGGTGAGAGTCAATAATTTGAACTTAAAATGATAAAGTTTGGGGTCAATCATGAATTGTTTGAGATTGAACTTGAGGGCCATAAGATTGACCTAGGATAAGAGAATGCAAATCTTGGGATTTGAAACAAATATGTGGAAGTTAATGTAAAATAGGGTAGACTAATACAAATGAAATCTTATTAATAGAGTATACAAATCTAAAATATAGATCATGTCATCATATAATCGACCATAATTACCATAATTAGATGTATGGAAGTATACATTAACAAATAATAAATTAATAAACCATAAGATATAAACACATGACACCATATGTACATGGAGAAATCCTTTTGGTAAAAAAACCATTAAGAGAGCATAACTTTATAATAATATTTAAAGCAAGAGTACACAATCAACAAACTTTTCCTTTCAATGCAACAACATTTTGACAACACATGTGTACCTATAAAATAATCATAAAAGTTGTATCTAATGGATACAATTTATAAAGAAGAATTGAGAGGAAACCACAAGTGAGCTCCTAAAAACAAGACCACCCAAAACCATGGTATGGTAATAATAACATTAGAAGAACCATAAATAAATTAAGCATAGGATGCAAGGCCCATGGCCTCCCTACACTAAGAAAACTTATTAGTTTCACTAGTTTTGTAAGTGAATGTGCAGTATTCTATTCTCTTGAGTATCAATCTGATCATACCATTCTCCATCATCTCATAAACAAAGTGATATTGCGCATCAACATACTTCATATGAGCATAATACATGCTATACCCTTAATTATATAGTGTGTATAGGGTTATGAGTAGTCAATTTGTGGCTAACTAACTCTTAGTTAAGTTATATGATCATAATTATAGAAATTCCAATGCAATGCAAAATAATCCTCCATAGAATTACAATTAAGATAATAGATATTTTAATTATAGAGGAGGAAGGGGCCATGAAAGAGGAAATTGTAGGAGAGATGATGCTAACTAATTCAATAATGGTAAACCAACTACTGTGCTATTGAATGTTGGTTAGATAAAAATAAGAATTGTGCCTTTTATGAAAATCTAGACCATGACCTCTTTACACGTGAGAGGGCACAATTGTATTTCTATAATGCCTTGAATTGTGACTTTTATGAAAATCTAGACCATGACCTATTTACAGGTGAGAGGGCACAATTGAATTTCTATAATATCCCACCAAATTTTTAGTGCCATTCCAATTTTTGTGCCTCTTGTACAACCTTCTTCACAACCCATCGTCATTTTTGCTCTAATACCAATGTAGAGCAATAAAAATAGAAAAGCAAAAGATCTACATTGTAAGGAAAAAGAGGAATTTTATTATAATCATTCAGCAAATTACATCCAATATATTGACTTTTTTTAAAGCCATTATTTTCCCCTGCATAACCACTCCAAATTCCCTTACCGAAATAACTCTCTAAAACTAACAACTAACTATTAACAACTTATTAAATGTAAACATTAATTTCTTAACATTAATAAATTTGATTTCCTACTCACATTTCTCATTGAAAAGCGTATAAAAATCTCCTGAAATTACACACATGAATTGAATGGAATGTCTGATGTGAACCACTATTCATGAAATGAATCAATGAATTTGACTCAAAAACATACACACCCAATAAAAAACTTCCTACTCCCTAATAAAAAATGTCATCTCTCAAATAAAGAAGGTGAGAGAATAACAAGATTCAGAATCTTCAAGTGGAAGATTAATGTGTAAATGCACCTCCCCAAGTCTTAATTCTACTTTCAGCCAGCGAAGCCTGCAACAATACCACATTCCAGACCATTTTTTAATTAGTCAAGTTTCTTGGACATAAAAAGTAATATTGCTATAACTAATCTCACATGAATGCTCAGTACCTCTCGGCTCCAGTTTGTTCGAATTGTAATGATACATAGAACCGCAGTCTGCAATGCACATCCACAAAGCATCCCACCCCACATTCCCTGCACTCATAGTCATTAAATACATCAGCCACAAACCATGACATGCTGGGAAACATTGGTTAGTTTATATATAGTGGAAGATTGGCAATACCTTAGTGCCGAGATCAAATTTATATCCTAGTAGAATTGCTAGGGGCACACCCAAGACATAGTAGCATACAATGTTTACACATGCCACAAATGTTTGCCATCCTGCTCCTATTGCCACACCTTTATATCCACAAATAGAGCATTAAGAATGTCAGAACCACACTATCTCTAAGAGATATAAGCATGCAACAAAGATAAATTTATATAATAAAAGCAATGCATATAGAATTTGAAAGTAAATAAAAAACAAAACATATATATAATATTATTTAGTAAAACTTTTTTAGGTGAAAAAATTAAGTACATTAATCTTTATCATTATTGAATAAAAATTCAACTGTTTACAATACAATGATAAAGCTTTTGCTCAACTTTTATGCATGTGTGGATATCAATAGGCACATCAAAAAGTAGTTTAACAATTTGCAAAAATGCTTTAAAACTATGAGCAAAAATTAAAAACCCATGCATGCACCTAATCTTTTTTCCAACGAAGTCTGCATTTTTTTTCTGATCATTCGTTTCCATAGCCTTAACTTACTACATTACATACTTCCAACAAACCTATTATCTTCTATTCTAATATTTGAAAAAGGTCATAAACTAACAATTAAAATAAGGAAAGAAGACAAAAAGTCCTCTTTATGTGGAACATGTATTGGACCATACAACTTGAAAAAAGGAAAAGACAAACAGTCCTCCATGTTGAGCATGTGTTGTCCCTATGCATCTTTGAAAAAAAGAAAGTGAAAAAAGTCCTCTTCATGTTGAATGTGCATTGGCCAAAAACTAAAAAGAGAAAAAAGGTCCTCTTCATGTGGATCATGCATTGGACTATGCATCTTTAAAAAAAGGAAAGGACACAAAGGTTCTTCCATATGTGTGACCATAGTTGGAAAACTCGGCATTTTCAAGTACTCGGCAAGCCCGAAAAACTCGGCTCGGCAAAAACTCGGCAAAAACTCGGAAAAAACTCGGCAAAAAACTCGGGAACTTAAAAAATTGCTTAAACTTCACTAAAAACTCATTTTTTTTGCAAAATTCAAAGATAAGATGCATCCAATGAGTCAATAAATGAGTACATATAAGAAACAAGCTATATTTGATTGATTTGAAAGAAATTGGATACAAAATGGCATCCTCATGTGGAATGCTCAATGTGCTGATATGATAATAGTCTGAAACAAAATGAAATAGCAATTTGTTTTTGTAAAACTGAAAGTAAATACTACATATGTCATAAACATTAATATATTTCAGTTTTTACAAATTCACATGAATCACATCTTCCTCTTCCCATGTCTAGATCTCAATATGGGACCGGAAGAGGGTGTCCGTGTAATCATAGGACTCCGCTCCTGCTGTGCCTGTGGCTCCTCAACCTCCATCCTAGATGTAGATCCTCCTGCAGCTGCTGGTGGTGGCACTGGCAATGACTCCTCCTCAGGATCATCCTCAAGGTCATCCAATGAGAATGTAAATCCACCCTCCTCCATTGCCTGTCGCTCTAAATCATAAATCTCATCCTCGGTAAACAATGGAGGTTGCTCCCCTCGCCCTGTCCAATCACTGTATGGATCTATCTCCTCCAAATCAATTGGATCATCATATGATATCTCCTCTACCTTTTTTATGCGCAATCGAAGATTATATTGCACATAGACAAGGTCATTGAGGCGTTTTTGAGCGAGTTTGTTCCTCTTCTTTGTGTGGATGGCCTCAAACAAACTCCAATTGCGCTCACAATTGGATGAACTACAAGGCTGGCTCAAAACACGGAGGGCAAAGTTTTGAAGATGTGGGGTTTTTCCACCCCAATGTGTCCACCAAACATCTACAAAAAAAAGAAGAAAGAGTTAGAAAATTGTAACTTGTAACTTGTAACTATCAAATTTTCATTTTTGTAACTTGTAAATTTCAAATTTTATACCTGGTGGCAGCCTAGATACTGCTCTCTTTGCCAAGTCTGAAGAGAAGAGTACACCCCTTTTTTCCCTGTAACTTTGCAATTCATTAACAATGCAGTCTGCCTCATCAGGCGTGGATGTCATCCGCTGAATGCAAGTAGTGAGGCCCTCCATAACCTCTCCAGTAGGATCTGTATAGGTGCCTGAATGGATGAAACGGGGGTTCAAGAAGTACCCTGTTGCATGGATAGGTTGGTGGAGTTGATTGTTCCACCTCCTGTCAATAATCTCCCAAATGGGATCAAACTTGAGGCTGTCCCCCTTATAATAATTTCTAATAGCCTCCTTGGCCCTATCCATGGCCTCATAAAGATAACCCATTGGGGTTTGATCCCCATCCACCAAACGGAGCACTCTAACCAAGGGCTCTGACACCTACAATATAAATTTAAAAATGCAAAAAACTATTAGAGTTACAATTTAGTAATTTACAAATTTACAATGAAGGACATTAACTTTAAGAAAATGTTCAATTTGAATTTAGATTCAAACTCAAAGTTTTGAAGTTACCTTCACAATCTCTGTTGCTTTTTGTGCAAAGAGGGGCTCGAAGACAATGCTTGCAACTCTTTCTCCTTCCGGCTTCTTTGAATAAGGTGAGTCTATCCATGCTTGACTCACAAACATTTGTTTCAAAGCCGTCAATGCGCCAAGAATGCTTTGCAACGTTAAGAAAACCGTTGCAAACCTTGTCACACCAGGTCTCACCAAGTCTCTCCCATTGGTGTGCTCCCTCATCAAGCTCAGAACCCAAGGGTGATTGTAGATGTATTTAGTGATCCTTCTTCCATCCTCTACAATCGGTGTGACCCAATGTAATTTTCCTATGTCCTCCAAAAGAAGGTCAAGGACATGGGCAGCACATGGTGTCCAAAAAATTGTCTGGTGTCTATCTTGGAGGATTCTTCCTGCTGCCACATATGCCGCTGCATTGTCAGTTATGATTTGCACGACATTTTTAAGCCCAACCTCCATGCACACTTGCTCCAACATTCTAGCCAAATTTTCTGCATTTTTTACTATGTTGGAGGCATCTACGGATTTCAAGAACACCACCTCATTTTTGCAAGAAACCAAAAAATTTATGATGGTACGGTTTTTTCCATCCGTCCACCCATCAGAAAGAATAGTGCAGCCATATTGTTGCCATTCTTCTTTTTGTTCTTGTATCACTGCCTTTGCTCTTTCAGTAGCATTAGAAAGCAACCTACAAGTACAAAGTGAAATTAAGTACACAATTTTAATTTGTAAACAAAAAAATAACTTAAATTAATCATAAATTAAACTTAAGAAACATAAAATTAAATTAAAGAACATAAACTAATTTCTAACCTTCCACTCAATTCTTTGCGCGAAGGCGCCTTGTAGCCTTTCCCTGCAACTGTCAATGCGGTCACCAAATTGTCCCAATAAGGTGAGCTTGCCACATTGAAAGGGATGTTGTTGAAGTACCAAAAATCGGCACAAGCAACATCTGCATGCTCACGCACCTCCTTATTCCACCCAGTTGCCTCTAAAGAAGGTTGTGCACCAGGTGTGTTTCTAGGCACAAAAAAATCACCAATGTGTGAACCTGTGGCTCTAGGTGTCTGTGTTGATCCTGCCACTGGTACTCTAGTAGAGGAAGATGAAGGCATGGTGGTGGTGGTGGGTTGCCTTCGCACACGTGGACCACGAAGAGAGCCCGCTATGTTGGCTACTACATCATCATCATCTGACAGTGAGTGAAGGTTGTCTGCACTTGCAACACCTTGAGAAGAAGCTATGGCAGCTTGCATTGCTGCTTTTGCCTTCGCTTTTTGCATCTTTTTTTCTTCTGCAGCGGAAAGTATTGCATTCATTTGTCTTTTGATTTCCTCATTGGTGTTTATGCAAGCCTTAGCATCACGTCTAGGGATGCCTGCAAGGTGGTATTTGAGGCGATTGATGCCTCCACGGTAAATTTCTTTACATCTAATGCAATACACTGATCCAGGTTCTGGTCCTTCATATGCATATCTCCAAGCGGGATCTCTAGCTCCTTTTGGACGAGTGCCTACATATTCCCCACTCCCAGGCACGGATGGGGCTGAGGTAGGAGTAGAAGCGGATTCAGAAGCCATGATCAATTAACCTGTTACCTACACAGTACACACACAAAGTGAAATCAAAACTTGTTAGTTTTTTGATAGAAATTTTAAAAACAAGCTAAATTAGATTAAATCAAAATTGAAAATTTCAAAATAGATTCTAAACTAATCTAAGATTCTAAATAGTAAACTAATTTAAGATTCTAAAGTCTAAACTCTAAACATTTTCAATTTTTCATCAAAAAAATGGATTAAAAAAAGAAAATAATAAACTAGGGTTACAAAAAAATGTAAAAATTAGAAAACTACTTTAAATTAGTAACAAATTAAGCTAATATATAAATTTAAACATGTTTTCAACAAACAAGAAGAATCAAAATTACAAAAAATAACTAGAATTTGAAGAAAATTTGAAAAAAATGAAAAAAACTGCAAAATATATTAAAAAATCATAAAAAAGTGTCACAAATTCTTGTTTTGTTGAATCTAAATCTTCTTTTAAACATATAAATGTATTTGAATTTGTTTTATAGTTCATTCATGATGTTTTTTAAACATACAATCAACAAAAAAGAAGAAAAAATGAAAAAAAAAGAAAGAACAAGAAAAATTAGAAAACCTACCTGGAAATCCAATTTGCCTTCGAAATCTGATGAAAATCCCCTTCGAATCTCGTCCCCTCGATGCCAAATCACAGATAAATAGTGCAAAATGCTTTGGGCAAGTTTTTTCCTCTGCTAAAAGTGAAAACAAGTGAAAAAATGAAATGACAATGACATTTTGGCCGGCCGCGGACATAAGACACAGGCCGCGCGGGTTTTTTTTAAAAACTCGCCGAGTTTTTGCAAAAACTCGCGAGTTTTTCCGGCGAGTTTTTGCAAAAAGTACGGACTGTACCTTCTGCGAGTAAAACTCGTAAAAACTCGTTTCTGAAAAAAACTCGCGAGTTTTTCAAAAACTCGCGAGTTTTTGGCGAGTGAGCCAACTATGTGTGTGACCTTTATGCATCTTTAATAAAAGAAAATGACAAAAGTTCCTCTTTAAGTTGAACATCCATTAGTCAAAAGGAGACAAAAAATCCTCTTCATGTTAAATGTGCATTGATCCACATCTAATTCTGCTTAGATTAGCTTATAAAAGTCATATATACAAACCCAAACATATGCATATCCTGCCTTCTTTGCACATCAGCCCACTGAGGTATGTAAATAGAGAGAAAAATATACTCCAAGCAATTGTTTTTCTTTGCTTTTCAAATAAGAAAAAATTGAGTAGACCCAAAGGTGTGCATATCCTCCCTTATCAACACATCAGCCCACTCAATTTTGTAAGTAGGAAGAAAAATATACACCAGAACAATCGTTTGTATTTACTTTGCACATCAGAAGAAATTAAAGATGAAAGCTATTTAACGTTACATTCAAATTTGTCCTAACTGCATACAAGTGAGAAGGAAGAATTACAAACAAGAGGGAATCACTTAAAAGCATAAAGATTGAACTGATTGATATAGCTTGTTAAGTTTTCCAACTAAAACAACAAAGAAGTTACATTAGAGATGTTTTTAAATACTGAAGGTAGACATGGCGTTAATCCTAAATGGTCTCTTTCAATTTTTTAATTTATTTTTCTATTCTACTGTTGGTTTATTTTCTTACCAGAAAGCAGTAGCTGCACATTATTCAATAGCACTGCAACTGCCAGAAAAGATGCAAGCTTGGACACTGCTTTGGCAACCACACTGCTGGTTGTGAAAGCCATGGGAAACACGTTTCTTGTAATCAAGATGACCATCATGAATATTAACCCTACAACGAAAGAGGTGCCCAAAGCAACAACTGATGCAAATTTTGCAGCTCTTGGGTGTCCAGCTCCCAGCTCATTTGAAACCCTTACACTGTAAAAATCAGAATAATTTAGTTCATATTATTGTCTTCAGAATGTTGGTAAAGAACAAGATCTGTATCGCTTTTGGATTATTGTGTAAGAAGTTTTTAGTATCAACGTTTTGAATCATATTTTATGATCTAATTACAGAATGTGATTCGAAACGTGATGCTAAATTTTTTTGACACAATCGAATCCAAAAACAATACAGATCTATAATATAAATTTTGGAAACTTATTATCATTAAAGAACAAGACACTTCTAACTGCAACGGGTCCTCAGTGTAGCTTAAAGAGGTGATAGAAGTGAACAATTCACACTCTTTTAAGTCACTAAGGGATCAGAATCCGCGGCACTAACTCAGTGGTTGAACACCCCAGTCCCTTCTAACAAGAGGCGCTGGGTTCCAGCTTTAGTTACTCCATGAAAAGGTAAAGAAAGAAAGTAATGCATTGGATTTCTGGGCTTACCCGATAGCTATGTTGAATCCCAAGTATATCATATAAATCCAAAACACCAAGTTTATGCTGCAAACAGGTTGATGAAAATTATGTAAAATTCCAAACAGTTAAAAGCATAGATACATTCCAAAGCAAAATAATCCGCACACAAACTTTGAGTGCAGTACCATATAGCTACGGAGTCTGTTGCAACTTCTGCATTCTTTAGATGACCGGCCATGAGGAGTAGTGCCATCATGTACATAAAGTCCGCGCTGTTAGATCCAAGATAAACAGGACAAATAAAATGTGAATATCAGACCTCAAAACATCAAAATGTATTACATTTGAAGAGATAAAACTGTGATTTGAATGGGTTACCTCATCATAATAGCTGAAGACAACGAAAGACGAAAGATTCCTCCCAAATTGTGAAATGCACTCCATGAAAATCCAGTCCAAGCTCTACCACAGGCGCCGCTAAATATATAGGCTATTTGACCCAACACTACTATCCACCATGAAAAATTTAGCATTACTGCACCCCCAACTAGTCCCCATCCCAGCTTGAGCATCAACAGCCAACTGAAGATAACATGGACAATTAAAGCAGCTCCAGAGATGGCAGAAATGACAAGTAGCTTGCCCTGTGCTTGTAAAAACCTAGCGAGCGGGTAATTCATTGCAAAAGCAAATAATTGAGGAATTGTCCACACGGCGAATTTGCCTGCTGCCTCTGCTATTTCATCTGTTTGACCTAAGGCCTTGAGAATAGGTGTTGCATATGCGTACGTCACAGTGAGAAGCAATGCTGTTGCGTTTAATATAACCAGTGATCGTTGCAAACAGAGTCCAAGCATGTCTAGTTTGCCTGTTCCAAATGCTTGACCACAAACTGTTTCTACTGCGTTTCCCATCCCCAGCTGTCAAAATCAAGAATTTTTTTCCAGCATTTCTTAAAAAATAAATATTTGTAATATACGTAATTTAAATTAAATAGCCCACTATACAATGATATTAGCCAATATTACACAAACGAAATGGTTTACACGTATTTTAAATGAAATAGCCCACTATACAATGATATTAGGCAATATTACACAAACGAAATGGTTTACATCTGTTAAAATATTTCATGCATTTTTCAATCTTCTAATTGTCTGGATTGACACAAGTTTGGCATATGAGACCATCTTGTGAAAGCCCACAACAGATTGTTTTCAATTTATCTGGGTTTTGACCTCATGATCATGTTGAATAGTAAACTTGAACTTGCCAATCCACCTACAATCAGAGTCCAAGATGCCAACTGATGCTCTGTCTCAAACATTAGATCAGAGCTGCCTTTATAACGGCTACAATTTTTTTTTTCTTTCTTCCACCTACTACCAGAGTCCAAGATGCCAACCGATGCTCTGTCTCAAACATTAGATCAGAGCTGCCTTTATAAGGGCTACAATTTTTTTTTTCTTTCTTATAGATTTTTCAGGGGCCAAGAACGTCCACACACATCTGAAGGAATTCATTTAATGGTTTTGTCAAAATCGTAGCACTTGCATTTCATGCTCACCTATCTTTCCAATCATTGTACCTTAGGTGTCCTTATTTCCAAACAAGGTTATTTATTTGTGTAAAATTAGTTCATGTGCAAACAAACTTGATTCAATAAGAGGAAGATGCAAAAATACTCAAAGCACACCAAGATTGAAGACATTGCACATCAAGATTGAAGATATCATTATTAAGAAATTAAGGTTTACATACAATAAATTAGTTAATAGTTAGTTGTTAATTTTAGGGAGTTATTTCCGTAAGAGAATTTGGAATGGTTATTCACAGAAAAATAATGATTAAAAAATCAATGTATTGAATATAATGGACAAATGATTATAATGAAATTCCTCTTTAATTTGCAATGCAAATCTTTTGCTATTCTACATTGATATTAGAGCAAAAATGACAATGGACTGTGAAGGAGGCTGCACAGAAAACATATAAATTGGAATCTCGCTGAAAATTTGATAATGGTATTGAATTTGTTGTTGAATGTCTTGAATTATCTGTTGTGTTGAGTATCTATTTTAGACACTGAAATTGCAAAAAAGTGAAAAAAATGAAAAGAGCTGTTGAAAAGAAATAAATGTAACATTTGATTGCTGGTTGTTGAATGTTTGCTGGCCGCCACCATTTTGCTGGGCTTGTGCTTTTGTTGACCACTAAAATCTGTAGTTTGAATAGGCATTAAGTCTGTAAAGTAAGGAGGCATTGCAATGCAGGACTGCGCAGGAAGAAAACCAGACCAGCAACGAAGAAATTGCATGAGGCATAGTTTTTTATTTATTTTTTTGCACAGTGAAAAGGCAATTACAATGGTTCAGTGATGTTTAAAGCCAAAGATTTAATTGCTCAATTGATAAACTGAAGTTTCAATTTCCTTCATCTATTTCGAGGAGACAAACCAAGCCCTAAATCAGGAAATTACAAGGCATTCTTCATTGTTGGGTGTTAGACTTTGAATGCTTGTGCAAATTTTATATGCAGCGCCTCTTTTTCCTTATGAGTGGCAGAAATAAACCAGATGTTGGAGGATAAATTAAAGCGGAGTATATACTGTTGATCTCAATAGGAGAGCTGGAGAATGCTACATTTTTGTATTGTTGTCTATAATTCTCATTGAAAGTCAGACGTTGCTAGCATACATCTAATGGAGAATACATTTTGAGATGCGCCTCGCTATTCCAATTCTATAAGTAGTTTGTGAAGACCTATTTTTTCCTGAGTCTCTACTTTTTACTTTTTAGTGCTATAAGTTAATAGATATAGTAAAAGAGAACAGCAAGAAAACAATGTAGTTGCAAGCATTCAGTGCTAGTTTCTAGAAATTATACATGTAAATTGCAAAAGATTCGGATATATGGAAATGCTAGAAGGATGCAGATTTTCAGACATGAAACTACAGAAGATGCGGACCTCCACCTTTTGTTCATTGGCCTGATTGTGGGGCGTCGAAAATAGTTACAAGGTATTTAAAATTGTTTATGTTTTAGGGCATGTGTAAACTGTTGCTAAATGTGCATTGCCTGGTTTCTAATTTGGAGATATAAGGGGAATAAGAGTTCAGATTTGATTGCAGTTAAGATTGAAGGGTTTTAAATTTTAAAGAAAATATTTGTAATGGATGCATTATCAATCCGACATTTTTGTGTATGTATACTTTTATGCATTTACTAATGATGTATTTAGAGTCATTAATGTTGTATTTGATGACTAAGATCTAAAGGGGTCATATTGGAGGCTGGAGGAAATGGAGGCAGGAGGACATCTATCATCCCGAGCTAGCTTCTCGCTCTGGTATCATCCAGAGCTAACTTCTCGCTTTGGGATCACTTCTTGCATGAGAAGCATTTGTATCATCTCTAATCCTTTCAGGAGCAAGATGGAGCATTCAGTGATTTGTTGGTTTGTTAATAGTTGAATTCACAAACTTGTTGAGTTGTTGTTGGTTTGTGGATAGTTGAATCCACAAACTGCCTGTGGATAATTGAGTTTGTCTCGATTCATAGTTTTGCAGATGTGTATTTGTGGATAATTGAGTAAGTCTCAATCTACAAATGGAGTGTTACTGTCGATAATGGAGTAAGTCTCGATTGACAGTTGGTTGGTGATTTTCTTGTGAATAGTGGAGTGTGTCTCGATTCACAAGTAAATGTTGGATAATCAAAACATTTACCCAGACATGAGGAGTTTGGGTTGATGCTGATGCAAAGTTGGATAATCAAAACATTCCTCATGGGTTGATGCTGATGCAGAGTTGGATAATCAAAACATTTACCCAGACATGAGGAGTTTGGGTTGATGCTCAAGACATTTGCCTAGACAAGGGAGTTTGGGTTGATGTTAATGCAAGGTTGGCTAATCAAACCATTTGCTTAGACTAGGAAGTTTAGGTTGATGTTGATACAATATTTTGGTTTTCTTTTTTGTAATGTAACCTTAAGGGGGGATGTTAGGAATTTAAGATTTACACTTCTACATTATTCTTTTGTTTTCGTTTTTCTATTATGTAAATCTTAAGGGGGTTATTAGGAAATTAAGGTTTACATAAAATAAATTAGTTAATAGTTAGCTGTTAGTTTTAAGAGTTATTTCTGTAAAAGAATTTGGAGTGGTTATTCACAGAAAAATAATAATTTAAAAAACCAATAAAACCAATATATTAAATATAATAGACATAATGATTATAATGAAATTCCTCTTTAATTTGCAATGCAAATCTTTTCCTGCTCTACAACCATACCGAACTGGGCAAAAGATCCTACCAAAGTTGTGAAAGCCTTTGTTTATAGGCAACTGACGAGGTATATATCTTATTTGTGGTGACATTAGCTCCAGGCAGCTGTAACCATATGCTGATGTAGTTGTCCAGTCAAATTTTCAAGGCAAAAGAACGAGGAGACAGAAAGAAGATTTGATGCAGGGGTTTTGTTATAGAGAATAGGCATTGCTCCTCCAAGCCATCTACTCAGATGATTACATACAGAACCATGGAAGGAATCTCTTCTTCAAGGAAGGCAGTGATTCAGATTGATAAAGCCAGTTAAGCCTAGACTTAGACTCCAAGTGTGTGGAAAAGTTTACACTTTGCACACGCATTGGACAAATGTGTCATCCCCAGGTTCTTGGGTCTGTCACTGTAATTAAAATTCAGCATATGTCTCGTGTAATCAAAATTTAGTTTCCCTTAACAGGAAATAGTAAACCATCTCTGTAAAATTTTTTCATAGCTTGAATTCAGTCAAAAAGCAAAGATTTAATGGCAGCCATAATATTGGCCATGCATGTGAAGTTGTAAGTAGGAGCTCATGTATTAATGTGAACTATTATAGTTTCAAAGTGTAACTGTGAAATGCAGCTTAACAAGCCTACATTGTAAGCTGTAATTGTCAATCTCAATGTATGATCTAAAAAACAAGTTCAATGAAAAAAAAAGCACAACTATAATGCACAAAAAGCAAAGCTTCTGCTCCTTTCAGTAATATACCAATTTAAGAAAACCTTAAAATTTTGAGAGAAAAGTATTCTAGAAAGCTCAATATTAAATCTTTGAACAGTAGAAAAAGTGGGTGGAATAAATTTTGTTTGTGTAGCTTTTAAACATTGCCTTCTGCATTCCGTCCTCACCCCTGAAACAACATTTAAAAAAATACTTGGTTCTTGGCAGAAGAAGCTTACCATGAGTCCAAATGAAAACCCTGCAACCACAACGTTTGCCATAGACACAGCAGCCAACTGTAGAGTACCCAATTGCCCAGCAAAGGTCGAAATTGTGGCCAAAAATGACTGCTGACATAGAGATATGAAGATTGCAGGACCTGCAACATGGTTTAGGATGTATGATGTTATGGTTTGATTTTCGGAGCTTCCTGTGTTAATGCTAGAGATTGTTTTTCGAAACAATTATGTTTTTTCATCAATGTCTTGGAGGAGATTTATCCTTTTTCTAATGATGGATCACTGAATGTAAAATGAAGTATTAAAAAACGCACATGGTTGTTTCCCAAAGCAATCTCTTAAGAAACCTCCTACTTATCAATTGATGAGCTAAAGGGGCTCTATAATGAATGGATCATAAGGCACAACACTTGCTGAAGGTTTTGCAAATGGGGTAGCAAGCTAAGTGGACTTAACCTTTGGGGAAACTTCGTGGTTAAGCACGCTTGAGCTAGAGCAGTACTGGGATGGGTGACCTCTCGGGACGGACCAATGCTTCACCTCTGTGAGCATCACCTAGATGCAATGAGTGCTAAGTGGACCATTCATTATCATGAGAGATGGGTTCTTCTGAACCACTACTCATGAATCATGGGTCAATGAGTTTGACTCGAAAACTACACGGTTGAATCTTGATAGCAATATCATAACATTAATACCAACTATTAATGTTTAGTTTGCCTAGCAATTGTGCCTAAAATACTAGAAAGTATTGCCAAAGAATGATGGGAAATACTATGCATATCCAGTTTTACCATAGTGTTTTGCTGCATCAATGGCCAGCAAACACTGAGTATCAATGAGAAAATCTTCATGAAAACTACTTTTATTTCTCAGTTAAAAAGGAATAAAGATTACAAGACCTGCAAGTTTCCATAACTTCTTAGACTCTGTCCACCATTCCTTAGACGCTTCGTGCCAGTTGGTTATGCTTGGAATATCAGTATCATCTTGCAGGTTGCCATTTTCAAGTCGTTGCAGCAATGGCGAATGTTGCTCCATCCTTAACAGCTATGTCATGGACTGGACAATTTTCTCCAATAATTTTGTAGATGCTAGTTTTTTTATACTGCACCGAATCTCAAATCGTGGTAAACTAAAACAATATTTAATTTCAATTTTTGATGTAGTTTTTAAAAATTACCTACTATACAGTATAAAGAATGTTCAAAAGTACCAAAGGATGGAATAAAGACTTTTAATTATGTTCACCAGGCTAAACAATGGGACCCACAGAACAACAGCAAACAAAAAATTACACAATAACAACCCGAAAAGGAAGGGAAGGTGAACAAAGACAACGTTTGGTTGGCATGCTTGTAACCAAACAGTCTTTGTTGAATGGCGAATTAGATCATTTAAATTGAGTAGAAGAATCTTTTAACAGTCCCTATAGGAATTATTTTATTTTATTTATTTGAAAAATAAATTTTAATTGTTAATCAGAAATTTTTATATAACTTTCACATTTCTATTAATAAATTAATTTTTTAGTACCTAACTATAAAAGACATGTCTAACATTTAAAAAGTATTTTTTATATTCAGTTTGCACGTGTTATTTTTATTGGCAGAGTATAAAGTTTTTTAAATGAAAGGTGAAAGTTTTTGTTTACTTTTTCCTAGTGTGAATTTAAGCCGACAAATATTTTATGATATTAAAAGCTTATTCTCTATGGGGATTGTTTTTTACTTTTGGATTGATCTTTTTGTGGTGGAATATTTTGGTTGTAATTTCTAGTTTAATTTAATTTAATGATTGTATATTATTTTTAAAATAATAAAATTAAATTTAAAAATATATAAATAAATAAATAATTTAAAATATATAAATTGAAATGTTATTTTTTATAATTTAAATATATTAAAGAGGTGTATTTAATTTTCAATTTGATGTCTAATTTTATGGAATCTAGAGATGTGTAGAATCAAGTCATCAATATTTAGAAAATTGATTAGATATTTTTTATGAATTGATTTTAAGTGACTTGAGGTCAATATCGAGTAGTGCAAAACTAATCTATAAGACATGGATTTGATCTATCAAACATTAAGCTTATGAATTTTTGTTTGTTGTAACTTCTAATATTTGAACATGCATTAGGATGTTAGTATTTTGAAATAACTTAAGAGAAGTAGTTGAATTATAATTGTCACATTCTCCTTAGTTAGTCGTCTTGTTGGATTGATGTTATGGCCTTAGTCGAATGTTGGAAGAGAAAACACATAATTGTGCAATTGGCCTAAATGAAAATTCTAATACAATTGCTTATTTTTAATGCTCCAAATCTAATTGTTCCTAGAATGGTTGCACTTTGATAATCAAATATTCCTTGTTATGCTTAGATGATTCTTTGATGTGTTTAATTGAATGAATGAATGTCTTTAAATACCAAGGCATAGTAATAAATTGCACAAACATGTATCAAGTGAACTCCCAATGATTAGTAGGAAAGGGTGGGAGTCAATAATTTGAACTTAAAATGATAAAGTTTGGGATCAATCATGAATGATTTGAGATTGAACTTGAGCATCATAAGATTGACCTAGGATAAGAGAATGCAAATCTTGGGATTTGGAACAAGTATGTGGAAGTTGTTGTAAAATAGGGTAGACTAATACAAATGAAATCTTATTAATAAAGTATACAAATTTAAAATATAGATTATGTCATCATTTGATCAACCATAATTAGATGTATGGAAGTATAAACTGAAAAATAATAAATTAATAAACCATAAGATATAAACACATGACACCATATGTACATGGAGAAACCCTTTTGGAAAAAAAATCATTAAGAGAGCAAACAAAAATTTCCTTTCAGTGCAACAACATTCTGACAACACATGTGTACCTATAAAATAATCATAAAAATTGTATCAAATGCATATAATTTATAAAGAAGAATTGTGAGGAAACCACAAGTGAGGTCCTAAAAATAAGACCACCCAAAACCATGGTATGGTAATAATAACATTAGAAGAACCATAAATAAATTAAGTATAGGATGCAATGCCCATGGCTTCCCTCCACTAAGAAAACTTATCTATTTTCACTAGTTTTGTAAGTGAATATGCAGTATTCTCTTGAGTATCAATCTGATTGTACCATTCTCCACCATCTCATAAACAAAGTGATATTATACATCAACATACTTCATATGAGCATAATACATGCCATGCCCTTACTTCTATAGTGTGTATAGGGTTATGAGTAGTCAATTTGTGGATAAGTAACTCTTAATTAATTTATATGATCATAATTATAGAAATTCCAATGTAATGCAAAATAATCCTCCATAGAATTACAATTAAGATAATAGATATTTTAATTACTGAGGAGGAAGGGGTCATGAAAGAGGAAACTATAGGATCTAGATGATGCTAACTAATTCAAGTATGGTAAACCAAGCTACTATGCTATTGAATTTTGGTTAGATAAAAATAAGAATTGCGCCTTTTATGAAAATCTAGACCATGACCTCTTTACACGTGAGAGGGCACAATTGTATTTCTATAATGCCATACCACAATAAAAGAGTGATGAACTACAAGGGCCAAACAAAGGAGCTAGGATAATAAGGAAGGTACTAATAAATACTTCACAAGGTGCAAGAAGATGCCAAAAATAGGAAAATTGGCAATCAGACACATTGATAGGAGAAGAAACCCCTAGAGAGGACTACTAGGAGGAAAGAAAAACATTAAAAAATATAAATATAAATATAAAGAATAAGAAAAATAATTTTACAGTAATCACCAACCAAGAAATTAATGCCGTGAAAAATAAACAAGTTATGATAGACACCGAAGATGATGAGGGAGATGTTGAAGAGGAAGAATGATTCTTCCCTAGAAAGAAAAAACATGATAGAATTACTGAAAATACAAAAAAAAAAATTCAAAAATGAAATTAAGAAAGAAGCTATTTCTTATAAGAAGAAGTTATCATACTAAAATAATTTACCACACTAGTACAACAACAAAACCTCTTAGATAAATTAGAACAATTTTGTAAATATTGGAATAAACAAACCAACACCCAACCACAAGTCTAGAGGAGAACAAACAAATCGGGATTGGAAGAATAAACCATTGATGATTACAACACATATCAATCACCAAAAGAAAAAACATATAATGATAGATTCGAGAGAAGATATTAATATGATGCCACAAGAACATGGGAAAAATTAGGAAATTCAAGTTGACTAATACCCCCTCCCACATCAACCTAGCCAATGGATCATTCATGGAAACCATGGGAACTTAGAAGAATGTAGAAGTAAATATCCAAGGGATTAAAGTGACAATGAATTTTGAGGTAGTAGCTATGAAGGAACCCTTTGATACATTCAAGGCCCTATTAGGATTGCAATGGTTTGTCAATGCTAATGGAATATTTGCATCGAGAAAATAAGAATTATCTTTTGCCAATAACAAGAAAATAGTTCACACATCCTTGGGAGAAAACACAAACAACTCTTATGGGGAAGAAATTGCTTCAGAAGAAAATAAAGACAATAAAAATATGATTTATTCCATTGTCGAACTACCTAAAACAAACATACTTGAGGAACCAAATACGAAAGGGGAAATTGATTTGGAGAGTGAGGATGATAGAATGAGTAGTGAGGAAGTATTGAATGTATAGATACAAGAAGAAGAATATATGACTTCCCAAACGGTATATGACTTTAGAAGAGTCTTTATGGTAAGCAATAATTTTTTAAATGTACCACAAAGCACCATAAATGTAGAAAACATACCACAAAGATCAAAAGAAGGGATTGAAGATAGTGTGTCTTTTTTCACAACATTGGAGAAACTTCTAAATGAATATACTCTATATAGTGGAATTTTTACACCAAGGGTTCTAGAATAGATAGTAGAATTGTACAAAGAGATGGGTACTTCAAATATAACCATCATTGAATCAGTCATTATTTGGTACATGGTTTCCTCAACAAAAAACATTGGAGAGAACAATTGATCAATTCCCACCACAATTGGCTTCAACATTAAGACAAAGAAGATAATAGGTGAGACATGAAGAAGACCAACTGAAAGAAGAAGCGTTAGTAGAGATAAGACTTGCAACCACTACTACACAAAAGGAGAAATTAGCACAAATACAAGTGAGGGAAATCTGATGAAAAAATGATAGATAATATAATGATGAAGAGAGTAAAGATTAAAAAATAGATATAAGAAGAAATCAAAGGGACCACCAAAAAGGAATATGTAAAAGTATGGGAGGAAGAAACATAGTATAAAGGGATCCCATCCTCCCCTTTGGAGATACACATATCTATATTGATCAATAAGCACTATCTCAACCACCACCATCTTCACAAAAGCCATCCCCATCTACCACAATATCACCATTGTAGTCCATTAAGGAATTTATAGCACAACCGAAGAAAATTAAACCTATGGCCACTTTGCAACTTCTCCAATTTCCACTAGTAGGCTCTCAGGTGGATATTACTAATATCTCTTCCTTACAAAAGTTTCAACTTGGAGACATATTTCATCAAACAACCAAGGAAGATATATTAAAACAACATATAGATAACATAGAGAAGTTAGGGAGAGTTATAAATGACATTCAAAATAAGTTTCCACATGTCCCAAGAGACTCTTCTCATCCATTGGGAGTACAAATCAAAATTCTCGTAGATGAGCTAATCCAGGATATGAAACAACAAACGTCCAACTTCCACAAAATGATAACTATAGAGCTTCAAAATACCAAAATGGAAGAGGAAAGGAAGAAATATGCCACCACCTACACAACATTGGAATAAAATATTATCACACTCAATAATACAAAGAGTGACATCAACACACTCTACCTTTTTTGTCTCCAATGGCCCAATCTCACAAAAAAATTCAAGGACAAATGGACCAAATTGAATAAAAACTTATTCAAGTAGGGAATTCATATGATGCTAAGAAGGATGTTGATGGAAAGATAAGAGCCCACCTAGAAACACTTCATGTCTAGTTGTAGCATGTGCAAGACCAATAGGATAAATTGAAGAAAAAATTCAAACAATTAAGAGAAGTTGTAATCTTACGACTAGCACATGTAATAGGATTGATAAGGGATGCATTGAAATTGGCACGATAGATTTAAATACCTGTTATGCCTTGCATAACCACCCCATCTTTTGCCTTGGTCAAAATGGGTCCCCCTTTATGTTTTTGTCCTTGGTTGTTTTTCAAACAAAGTTTGGAGTCTTTCTTTTCCAACATTTTGTTTTTCTTTGGTTTACTCTGTCGGAACCGAAGCCAGAACCGAATCGGGTTTTGAAACTTATTTTGAAGATCGATTCCGATCCTCGTCCCGACGATCTTTTCTTGTTGCCTTTTTGTTTTGTCTTTGTCAGAGCCGGAGATGGAGTGGAAGTTAAGTCTGGATTTATTCAAAGTTTCAAAATCGATTATGATCCCGCCTCCGCCTCCGCTTTTTGGACTTTTGTTTAGACTTAGGTTTTGTGCTAAGTTTTTCTTGTTTCGGTTTTTATGTTTCTATTTTGTTGTTTGTTTCGCTTTCTTATTTGTTGGTGGAAGCGAAACTGGAACGGGAACTAAGTTGGAAAATTACACAAGTTTCTAAATCATTTTCCACTCCGATTCCGCTCCCGCCATTTTTTGGGTCGTTGAGTTTATTGAAGTCACACAGCAATAATGTGCCAGTTCCCTCTACAGTTCCGACTCCGCTCTGCCACATTTATGGCATTAATTACAGGAGCTCTACACGTATGAAACTACGATTTTTTACCTTAATTAGGGATTAGCTGGTAGTTATCATCATTTTTCAAAAGATCAAAGAGTGAACTAGAGTTGCAGTGGAGTGTTTGGACGTGTGATTTGATAGAAAGGGAGACAATTACGTGTGGATTGTTTCAAAGGGCTAACCTATTTATTTGCGTTTGAGGTAGGGTTTTCTGTTCTTCTCTTTCATTTTGTTTCACGTTTTCCGTTTTTGGTTCGATCGTTGGTTTTGTGCGAATTCGTGATTCTTGGTTCTATTGTGAGTTCATGTGATTCGTTTTCTTTCTCTTTTGTTTAGTTTTCTTGTTTTCGTTTTTGCTTTTCTGGTTTTGTTTCTCGTTTGTTTATTTTTGACACGGTCGTTTTCACGTTTTAATTGTGACCGCATCATGGTGCCCTAGTTTTTAAATGCATAGTTTAGTTACTATTTTATAGTGAGTAGGATTTCGTAAATTATGGTTTTACTTAGGAATCGTGTCGCACATTGAATCTGATTAGTTTAAACGGGGGGTTAAATTCGTGCCCTAATTATTTGAAATCAAGGGTTTGTGATTTAGGGTTTTGACGTGTTCTTGTTTTAAATATGATGCCCTAATTATTTCGGTTGCCTCTCGGTCATATGGGGATGGTCTTGTATAGGTTATTTTCTAGCCCCTTTCATTTTTGATATGACCTAGTCCTTAAAATCACGATGTCATTTATCATTCGGTTAAAATCTCTTATGACATCATGGTTATTTTAGGCGGAGGTGGGATCGGAATCAATTTAGACTTTGAACCATGTTTTGTAGAGAGTATCGATTCCATTTCCATCCCGTCTCTGACTCCTCTGACAATAAGAAGTAGGCTTTCAAAATAATGGTAACCTAGGCGGAACCGGAACCAAAACTGAAACTGAATATAAAATTAGAAAATCTTCATGAAACCAAATTAGTTTCCGTTCTGATTCCGATTCTGGTTACTATTTCAACTTCGATTCCGGTCCCACCTTGTTATTACTATAATCTCAATAACTATTTTGACTCCGATCCCGATAGTGTTTTAAAAAAGAGACTATTTAGAGTGTTTTCTGCCTGGTTTTGCCTCTGGTATATATATGAAGGGTAAGATTTTAAAGCATGTTTTGTTATATTTGTTCAAAGATCTAAATTAAGGTTTTGTTGCAGGGAGTTAAAGAATGTCAGGAATATCAGGAGAAGCTTCTCAAAGGAGTCATCCTGCAGAAACTTCAAAGGCCTCAACTAAGCCTAAGAAGATTAAGCCGGAGCAGTTGCCTTATACCTTGAGGTATACCATAGGGGTCCTGTCATCACTTTTAGCAAAGTGGAATCTGATTGGGCTATGTAATTGACACCAATCTAGGCCCATTCAATTTTGAGAAGTTATACTCAGAAACATTCACTGAGGATGTAACAGGGAGGACTGGAAGAATAGTTGAGTCTGGCTTGGATCACAACACTGTATTTCCTCTATCCATCCAATGCCCGGAATTGATTATGACATCAGCAGGAGCTTACAATCCGGCCACTAGAAAATGTATGGATTCACAAGACAATGTGATCATAGACCTAACTCCTCAAATGTTTCAGCACATGTTCAGTGTCCCTGATCCAAAGAACCTGGTACAGTTAAATGAGGCAGATTCTTTAGGGATATATAACAAACACAAGGAGGCTAATAAGGCTCACTTGAACAAGAAGTGGTTGAGAATAAAGAAGAAGTCTCTGACAAAGCTCCATGATCAACTAAAGAGGGAATACTTTTACAAAGAGGTATCAAACCTGATAATGATGTTGTCTAGAGCCTTTGGGAAGAGGGATGCATTTCATTTCAAGGAATGGATGTTTCCTTTCATTCAAACAATCTTTAATGGCAAGCAACATTTTGATTGGCCTATGATTGTCTCAGATACCATTCATGATCAGTTAACTAAAATAAGGGAAACCAAGAGCTTTTTCATGACTTCTTATGTTGTTTATGCAACAACTAGAGGAGGCATCTTTCTAGGTTTGAATAGAGTAGGAATATTGGGAGAAGCTGATGGACAAAAGAGAGTATGGGATCATTATGATCAGCTATCCCTACAGGTTTCTAAAACACAATTTAGAAGAGTTAATGATGCATTCTTATATGTAGTCATTAACTAGCTTAATGGAGATGCAGGATATAGATTGAGCTAGGAAGCCATGGCCTTTATCACAAAATGGGGATGTTGGTATATCCAATACCCCAAGTTCACTTATTTTAGGTTGGCAGGATTTGAGGGTCATCCCCATTTACTTCCAAGATGTTGTAGTAACAGGATGATTTTGATGGAGTTTGTCTATCAAGCTCTGGGGGTCAATGCCCGATTTGGGTTAAAACACAAACCAGGTTGTCACAAGTTCCCCATGCAATTGGGTGAATACAGCTGCCCACACCTTGTGGGAGCTAAGGTGGTTTGTAGTGAATTGATACATTTAAAATTGGGTTTGTATACTGCTCGAAATCACTTTGATCCAAAGAAGAAGATGAATGCTTTGCTGGCTTCGATCTTTTTTCAAACATTTCAATCTGTTAGAGGACTTCTGGAGTGATCTCCAGGATGAATATGACCTCAGGAAGAGGAATTATGAGAGGTTGCTTGTTTCACTCATGGTAGAATTCAGGATCAAAGATGATATTCCTAATACATTATTAGATGATGGAGTTGTGTTGGATCCATCATATGAAGCATTGAACATTGGTACCAAAATTTTGGACCCGGTAGATTGGGATGGTGAGGAGACCATCGACATCAAGCAAATAGGGAGACCAGTCTTGGATAGGAGTATCCACTGGGCTGTTCTAAGAGCCAAAACTCCTGGGGGTCCAGCTCCTAAGAAAGGGAAGGGATATAAGAGAATCAAGAGAAATTGCCTCCCAAGGAGCCTTTGGAGTTCTTCCCTCCTGATATTGAAGAAATCGAGCTTGAAGCCCCTGCTTAAGATTTACCTGGAGTACAAGAGGAGGATGCCCAAACAGGACCTGTGGTTTCAACACCAGCAATAGGTGAGTCATCTGCTCAAGTCCCTCTTACAGAGCAATAGGAAGGAGAGATGCCTAAGGGGACTCTTCATGATATAGCTGAAACATTGAAAGGAAAAGGAGTAGAACTGGAGATCCATGATGTTGAAGCAGACTCTAGTGAGACCTTATCAGAGAAGGACGCGCAAGAAAAGATGCCTCTAGAAGAGGAAACTGAGCATGTGCTAACAGAGGAAGATCAATGGGCATTGTTTGAGGAAGTGAAGAAAGCTTCGGATGCTCAAGCACATGCAGAAGCAATGGAGAAGTAGAAGGAAATAGATGTTAAGGCACAAGCAGATTCCTTACTTCAACAACAACAAATGGAAGCCAAGCAAAGAGCTGATGAAGTGAAAAAACAACAAAGGCAAAAGGAGCAGGAGCTCAAGACCAAGGAAGAGAATGATAAGCTAGAGTTGGTACAGAAAATTCATGATCTAGAGGAGGAAAAGGCAAAGTAGCGAAGGGAAAGAGAAGCCCTTGTGGCCAAATTGAAGCTAATTGAAGAAGCCTATAAGAAGAAGGAGGAGGCAGAATGCACACAAAAAGAGAAAGAGGCCGAGGAGCTGGCCAAGCAGCTGCAAAAGGAAAAGAAAGCCTCAGACAAACTTAAATTGTTGGAAGAAGAGAGGAAAAAGTTACTTGAGGAGAAAAGATTAGAAGAAGAAAAATTGAAGAAGGAACAAGAAGACAAGAGGGTGCAAGAGCAGAATGATAAAGAAGAAGCTGAAAAGCTTGCACAAGAAAATGTAGAGCAAGAACAACAGAATGTACAAGAGGTTGATTCTCAACCTAAGGTTAATGTTCTACAACCCTCTACTAATGTTGCTTCTTCTTCAAATGTAATGACCACTACTCTGAGTGCTCCCACTTGGTTAAAACTTGATCTTCAAAAGAGATCAGTAACACCCTCGCAACCCCTCAATTGGGATGATATGATGAAGGAGATTGAAAAAGAAAGGCCCAAGAAGAAGGCTAAAATCTTGCATTCCACTAGAATCATTGAAGGAGGAGAAATTGTTGTTGAATGTGCAATACCAGTGGTGGACAAGGATGTGGGGGATATGCAGCTAACTGATTACCAGTTGGGCACGGTCAACTTGGGGAGACCCACAAGGAATCGGCAAATGAACTTGATTGATGTGGTAGCATCATCCACCAAATAGAGAATGATGAAGGATAAACAGAGAAAGGATGAGCTTAAGGCTCAATTGGATCAACTACACACTTTCTTGAAGAATGTTTCTGCTCCAAGGTCATAGCAAAGTACCACCATTGAGACACCAATTTTTCTTAGCAAGCGAGAGGTGGATGATTTGGTACAGATAAGGAGTAAGGTTGAGATGATGGATAGATGGACCGACATGCTTAATCTGGAGATAGGTGAGGTGTTGGGCAACAGTTTTGAGATTCACAAGATGACAATGGAGTTAATAGAAGAGATGAATCAGTATGCCAAAGCATTGGGAGAACAAGAGGAGGAGTATAGAGGGTATATCCAAAAGCTGAAAGAGATTAATAAATTGCCAAAATCCACTCTTCTAGAATAGTCAATCCTTGAAGAGGACAACACAGATTTCATGGAAAAGACCTCCAGCATAGTTCGATTTAGATCTGACTTTTTGTACAAACATAAGAATGAAGTTCAAGATTCTAGCAAGGATCTAAATGAACAGCTTGATGAGCTGGAAGTTTTTGTTGCTATTATAGTTAATGTTGATATACCGGTGAAGGAAGGCCTGCCTTTGAGTCAGTTAAAAGAGAAATGGGATGATAGACTTAAGGAGGTCATGCAAAAGGGAGATGATGGAGAGGATCTATTATTGGATCGGTTGATGGATATTAAAGAAGAGGTAAGGGCTGATAGAAGGGAGTTGACAAAGTTAAAAGACATGAGAGAATTTGTTGTTGCGGAATTGAAAAGGATCAAGTTCGAAGACAGTTGGGTTGATGGGCCAAATTTGGATATGCTTCAACAAGTCTTCTCTAGTTATGATGAGTACACTTCAGAGCGAACTCCACATGCATGACTGACAATATTATGGATGCATGCCTTTCTTTTCTCCTCTGCATGCATGACTGGCAGTCTTAGAGGCGCATGGATTTATTTTTCTTTTCTCTCTCATTCTCTCCAGTTTACTAGATGATCAATGTGGGAACTAGAGATCAAATTGATCTGAGTTTCCAAGAAAATTTAAGTTCCTAAAAAGGTGGATCTTGACTTTAGATAGGGAGGATTTCATATTTTTGTACATCTATATATACCCGTAGGGTACCATATTGTAAGGGTCGGCTGATGAGAATAAGATTAGCCACCTGATAGTAGGAGATATAATTTTTCATAGTTTTTACAGAGATACTTTGTTATTTTATTTACAGTTGAATATAAATACAGGTTTTTACGCAATATGGTGTTGGAATTGAGTTTATTGGATAAGGTTGATGAATTATAGTCTATCTATATGCCAGTGATTATGCTGAAGCATAAGTGTTTCTTTTGTGATGAAAATCCTTAGAAGGAACCAGATTTAAGGATTATTTCGTTAGATTATTTGTGGATTGAATTATTGAAAGTCTGTTGATCTATGACTTTGGCAACGAATGAGAGTGTGTTCTTTTAGAATCTTTAAAATATTTATGATGTGTGATTGCGATGTTAAATTAAGCACCTTAGATGCATGCAATGGTATAGACTATTCTGTAAATTGTATCATGCTATGGTTTTCTTCATCTGTTGGAAAAATATTCGTTGTTGAAAATATATGTCCAAATATAAATAAGTTTTATTCATGTTTCACTGATGTACACCCTGATCTATCTTTTTCTTTTATTTAAAACCCCCTTTTCATTAAGAACAGTGTTGGGTCTCAAAAACGCTGGTTTGAATGAACCACGAGAGGTTGCCGAACTCTCACTATGTTATTGGTCAACTAACAATGCCAACCAGTATGGTTGAACCCTCTACTCTTAAGGCTCTACTAGACCTAGGCAGGTGCATCTATATGAACAACATAGATTTTGAATTTATGTTTCCTACTTGATCTAACTATCCACAAATGGAAATTTAACAGTGGAAAGATATGATCCTAATTTGGTATGAATTGTATATGTAATATCAAGGTATGAATTAATATGTTCAATTAAGAGATGTCAAATGAAATGAATAAAACTAATGTAATGTAAATAAGGGAGACCGGTGCCTTGTTGGGTAAAACAGAGTCAAATGAAAGCCTTTAATGAATGGTTTCTATCTAGCAGGTCCTCTAATTGTTTGGCATATAACTATGAGTTTATAACTAATATAAACATGCAAGAATGTAATTGATAAACCCTACTTGAGGCAGAATATAAAATCTAACTATCTGATTCTTCTTACCGATCCAAATGACATTCCTAGATTACTGTAATTGATTGAAAAGAATTTTAATTCTTCTTTAAAGAATCCAATAAACCAAATCACACAGAAACAATAAATGTGTATTGATAAATCGAATATATACTTGATACTTCAATTTAAACAATCAAGAAACATCAAATTGGAGAGAATCAAATAATCGCAAGAATCCAGCAAACAATTGATGCCAGGATGAAATCACCAAATTAACAGTTTTTCATTATCTTCCTTGAAATTCATACATGCAACATAGCCTCCTTGGATGTCATCATTTCTGAAAATATAATGCTTACAGCAGTCTATCCTATTCTAATTCTATCTTTTACCACCATCAATTTATCCAACAACAGATATTTATACATTAGTTTGCAAAAGGATGTGCCTTTTTAAAAAAGTTTAAAGCATAAAAAGTTTAACAAATTCACTATTAACTAATTTCTGTTAAGCCACAAATGGACTGCAGACATATGCTTCGTATAATCCTGGCACTCATGAGTATCAGCATCTCCTAACGCATCGCGGATCACAATATCCATCATCATCATTCGCTCATTCTGCTCACATGCTTCATCCAATGTCACATCCTTCATAGCGGCTGTCTTCAACATCTCTTGGAGTATTGTTTCGCATTCACTTTTCCACGTAGTCACTTCTTTCAGTTTCCCTTCATCATCACATAACTTGGTTAATTTGTCTTCGGCAGCCTCTGTCAATCCCTGCACATCCCCTTGTAACTCCTCAAAGAAATCCCTGTGCCTATCCATGATACAATTAGCATTTTCAATCTTTGTACTACTAAGAGTATCCTTTTGCTCTAATTCCTCAAATTTTTCCTGGATTCTGCTATCCACTCTCTTGTGCTCCTTTATTGCATCCATGTATTGTGAATGTTTACCCTAGAGTTTATTTAACCAAGTGGTTAAAACGACTTGCCTTCTTTTGATTATTGCATCAAGTGCATCCATTTTCCCTTGAGAGTATGCTGTTGATCCTTCCCAATGGTCTTTTTTCTGTGAACTCTCACCTTGGGTGAGCATCTTTGTTGGCTCTGTTACAACACCTACCAAGTCTTTCAGGCATTCATTCTCTCTCAGCATCCTCTCATTATTTGTTTTATACATCTCCCTCTCCCTGATCAATGCTTGGATTTGAGCTTTATTTAAATTGGCTATATTTATCCCAATGTCTGTATTGCAACAGGATCAACCTCCCCAGCCTTCAGGGTCATGACATGTCCGAATGCCTTCTTAGTATCAATAACAATTGATTTCTTGTGAGGAGGATACAAGACTCAAATTATCAATGTTTCATCATCAGGATTGTATCTTGATCCTGTGTATACCTCCGTCACCTTCTCTATGTTGAGCTTTTGGGTAGCATTGTTATCTTTTAAGAAACTGTCAAAAACCAATGCAAAATTCAGATCCAAACCTAGGAAAATCATAACACCTGCCTTTTCTAGCATCTCCCTTCCCTTTTCAGGGGTCATGTTAGTCATCTCTTTGTCTACCTCATCCTTTAAGCTTTTTAACAGTCGATCTTCATTTCTTAGAGTGACATTGTCAACTTGTCCCCTTATCTCTTTCCCTTTTTGCTTATATAAAAATGTTTTAAACTCCGAGGTCTTTATAAATTCATCATCTGATATAAAAGACCTATAGTCTTCATGTCTTGTATCTACATCCATAGTTTCTGTTGATGGTGTTTTTATGCACTTTACAACATAGGTAGTACGTAGGTGCATTACCTTTCTTGAAAGACAATCTTCCACAATCAAATTGCAGAACACTATCCCAAGGTCTCTCGGATGTCAGGTCTTGACAGTGCTTGGAATATTTCAATTGTTTATGTGATTTGCTGGAATCACAAGGTGGACTTACGGATGAGTTACAAAGCGGGGAAGTTGGATCTGCAAATGGAGTTCTTAAGATGGAAAAGTTGTTGAGTGTTTGCTGCAGGTTCAAACAGCAGTCTGGAACTCCATTTCAACATAAGATTTAGCTTTACAATGTGCAATGAACCTTTCCTAAGGTTACTCATTAAAAAAAAAAGAAAAAAAGAAGGGAAGAGAGAAGGTTCCTGGATCTGAAACTACGAATGAACAGTGATCATGGAGGTTGCTATAGTAGACAAACTCCCTAAACTGGGTTTTGTTTGGCCAAGAAGATCCTATAGTTACACAAAACCAGTGCAATCTTCTAAGGACTGTAGATTTTCAGTTTGCATACACACATCATGAACATGCAAGTGAACTAGGTTGTATCAATCAAATAAATAAGCCCAGGCTAACTTTGCACAACAGCTTGCCATTAACAAGTGCCAAAAGTATGGGTTGAAAGTTCATCAAATACTGTAACAGCAATCACCATTACCACTTCCATTCAAAAAACTACAACTAAAACTAACTTGGAAGGTAGAACCATGCACACATAATTAACAAAATCAAAATGTAACACCCATAGATCATGCAATGCTACTTTCTATTGCTATAGAATGTTTTTACAACAGCTCTCCAACAACTGCAAATGAGGGGAAGACCCCTATTTATAGTTTTCCAAAGCCCGAATGAATGGCCAGGATTGAGTTACATTGTGTGGCCCAGATTCAATTTACATTAGGGCTTCACTTACCCCACAATATTCAGTAATTTAAAATACATCTTTGTCTTTTCCCTATTCTGTCTTGTAGTGGTCAGTCACTGTAGTAGTTTTGTCTTCTAGCTGATTTCCCTTTTACTATAGATGAAACTGCTTAAAAGATGCCTTCTTCCTAATGGAATTGTAGCATTATTCATTGGATCAAATGGTTCTATCGACGGACCCATGGTAAGCTTCTTGAAATCGGAAATGAGAGGCCGAAATGCTATTTTGAAACGGCCGCGAGAGCATGGAACTCTGGATGGTACTTCCCGGATGCAAATTTAGAATTTGAAAAGCTAGGGGAGGATAAGACCCCATTTTACCATCTGGGTCGAAGTCCGTTTTTGATTTGGAGGTGCGCTAGTACGTTCCAGAAACATGAGGCCGAAATGTCATAGGAATGTTGTTTTGAAACGGCCGCGAGAGCACGAAACTCCGAATGATACTTCTCGGATGCAAATTTGGAATTTGAAAAGCTAGGGGAGGATAAGACCCCATTTTAGCATCTAGGTCGAAGTCCATTTTTTATTTTGAGATGCGCTGGTACGTTCCGAAAACATGAGGCCAGAATGCCGCTGCAGGAATGCTGTTTTGAAACGGTCGCAAGAGCACGAAACTCCGGATGGTACTTCCTGAATGAAAATTTGGAATTTGAAAAGCCAGGGGAGGATAAGACCCCATTTTAGCATCTGGGTCAAAGTCCATTTTTGATTTGGAGGTGTGCTGGTACGTTCCAGAAACATGAGCCCGGAATGCCGCTCTAGGAATGCTGTTTTGAAACAGGCGCGAGAGCATGGAACTCCAGATGGTACTTCCCGGATGCAAATTTAGAATTTGAAAAGCTAGGGGAGGATAAGACCCCATTTTAGCATCTGGGTTGAAGTCTGTTTTTGATTTTGAGATGCGCTGGTACGTTCCGAAAACATGAGGCCGGAATGCCGCTGTAGGAATGTTGTTTTGAAACGATCGCGAGAGCACGGAACTTCGGATGGTACTTCTCACATGCAAATTTGGAATTTGAAAAGCCAGGGGAGGGTAAGACCCCATTTTAGCATCTGGGTCGAAGTCCGTTTCTGATTTGGAGGTGCGCTTGTACGTTCCAGAAATATGAGGTCGAAATGCCGCTGTAGGAATGCTGTTTTGAAACGGTCGCGAGAGCACGAAACTCCGGATGGTACTTCCCGGATGAAAATTTGGAATTTGAAAAGCCAAGGGAGGATAAGACCCCATTTTAACATCTAGTTAGAAGTCCGTTTTTGATTTGGAGGTGCGCTAGTACGTTCCAAAAATATGAGCCCGAAATGCCGCTGTAGGAATGCTATTTTGAAACGGCTGCGAGAGCACGGAACTCCGGATGGTACTTCCTGGATGCAAATTTGGAATTTGCAAAGCCAAGGGAGGATAAGACCCCATTTTAGCATCTGGGTCGAAGTCCGTTTTTTATTTTGAGATGCGCTGGTACGTTTCGAAAACATGAGGTCGGAATGCCACTGTAGGAATACTGTTTTGAAACGACCGTGAGAGCACGAAACTCCGAATGGTACTTCCCGGATGCAAATTTGGAATTTGAAAATCCAAAGGAGGATAAGACCCCATTTTAGCATCTGGGTCGAAGTCCGTTTATGATTTGGAGGTGCGCTTGTACATTCCGGAAACATGAGGCCCGAATGTCGTTGTAGGAATGTTGTTTTGAAATGGTTGCGAAAGCACGAAACTCCGGATGGTACTTCTCGGATGAAAATTTGGAATTTAAAAATCCAGGGAAAGATAAGACCCCATTTTAGCATCTGGGTCGAAGTCCGTTTCTGATTTGGAGGTGCGCTTGTACATTCTGGAAACATGAGGCCGAAATGCCGCTGTAGGAATGCTATTTTGAAACGGTCGTGAGACCACAAAACTCCGGATGGTACTTCCCGGATGCAAGTTTAGAATTTGAAAATTCAAGGGAGGATAAGACCCCATTTTATCATCTGGGTCGAAGTTCGTTTTTGATTTTGAGATGCGCTGGTACGTTCCGGAAACATGAGGTCGGAATGCCGCTGTAGGAATGCTGTTTTGAAACGGTCGCGAGAGCACGGAACTCCGGATTGTACTTCTCGGATGCAAATTTGGAATTTGAAAAGCTAGGGAAGGATAAGACCCCATTTTAGCATCTGGGTCAAAGTTTGTTTCTGATTTGGAGGTGCACTTGTACGTTCCGGAAACATGAGGCTGAAATGCCGCTGTAGGAGTGTTGTTTTGAAATGGCCGCGAGAGTACGGAACTCCGGATGGTACTTCCAGCATGCAAATTTGGAATTTAAAAAGCCAAGTGAGGATAAAACCCCATTTTAGCATCTGGGTTGAAGTCCGTTTCTGATTTGGAGGTGCGCTTGTACGTTTCGAAAACATGAGGTCGGAATGCCACTGTAGGAATGCTGTTTGAAACGGCCGCGAGAGCACGAAACTCTGGATGGTACTTCCCGCATGAAAATTTAGAATTTGAAAAGCCAAGTGAGGATAAGACCCCATTTTAGCATCTCAGTCGAAGTCCGTTTTTGATTTGGAGGTGCGCTTGTACGTTCCGGAAACATGAGGCCGGAATCTCGCTATAGGAATGTTGTTTTTGAAATGGCCGCGAGAGCACGAAACTCCGGATGGTACTTCCTGCATGCAAATTTGGAATTTGAAAAGTCAGGTGAGGATAAGACCCCATTTTAGCATCTGGGTCGAAGTCCGTTTCTGATTTCGAGGTGCGCTTGTACGTTCTAGAAACATGAGGCCGGAATGCTGTTTTGAAACGACCACGAGAGTACGGAACTCTGGATGGTACTTCCTGCATGAAAATTTGGAATTTGAAAAGCTAAGTGAGGATAAGACCCCATTTTAGCATCTGGGTCGAAGTCCGTTTCTGATTTTGAGGTGCGCTTGTACGTTCCGGAAACATAAGCCTGGAATGCCACTGTAGGAATGTTGTTGCAGGGAAGCCGCTGTAGGAATGCTCTTTTAGAATTTTCAAAACTTCCTGAAACTTAATAAAACCTTGTCAGTTCATTTAGGCACCACAAAAACATCCAAAATCCATAGGAAATCTATCCCCAAAGTCAAAGAATGAAGGAAAAAGCAAATCGAGCGAGCGAGCGTGGCCGAAGCCCGAAAAACCCAAGACTTAGCCATTTTTTATTTAGGGGGCAAACTATGGTCAACAAAAAATGAGACTTTGAAGGGCACGTTGACCAACTAGGATAGCAAAATGAGGGGCATGCAAAACGAGACGGGAGCAAAGAAGCCCGTCGGCAGCGAAAAAGGAGGGTCCCTGCCTACGGCGGGGTGTGTGTGCAAAATATGCACAACAGTTTCCTCAACATCTGTTTCTCTGGCAACATAGGCATAATCGCGAGTCTTCATTCTTGATACCTTCCCAGATGAGCTTTTCGGCCTGTCTACTTCTCATATCCCTTTAATGGAGGATAACAACTCAGCATCCACCAACTCCTGATCATGTTTCTCAATCACAATTTCTGCTTCCTCTGCCTCTAGGTTTCTGATTATGTCATCAGATTTATAGGGCACATGACGGTACCCTCCAAAATTTATTTTTTGTCTGGCAGAGTGGATAGCCCTTCTGGATCAAATTTTTTCCTTACTGGTGCTCTTCTCATGTTGTAGTGCAATAATTTATCAAGAATTAGGTTGTAACCTTCCTTACTAATACAGTAAAATCACTAAAACACAATGTACTGGGCATAAAAGCCTATTTCCCATACGAACTTAAGTTCATAACACTAGAGTAATCCATTTACCTAACAATTTCTAGGTATGCAATTCTATCCGGGACAATTCTAGGCAGAATGAATGGTGTATCCTCAAAACCATAAACCCTAATCATTGTGGCATTCTCTAAGCAATACCAATCCCACCAGTTGTGATTGATTGGTCCATTATAATCTCTAGGACTAAGAAACATTTTTACTTCTTCAAATAAAGAATAATCAGAAGGATGATTGAAAAATCTATACAAGGGTTTCACAAAGAATTCTTCAAAATGCAGGAAATTTGAATTGGCAAACCTGTTGTCCCAAACAGCAATCCATAATTGAACAGGCAATGGCCTACCTTCCTTGTCAGATTGTGAAATCCTCAGCTCTTGGGGCCATAATCCTAACTCTTGTCCAAAATACAACACTAAGTGCATCAACAGTGAATAATTCCTGAGATGGAGAACAAAAGCACCATTCTTTATCACCATCAAACTTGCATCCAACTCCTTAAAAACATGTGCAGCATAATCAAATGATCTGGAATTGTGATACTGAATGTCTGTTGCAATCACCATGTGCACAACCGCCATATGCTTAGGTACCTCCATCCCTAATACTTGTCCCACTGAATAGTAAGTATATTTCAAGTAGGGTTCGAAAAGATCTACATGAAAGGGTGGTCCCTCACTGTCTTCCATTGCAGTAGGTTTTCCATGACACCTAATTCTATGCAGAGGTAACCTCCACCCTTTATAAATGGTGTCCATCCTTCTCAACTCACTATCGAGCTCCTCACTTATTATTTTCTCACTGCATATTTCCTCCATCCTGAAAACCTCAGCAATTGCATTCTTAGATACATGTATCAACGGATTCCCTGACAAACCATATATAGCTTTATTCTTCGAGTCATAACGTCCAGCCAACAATCTTACTAGTTCGACATCAATGAAAACATTAGGGCACACCAATTTCTCTAAATTGAGCCTCCATGGATTGCATACTGGCTCAAAGTGATTTCTCCTGTGATAATGGAAATTGAATAACTGATACCCCCTAATTGGAGTCCAAACATTCCCTATAAACTTGCATTTGTCATCCAATTTGTCAACTTCTGCTTTGAGTTGTGCAGAACGCCTAGCTTTAGGCCCAGAACCAGGTAACTGGTCTATGAGGTCTTGGTTTAGTTTCCTTTTAGTGCCCTCTGGTTGCAATTCAGTCTTTTGCTTCTTCGCTTTTGATTGGCTACCCTCCCTGGGTTTTCTTCCCTTTTGTTTTCCTCAACTAGTGCCTTCCATATTCAAATTTTTACGAATTCTGAGTGGATGAGAAACTTACTATAACTTTTTTGCAAATCCAAGCCAGGTGTATGCCTTAATTGCTCTGCTAGTTCCCTTTCTCTCCTTCACTGCCAATTCCATGAGATAATGATTTCAATTGAGCATACCCTGATATGCAAAATCTTTTATGTTTCGTGGTGCCATTAATGTCTTTACTGAGACATGAATGCTGCAAGTTTTTCGAAATTCTCGCTGTCACATCAGGGCTCATATCAGCAAGACATTTCAAATCTTTGATCGATCTGCCTATGCAACATTCACCCATCCACTAAGACGTCTTGCAGTTTCTCCGACCTCACAAGTCTCCTCGATAGTTTCTTTCTTTTTGCTTTTTATATCGCCATGACCTTCACCGAAGCAACTATCACCCAGACTTAATGAATCGGGCCAACGGTTCTTTACCTTACTCCGGAAGCTTTTTGTCTTACCGAGATGTTTGCTTTGTTAACTTATGTCGCCAAGATCAAGAAATTGTTCTGCCGACAGAATGATACTCGCCATGATGTCTCTTAGATCTTCCCGTGGTGATATGTCTCACCGATACACTTTTTCTTTGGCGAGACCATGAGCATTGTCTTCTTGACACCCTTTATCTCCGCATGCTTAGTTCCATCGACATAACCCAAGGGATCGGTAAGACTTTTTGAACTCTCCCCGGCATCACTTGTCTCACTGAGTGAGTCCTCCCTTTGCTTTATTGGCAAGACCAATAGCGCTTCGGGCCGTGTTTTGAAATCTCTGTCTGATGACCAAAGTCTCTCCGATAGACTTCACTTTTCTCCAATTGGCAAAAGGTAACTTAGCTCGATATGACTTTACATCGTCACGTCGATACCCTTTGTCTTGCCCATAAGAAATATAAACCCCCATTCTTTTGGTATATTATTTTATTGGTATGACCCTTTTGATGTCCTGCCGATATAATGAGGATATGTATATTATCATCGATGAGACCTACATCAACTTATGCCGATATTTTCATATGTTAAAGTTTTAATTCCAGATGAAATTTATGGGGCTTTATGGAAAAATTTAAATCGGATTTAGGTAAAAGATATTATATGAGGATTTTTATGTCTATATTATGAACCTTTTTGGGAGATTAATAATCATGAAGGGTGAATGAAATTGTCAAAATTTCATAGTTCCAACAGTGGCTCCATCTGGGGATGAATGATTGTGAGATCATTGCAAGGATCTAGATCTCTGGGAGAGTAGACCAAACATTATGGATGAGAGCAAGTGGAGATGGAAAATGATCCTAAACTACTGTACATGGAAAAAAGATAAAATAAGGATTTTCGGGATTGTCCATGTACTAGCAATTTCCTGTATCCTTTACTTCCTATACTACTGTGCATGGAAAGTTTTATGAGAAATTTTTCTTCAAAATTTTTCCATGCACTAGCAACCCTTAATCCTCTGTGACTTTTAAGAGAATTTTTTTTTTAGAAATTGCCCATGTATAGGCAACTCCTGCTCTTCACCACTCATATTTTGCAAATAATATGAATCCTCTCCTTGCTTGCCAATAATAGTAAAAGGTCCTAACCATAGTGCCTCAAATTTTCCATGTTTTCCCTTCTCTTGGCACCTAGCATTCCACATCAATACTAGATCATCCTTTTCAAATTTTCTATTTTTTGCTTTTCTGTCAAACAAATATTTCATTTGTGCTTGCAATTTCATGTTCTGGTTTTGAGCTATTCTCCTTATTTCATCAAGCTCTGCAAGTTGCTCCATTCTCTCCTCCATTGGTTCAGGAACATCTATATCTTCTTGAAGGATAAATTTGTAAACTGGCAATAAATTTTGCAAAGGCATCCTAGCTTGTGTTCCATAGACTAATTCATATGGGGATTTCCCAATTGCCTTTTTAATAGTAATTATGTCTACCCATACATCCAATATTAACTTTGAATCCCGAGATTTTTTGTTCTTACCGAGCATCCTTTTTATGATTTTTAAAAGAATCTTGTTGCTAGATTCTGCCTGACCATTAGCTTGTGAATGATATGGGGCAGAATAAGAAACATTGATGCCATATGTCTTACAAAACTCTTTGAACTCATCAGACCTGAAACACATGCCATTATCTGTAATCACTCTCAATGGTGTACCAAATCTATTAATAATGTTATCCATTAAAAAGTTGATCACAACTTTACTTGTTGCTTGGTTGGTTGGGATTGCCTCCACCCATTTGGTGAAGTAATCAGTGGCCACTAGTATCCACCTATGTCCTCCACTTGACTTATCTTGTATTTCTCCAGTGAAATAAATCCCCCATTGGTGAAAAGGGGCTTCAACCTGCATGGGTATGAGTGGTAGAGCTCTCTCATACTTCATTTTCCCTGAGATGTTCTGGCATGTTTCACACTTCCTTAGATATGAAAATGAATCATTGAAATTTTTTGGCCAGCAATAACTTGCCCTGAGGATTTTATGTGCAATTGTCTTTGTTGAATAATGCCCTCCACAGACTCCTTCGTGCATTTCTTTCAGAACATGATCAGCTTGTGACTCATCCAAACATAACAGCAGCATTCCATCTCTATTTTTCCAGAATAGATCTCCTTCTATAAATACATATTTAGAAGCCTGCAGTTTTAAAGTTCTTTTTTGGTTATCACTGAGTCCTTCCGGGCATTTTGTGTTCCTAAGGTAATGCATGATATTTGTGTACCAGGGTGTATGCTCAATACTTGCAATTGCATTTCCTTCTTCTTGTACATTGCAGATTTGATTTGCCTCAATGTTTGTTTCTACCATTAATTTGGCCAATCCTTGGCCTCTTACCAATTTAGTAATCTGTATTTCCATATCAAATTCCTGAATTTTGTTAATCCACTTGCACCTTTTCCCTATCACTTCTGATTGTGTCAAGATGTCTTTGACTATTGCGTGAGGAACATATGCAATTACTTTGGCTCCAACAAGATACGGCCTGAAAGCTTGTGTGGCCTTTACCAGTGCAAAGGCTTGTTTTTCCATTATGTCATACTTCAATTCTGATTCCTGTAAAGATTTACTAAAGAAAGAGACAGGTTGCTCATGACCATCCTCATTTTTCTGTAACATGATAAGAACTATTGTATGTAGGGAAGCAAATGAAAATATCTGAAAAGGTTTTGTGAAATTAGGAGACTTGAGGACAGGGGCTTCCTTAATGGCTCTTTTAATGGATACAAAGGCTTCTAATGCTTCTAGGGTCCATTCAATATTTTGTCCTTTCTTTAACCTTTTTGATATGGGTCTGACAATCTCAGCAAAGTTGGACACAAACCTCCTAACAAAATTAATCTGCCCAAAGAATGACTGGATGGCTTTCACATTCTTAGGGATAGGAACCTTATCTATAGCCTCAACTCTCTCAAGATCTATCCTAACTCCCTCCTTTGATATAATGTGTCCTAAGAGCTTTCCCTCTGTAACAGCAAAATGACATTTCTTAGGGTTCAAACTAATGCCATATTCTAAAGCTTTAATGAATATTTTTTCAAGGTGCCCTATATGATCTTCAGCCCTTTTTGAGTAAGCCGTGAGGTCATCTTGATACCACCATTATAGCATTGATCAGGTCAGCAAATGCTAAGTCCATAGCCCTTTGAAAGGTTGCTCCCGCATTAGTGAGACCAAAAGGCATTCTTACATAAACATATATTCCCCATGGGGTTGTGAAAGTTGTTTTGTATTGCTCACATTCCTTGACCTTAACCTGGTTATAACCAGAGAAACCATCCATCATAGACAACAACTCACACCCAGTTACTTTATGCAGTATGGCTTCCATGTTAGGCAATGGGTAGTTATCTTTAAGAGATGCTACATTCAAATTTCTGAAATCTACACACAGTCTTATATCTCCATTTTTCTTTCTAACAGGAACAAGGTTTGACACCCATGTTGAGTGCCTCATAGGTTTGATAATACCTCCATCTCTAAGTTTGGTCAATTCTTTCTGCATTTTTGGTTCCAGAGTGGGGTTAATAGGCCTTTGTTTCTGTCTAAATGGCTTTGCATCTGCTTTCAATGGAATTTCATGCTGAAATAAATCCTCCCTATATGCCTTGAGGTCTTCATAAGACCATGCGAACACATGTTTATACTTTCTTAACAATGAAATCAACATTCTTCGGACATTAGGGCTTATCTTTTTTCCAATATATACCTTCCTTGGTGACATTTTGGTCCCCAAGTTTACTTCTTCAATATCTTCCCTTTTGACTGGTGTTTGTTTCATAAGGGATCGATCACTTCCATCGTATACTCTGTCCAATGCTACCAACCCCTTGGGAAGTTTATTAGTCTTAAGTTGCAAAACCTTATTTCCAAATATTGTCTCTTCTCCATTTATTTATTCCACAAAGGCGTTGAAATCAATTTCCTGAGCCTCATATTGGTCTATACATTGAAGGAATTTCAAAAGGTCAGTGTCATCATTGAAAACCTGCCAACTATATACATTGTCGGGTACTGTAGGTCTTGTTTTGAATTCCACTTGGGACATTCCTGCTAATGTGATATCATCTTGTTTTAATGCTACATTTGCTAAGAAGTCTGCCATTATGTTTTTTGATCTGTCCTCCCAATCAATGGAAAAAACATCAAATAGTTCAATTGTATCCCATATTGCATTTTTGTACTGTTTCAGTCTTTTATTTTTTGCTACATATTTTGATTTGATATGAGATACAACCAGTTCTGAATCTCCAAAAATTGTTAAGATTTTGATCTTGTGTTTAATTGCTAGATTCAATCTAGTCAACAAAGCTTCATATTCTGCTACATTGTTTGTACATTCAAATGCTAATAGAAATGAATATTTATAAGTTGAACCATCAAGAGATATAAAAACTATACCAACTCCATTACCCTCCTGGCTGCAGGCTCCATCAAAGTACATTTTCCATATTCCTTGTTGATTTTTAGAAATATTTTGATCAGTTGGATCTTTGCTTACCAACTCAGGTTGAGATAATTTCACTCTAAAACTTCCCAAATCAACATCACAGAAACAATTCAGTGGCTCTTGAGGAGCATATTCAACAACTTGATTCATTCTAGGTTCTTTATACAATTTTACCTCTTCTCCATTCATTGGTATGGTGGCATATGATAGGTCAAACTGTACATTGCCTCCTATTACAGCAGTCCACTATCTCGATAGAAGCATCCCAAACTGGGGAGGTGTGTCAATTACAGCTATGTCAATAGTGTAAGCAGCTCATGGGTAAGTTGCTAACCTTACTTCCACATTTTTCATGATTCCCATAATCGGGACATGCTTGTTATCCATGGCGTAGCATTTACCTCCTTCCACATCTATCCATAAACCGAGCTGCTTCATTACCCCTACTGGCATGATATTCATAGAGGCACCCGAGTCTATCATGCAATTTCTTACTAGTTTTCTGCTTATGAGTAAAGTGGTGAAAAATGGGTCAATTTGTGGTGTGTTCATTAGGCAGGCTTCTAGGATTTTTACTTCCTTCCTTTTATTATTTATCTCAGAGACCTCTTTGTTTTCAAGGCTTATATTTTGATTTCCATTAGAAATTAAATGTATGGTACTTTCCCTATATTCCTTGATTTTCATCATTTCAATTAATGGTACAGACATTTTCAATTGAGATAAAGCTTGTATAAAATCAAAGGATGTACCTTTAGTTTTGATTGTCTTTTTAGGTTCAGTGCATTCTCATTTGTTTTCTTCCTTTTCCCTTTTGGATGTTTGATCTGGCTTTTGCTTCTCAATGGGAGATTTCTTACTTTCCTCCTTAGGGGATCCTTTCTATTCTCTTTTGTCTGATTGTTTCTCATCAGTTCCTTTTGATGTCTCATCTGATTCTTTTTTATTTTTTATAAATATCCCCCTTGGGACACCCTCATCTCTATTCACCATTCTGTTTCTCAAACAATATTTGTTTCTGGCATCCTCCACTGCTGCAATTGTCAATCTTTTAATTTCTTCTTCGCTGGGTCTTCTTATATTGCATCTATTAGTCTGAATTGATGCAACAGGGGGGGGGTCTTGCTCACTATCATTTTCTTCATGATCGGAGAAAACATGCTGCTCTGCCATGTGAACATTGTATTTTTGGTGATCCACATTATATTCATATCCTTCCTCCTCTAAAGATGCATACTCCTGCTCCAAAGGGTTAAGGGTGTGGGAAGTTAGGTATACATTTTGGTCTTCACCACCATCATCTTCCTGTGTGTCTTCCTCCGGTATTGACTGAGCTATTACACAATGTTAAGGGGAATGTGGTGCATAATAGACTGAACACCAGGAACTTTTATCTACCATGTATGTCCCTTTTCTTTTTAATGGATCCGGTGTTTCTTTATTTCTAGGCCTATCATTTACCGACTTCCCATATTTCCAATTGGTATTATAAGGCATGTCATGCAGCCTTGGTCTTTCATTCCTATATGTGTTCTCTTGTCTATTTGGGGGAACATATTGAGGAACCCTAGGGTTTTCCCTTTTAGAAAACATCCCTGCAACTTTCCTATTATTTTCAATGGTTAAGGCTATCTTTTGGGCCTCAGCTAGATTCCTAGGACCTCTGTTTCTCAATTCATATCCTGTCTTGGGGTCAAAGGCCTTCAAATAGATACTCAGCGCAGCAGGATCAGCCAACTTGGATGCTTGAGGTATTTTATTGTGTAATTTAACAAACCTTTGGTTAAAATCAAAGGATGACTCATTCTGATGTTTTTGGATTGTCACTAACTCATGCAAGGCAAAATATGATGCACACTGATTTCCATATTGTTGAAGAAACTATTCGTGGAACACCTGAATGGAGTAAATGGATGCAGTTGGTAAACTGTTAAACTAGTCTCTGGCATCCTCAATCAATGACATCATAAATAGTCTCATTTGTACATCCTCATACTACATGTCTAAGTCCTGAATGACTGCCTTAAAATTTCTCAGATGTTCCTCAGCTGTAACTGCATTACTTCCTATGAATTTAGGGACTAAGTTCCTCCAATTGTTGTCTAGGGGGTAAGGATAGATTTGAAACCCAACAAGATCAAATTGTCTAATCATAGTTGTGCATTGTGGGGGGGAATTTTGGAAATGCTGGTGTTGGTAGAGTGGGTTGTTGTTTGCCATTTATTGTGGGCCTTGTGGGGGTGCATACTGTTGATGAGGAGGTGGTTGAATATTTCAGTGTTGTGGTGGACCATTTGTGTTTCTATATTGATTTCTAGGCTGATTTTGGTGGGCTTGAGGGGAACTCGATGGCTTCATATTGTTGCTTTTATGGGGGGGTGTATATTTGGGTGATTCAGTCACTGATGTTTTGATTTGAGCTTTGTGTAACTTCATCTTTCTCAATTCTTCCATTGCTTGAAGTTGTTGCTCATACTCTACCCTTAATCTTTATGCATGTTGCCTCATTTTCTCCCATTGTGTATTTTCTTCATCACATGTCGTAGGTTCATGATTTTCTTTGAATGTCTCATCATACTCAAGACCTCCCTCATAGAGTGATGCTCCTTGTTCATCTTCATATTCTCTCCTTTTCTAGCTTCGAACTCAGCCATGTGCTCATCAACTTTCCCAAGGTCTACTGGGTGGGAAGGATTTCTCCTCCCCTCAGGAGTGTGGAGCTCTTTAGATGGGCTCTCTTGATTTTCAAGTGTATCATATGAATTATGTGTTTCCAGCAACAACTTTGATGCTTTGTTTTTTGTTGTTGTGTCCAAGTCGTTAAACACTTTATTGCCTTGATTGTTTTTGTAGTTTGAATTTCCTTTATTATCAGGACCATCCCCCTCTTTGTACAAAGATCTCCTTCCTTGCATGTAATGAGGAACTGTGATGGTTTGAACTCTAGGTTGATTCCTTTTTGATTTGTATCTTATTGTGTCAGTCTCAATGTTTTTATTCATTCAAAGTCGCCACCCACTTTTTTCTAAAAGTGAGAAAATATTTTGTGGTTATCTTACCCAGCGGAGTCGATTTCTTTCAAATTTCAATTATGGTTTTCTTTAGTGACTTTATATGGAAAGGTTGTCTACTACAAACAATTCTCTAGTTTTTCCCCAACAGAGTCGCCAATTTGTTGGGTCTCAAAAACGCTGGTTTGAATGAACCATGAGAGGTTGTTGAACTCTCACTATGTTATTGGTCAACTAACAACGCCAACCAGTATGGTTGAACCCTCTACTCTTAAGGCTCTGCTAGACCTAGGTGGGTGCACCTATATGAGCAACACAGATTTTGAATTTATGTTTCCTACTTGATCTAACTATCCACAAATGGAAATTTAACAGTGGAAAGATATGATCCTAATTTGGTATGAATTGTATATGTAATATCAAGGTATAAATTAATATGTTCAATTAAGAGATGTCAAATGAAATGAATAAAACTAATGTAATGTAAATAAGGGAGACCAGTGCCTTGTTGGGTAAAACGGAGTCAAATGAAAGCCTTTAATGAATGGTTTCTATCTAGTAGGTCCTCTAATTGTTTGGCATATAACTATGAGTTTATAACTGATATAAACATGCAAGAATGTAATTGATAAACCCTACTTGAGGCAGAATATCAAATCTAACTATCTGATTATTCTTACTGATCCAAATGACATTCCCAAATTACTGTAATTGATTGAAAGGAATTTTAATTCTTCTTTAAAGAATCCAATAAACCAAATCACGCAGCAACATCAAATGTGTACTGATAAATCAAATATATACTTGATACTTCAATTTAAACAATCAAGAAACATCAGATTGGAGACAATCAAATAATCACAAGAATCCAACAAACAATTGATGCCAGGATGAAATCACCAAATTAATAGTTTTTCATTATCTTCCTTGAAATTCATACATGCAACATAGCCTCCTTGGATGTCATCATTTCTAAAAATATAATGCTTACAACAATCTATCCTATTCTAATTCTATCTTTTACCACCATCAATTTATCCAACAATGGATATTTATACATTAGTTTGCAAAAGGACGTGCCTTTTCGAAAAAGTTTAAAGCATAAAAAGTTTAACAAATTCACTATTAACTAATTTCTGTTAAGCCACAAATGGACTGTAGACATATGCTCCGTATAATCCTGGTGCTCATGAGTATCAGCATCTCCCAACGCATCACGGATCACAATCTCCATCATCATCATTCACTCATTCTGCTCACATGCTTCATCCAATGTCACATCCTTCATAGCGGCTATCTTCGACATCTCTTGGAGTATTGTTTCGCATTCAATTTTCCACGTAGTCACTTCTTTCAGTTTCCCTTCATCATCATATAGCTTGGTCAATCTGTCTTTGACAGCCTCTATCAATCCTTGCACATCCCCTTGTAACTCCTCAAAGAAATCCCTGTGCCTATCCATAATACAATTAGCATTTTCAATCTCTGTACTAGTAAGAGTATCCATTTTCTCTAATTCCTGAATTTTTTCTTGGATTCTGCTATACACTCTTCTATGCTCCTTTATTGCATCCACGTATTGTGAATGTTTACCCCAAAGTTTATTTAACCAAGTGGTTAAAACGACCTGCCTTCTTTTGATTATTGCAGCAAGTGCATCCATTTTCCCTTGAGAGTATGCAATTGATTCTTCCCAATGGTCTTTTGTGAACTCTCACCTTGGGTGATCATCTTTGTTGGCTCTGTTACAGCACCTACCAAGTCTTTTAGGCGTTCATTCTCTCTCAACATCCTCTCATTATTTTTTTTATACATCTCCCTCTCCCTGATCAATGCTTGGATTTGGGCTTTATTTAACTTGCCTATATTTATCCCAATGTCTGCAGTTGCAACAAGATCAACCTCCCTAGCCTTTAGGGTCATGACATGTCCAAATGCCTTCTCAGTATCAATAGTAATTGATTTATTGTGAGGAGGATACAAGGCCCAAATCATCAATGTTTCATCATTAGGATTGCATCTTGATCCTGTGTATACCTCCGTCACCTTCTCTATGTTGAACTTGTGGGTAGCATTGTTATCTTTTAAGAAACTGTCAAAAACTAATGCAGAATTTAGATCCAAACCTGGGAAAATCATAACACCTGCCTTTTCTAGCATCTCCCTTCCCTTTTCAGGGGTCATGTTAGTCATCTCTTTTTCTACCTCATCCTTTAAGCTTTTTAACAGTTGATCTTCATTTCTTGGAGTGACATTGTCAACTTGTCCCCTTATCTCTTTCCCTTCTTGCTTATATAAAAATGTTTTAAACTCCGAGGTCTTTATAAATTCATCATCTGGTATAAAAGATCTATAGTCTTCATGTCTTGTATCTACATCCATAGTTTCCTCAACATCTGTTTCTCTGGCAACATAGGCATAATCCCAAGTCTTCATTCTTGATACCTTCCCAGATGAGCTTTTTGGCCTGTCTACTTCTGATATCCCTTTAATGGAGGATAACAACTCAGTATCCACCAACTCCTGATCATGTTTCTCAATCACAATTTCAGCTTCCTCTGCCTCCAGGTTTCTGATTATGTTATCAGATTTATAGGGCACATGATGGTACCCTCCAAAATTTATTTTTTGTCTGGCAGAGTGGATATACCCTTCTGGATCAAAGTTTTTCCTTAGTGGTGCTCTTCTCATGTTGTAGTGCAATAATTTATCTAGAATCAGGTTGCAACCTTCCTTGGCTAATACGGTAAAATCACTAAAACACAATGTACTGGGCATAAAGGCCTGTTTCCCATATGAACTTAAGTTCATAACACTGGAGTAATCCATTTGCCTAACAATTTCTAGGTATGCAATTCTATCTGAGACAGTTCTAGGCAGAATGAATGGTGTATCCTCAAAACCATAAACCCTAATCATTGTGGCATTCTCTAAGCAATACCAATCCCCCTAGTTGTGGTTGATTGGTCCATTATAATCTCTAGGCCTAAGAAATATTTTTACTTCTTCAGATAAAGAATAATCACAAGGATGATTGAAAAATCTATACAAGGGTTTCACAAAGAATTCTTCAAAATGCAAGAAATTTGAATTGGCAAACCTGATGTCCCAAACAATAGTCCATAATTGAACAGGCAATGGCCTACCTTCCTTGTCAAATTGTGAAATCCTCACTCCTGGGGCCATAATCCTAACTCTTGTCCAAAATACAACACTAAGTGCATCAACAGTGAATAATTCCTAAGATGGAGAACAGAAGCACCATTCTTTATCACCATCAAACCTTTATCCAGCTCTTTAAAAACATGTGCAACATAATCAAATGATCTGGAATTGTGATACTGAATGTCTGCAGCAATCACCATGGGCACAACCACCATATGCTTAGGTATCTCCATCCCCAATACTTGTCCCACTGAATAGTAAGTATATTTCAGGTAGGGTTCGAAAAGATCTACATGAAAGGGTGGTCCCTCATTGTCTTCCATTGGAGTAGGTTTGCCATGACACCTAATTCTATGCAGAGGTAACCTCCACCCTTTATAAATGGTGTCCATCCTTCTCAACTCACTATCGAGCTCCTCACTTATTATTTTCTCATTGCATATTCCCTCCATCCTGAAAAAACTCAACAATTGCATTCTCATATACATGTATCAACGAATTCCCTAACAAACCACATATAGCTTTATTCTTTGAGTCATAACATGTAGCCAGCAATCTTACCAGTTCGACATCAATGAAAACATTAGGGCACACCAATTTCCCTAAATTGAGCCTCCATGGATTTCATACTGGTTGAAAGCGATTTCTCCTGTGATAATGGAAATTGAATAACTCATAACCCCTAATTGGAGTCCAAACATCCCCTATAAACTTGCATTTGTCTCCCAATTTGTCAACTTCTGCTTTGAGTTGTGCAGAACGCCTAGCTTTAGGCCCAGAACCAGGTAATTGGTCTATGAGGTCTTGGTTTAGTTTCCTTTTAGTGCCCTCTGGTTGCAGTTCGGTCTCTTGCTTCTTTGATTTTGATTGGCTACCCTCCCCGGGTTTTCTTCCCTTTTGTTTTCCTGAACTAGTGCCTTCCATATTCAAATTTTTACGAATTTTGAGAGGATGAGAAACTTACTATAACTTTCTTACAAATCCAAGCTAGGTGAATGCCTTAATTGCTCTGTTGGTTCCCTTGCTCTCCTTCGCTGCCAATTCCGTGAGACAATGATTTCAATTGAGCATACCCTGATATGCAAAATCTTTTATGTTTCGTGGCCCCATTAATGTCTTTACTGAGACATGAATGCTGCAAGTTTTTCAAAATTCTCGCTGTCACATCAGGGCTCATATCGGCAAGATATTTCAAATCTCTGACTGATCTGCCTATTCAATGTTCACCCATCCGCTAAGACGTCTTGCAGTTTCTCCGACCTCACAAGTCTCCCCGATAGTTTCTTTCTTTTTTCTTTTTATATCGCCATGACCTTCGCCGAAGCAACTATCGCCAGACTTAATGAATCGGGCCAACAGTTCTTTACCTTACTCTAAAAGCTTTTCGTCTTACCGAGATGTTTGCTTTGTTAACTTATGTCGCCAAGATCAAGAAATTGTTCTGCCGACAGAATGATACTCGCCATGATGTCTCTTAGATCTCCCCATGGTGATATGTCTCACCAATATGCTTTTTCTTCGGCTAGACCATGAGCATTGTCTTCTCGACACCCTTTATCTCCGCATACTTAGTTCCGTCGACGTAACCCGAGGGATTGATAAGACTTTCTGAACTCTCCCCGACATCACTTGTCTCATCGAGTGAGTCCTCCATTTGCTTTATCGGCAAGACCAATAGCGCTTCGGGCAGTGTTTTGAAATCTCTGTCCGATGACCAAAGTCTCTCCGATAGACTTCACTTTTCTCCAATCGAAAAAAGGCAACTTAGCTCGATATGACCTTACATCGTCACATTGATACCCTTTGTCTTGCTGATAAGAAATATAAACCCGCATTCTTTTGGTAGATAATTTTATCAGTATGACCCTTCTGATGTCCTGCCGATATAATGAGGAGATGTATATTATCATCGATGAGACCTGCATCAACTTATGCTGATATTTTCATATGTTAAAGTTTTGATGCCATATGAAATTTATGGGGCTTTATGGCAAAATTTAAATCGGATTTAGGTAAAAGATATTATATGAGGATTTTTATGTCTGTATTATGAACCTTTTTGAGAGATTAATAATCATGAAGGGTGAATGAAATTGTCAAAATTTCACAGTTCCAACAAACAGTTCGATGAATAAGTCATTGCTTGGATTCCTTATTACCAGCAAATGCCCCTTGAATATTACAATTGCATGGACCACTTGAGTGACACCAGACAGTTGAGAACCAACTACCAGGACCTTGGGAGTTAGGCTACTATATGTTGTCTTTCTTTTTCAGGAGAAATAGAGTAGAGATATTTTGTTTAACGTTGTTTGTGTCATTTTCACCATCAACAATAGCCACCACCTTTTTGGAAGTAGACAAGGTCTTAACACAAATTAATGCCCAAAATTGCCTCCTCTACTGTTCACCTTAAGGAGATTTACAAAAATATCTTTCCAACTAATTGAAGCACCTTAATTTTCTTGAGGATAAGACATAGTTTTGAAAGAGGGGATGATGTTGGTAGGACAAACAACATAATAGATACACCAAGCATATAATATTACTACAAACCATCACAAAAGGGTTGCAGAGCTCTAGGATGACAAGACACCTATAAGAAGAGGTGAACTTTGTAAGGTACATGTCCCAATAGATGAATATATGTATAAGGTAGAATAAAATGTAACAATAAGATGAGAAAGAGTAGAAGGAATGGTAGAAAAGAAGCATAATATTTAATAGAATATAAAAGAATAGACAGGTGGAATATTATATACAGATAGATTTATGAATGTGTAATGTATAAAGACATCAATTGAAATAATGGGAATATAATATAAGATATTATCAATACACTAAAATTTATCAAAAGATATGTATGATATTATGGATTGTTCTTTACCTGCTATTGATGATTTATTTTGATAACTTGTTTGCTTTCGTATTATAGATTAATATATAATTCCTCTCGTACTATTGATTCTAGGGTATAAATACAACATATAGAAAGTACTTGGGGCACAAAAATTTGATTTATCATCACTCGCTTTTCTTTCTACCACCATTGGTAGTAACTATTCATGATGGCATCACACACAAACATACTTAGTGTAGAGAAGGGGGATTCACTACTCCCGAGTTCTCTTCACTCAGAGAGCCTCATGGGGTGAACTTCCCTAAACTACCTCAAAGAAAAACAACGAGAGTTCTAGAATCAGAAAGAGCAGGTCACAAAGATTCTTTGGACAAACTGACAAGCTCTTGGCCAAAGGATGGCAACGCGGAATACAAACGACAACACAGTGCGTTGGTGTCCCCGAGGCGTACTAGCATCTCGTACAAACCAAAAAGTGAGAATATCACAGAAAATGACAAAGTGACTACCAACAATCTAATTGCTAAGAACTTCTAGAATGTAGGAAAAGTTGAAATAGATTGAAATAGAAATGATAAAGACAAGGAGAAGAAGGGAAAGGAAATGCTTACAACTGCACAAGTGATGAAGCCTCCAGCACGTGAATATCTTCAATACCTACACACAAGAGAGAGAAATATTTGGGGGGCTATATAGGGGTTTGCCTCAGTCAAGCCCCCGTTTTGGTGTTCTCACCTCCATGAACAACCAAATAGATAGAGAGAAAAGTAGGAAATGAAGTAAAGAGCACAAAAGCACTACAAAATAGTGTTATGCTACTCAACCAAATAATTGAGGAGAGGAGTGGAAAGCTTACCACCTCCACCCAAAGTGCTCAAGGCTAGTGGGGGAGAGAATGAGAGGAACTCAAGCCTCTACTACAGTGGTGTTTTGTTCCAAAATTGCTCTACTAAGTTGATATAGTGTTGATGTTGTTGCTATAAAGTGTAAAGTGTTGCTTGAGAGCTGGACTGAATGCTTAGAATGCTTGTAGAAGCTTGTAGAGATGTGAAGGAAGAGGATTGTGAAGTGCTAAGAGACGTCTTAGAGAGTGCTAGAGCTAGAGCCTGAAAAATGGATCCAGAAGAGGTGAATTTGAAGAAGGAGATGAAGGAAACGACCATATTCGGGTCAGTCAGCCGAAGTGGGTGTTACAAGTCAACTTCTAATGAGAAGTGTAATGCCTTTGCAGGCTCCAGCTGTGGGAATCTGCTAGGGATGTAACCACACCGTGTGGACGTTTGTGCATTGTGCAGTTGTCCCCGATAGTAACTCCTCTATTGACGCACAAAAAGGATGCCAAGTGGAACGAAGGCAATAGGCTTAGGTGGAATTTCGCCTTCGAACTTGGTTTTCTAAAGTGAAGGATGGTAAAAGGGGAATTTTCCTAAGGGGTGCAAATTTGCTCCTATACATTTTTCCCCCACTTTAGTGAGCACGGATACTGATGAGTGCTTCGGTAAAGTAGATCAAAGAAGTAGTAGGGTTAGAATGTATACTTGAATCGTCAAGGAAGAAAACCATGATCTGGTGAACCCGATAGTGCAAGACAAGAAAAGGACTTCATAGCTCTGTAGAACTATGAATCTAAAGAAAGAAAGTGCCTTATAGACTCATAGACCTGCAAGGAAGGAATCCTTCAAGAACTCTCACATGAAGGAAACTGAGAAAATTAGACTCCACAGAGTCAAAAAGCGGCTTTAGAGGCGCACCCATGAAGCGACATGTTTACCCGCAGATAGAACATGTCAAAAAGCATCTACATAGGAAAGTAAGTGGACAGTCACATAGACCGTTATCAAGTTGGAAGACTTTCAAAGGGGTCCCTTGGGAACCTTTTAAAAGGAAGAGGGGTCCGCTCAAGGGATGCACTATTTGAAAAGCAAGGTCTAGTCAGGCTACCCCCAAGCTAGATGTAAGGATGTGAAGCGAGGTCTAGTCAGGTTGCCCCTGAGCTAGACGCAGAGATATGAAATATGTCTAGTCAGGCTGCCCCTGAGCTGGACGCAAGGATGTGAAATGGGTCTAGATGGGCTTCCCCCAAGCTAGACACAAAGATGTGAAGTAAGTCTAGTTGGGCTGCCCTTGAGCTAAAAAAACAGATAGGAAATGGGTCTAGACGGGTTGTCCCCAAGCTAGACGCCACATAACTTTCTTGAGATAAAAAATTTCAAAGGGGGTCCCTCGGGAACCCTTCAAAAGAGAAAGGGTTCCACTCGAGGGATGCTCAAATTAAAAGATAAAGATAAAAGAGGGGGTCCTTAAGAAGGACACATATCTCCAGATCAAGTTATCACTGCCCTCGGCATACAGGGGAGGAGAACCATGCAAGATACTAAAAACATGTAGGATAGAGGTAAACCTCGATATCCCTTATCATTTGAAAGAAGAGACAAATGCACCATCAAATAAATGAGGGATGGCACCTAAATCACGAAGTTGTTGTATTTTATCCTTCAAGGCCTTACATTCACTAGTGGAATGGCCAGACACTCGATGGTATGCATAGAAAGAATTATTTGCTTTATCATGCTTTTAAGATCTCTTAGGAGGAGGAAGAGTAATTAAGTGGGATTTAAGAAGCCACAACAAAATACACTCTTGCTCAGACAAAGGATGAGGAGCAAGAGGCAACCCTTTCTCTTGTGGAGAAAATCTTGACTTCTCACAAGAAGAAGATACGAATATAGAATCTACAAAGGAGGAGGATCTCCATAGAGAGTGTTATTCCAGCAAGGGGGAACATGCTCTTCTATAGGGTCACCATCATCCTCCTTAATAGGACTACCAAAATTATCCTCTTTAGCAGAGGCGTAATCATCTTCCTCAGAAGGAGGATCAACACTAAGAACATTACAATTCACATTCACATTATTCCACGATATAGAAGAACGATGGTCTTTGATAGCGGGTGTGGATGGTGTTATCAAAAGGTCTAAGTGGATCGGGTCAACTTTACATTCTCTAATGAAGGATTCTGTAAAGTCTAGAGAACCCCAATCATCACCAAGGCATGCATTCCTTTGAGAAGTAGAAGGAACAAACTTAACATTTCTTGCTTCAGAAGATTCTTCTTTAGGGACATCTACCTTAAGAGTATCAATCGTAGTAGATATTGCTAGAGTGAACATTGACACATTGGAAGATACTGAAGGAATAAGAGTAGGCACAACCGAAGCTTGAATAACAGCTACCATCTCACACAAGTGCATAACATCAAGGCCAGCCTTGACTGTGACTACTTTATTATTACAAATGAACTTAATAGATTTATGCAAGGTAGACGGGACTGCACCCATAGCATGAATCCACAGTCTACCAAGGAGAAGGATATAAGGTAACTTCTTTGACATAACATATACAAGAGTAGGTACGATAATGGGTCCCAACCTCAAAGGAAATACTATGGAGTCTAGGGCTTGTCGACCGACATTATTGAACCCACGAATGTCAACAAAAGAAGTTTTAAGAGAAGATGGATCAATATTAATCTTAGGCAATAGATCAATACTGCATACATTAAGCATCGAACCGACATCAACAAGAGTAGGTCTAATTCCAATTTTATTAATGTTAACTATAATCATTAAAGGATCTGATTGCTTATGTACTTCTAGAGGTGAGAGTTCCCGTGGATAGAACATAATATTTGATGAATCCGCACGAATATGAGCTATCAACGCATAAACATCTGTTGGCCTAGCGGAAGAAGGCAAGAGGATCTTTTGCAAGGATTCCTGAAGCATACCTTGATAAACTGGAGTAGACTGAAGCAAGTTCCATAGTGAGATCTTAGTTGGAGTAACTTGAGGTCGCTCGACAAGATCGTAATCACTAGGTGCTTTAGTCATGGGTTTAGGTGCTTGAGGAAGGCTTAGTTGTTTATTCATTCTAGTATCATAGGTATAGGATAACACTCTATAAGAGGGAGCCTCATAAAGATTAGGAGAGTCACTATCAAATGGAACACCATGAATATAGAACAAACCCTTTCAGGAGAAGGACTAGCTGGAGTCACATAAATGAACGGTCTCTTAGGCCTTTCAGGGGAAGAAAAGACATAGATACATTTACAGAATCATCATATCTAGTGGAATAATTACTTGAAGACATATTCTCAACATGAATCCAAACATGATCAAATGTGGAAGGAGATTCATCATTCGCTAATGCATCATCTCTAGAGGAGAGTGCATTAGAATAGATAAGAGATTCATCATTCAAAAATGCAACCTCTCTAGAAGAGAGTGCATTGGAACGAATAGGAGGTTCATCATTGACAAATACATCATCTCTAGAAGAGAGTGCATTAGAATGAAGAGAAGGTAGAGTAACATTAAGGTATCAATGATTTCATCTTCTTGCAACAAGATATCCTCCGAAGCAAGAGGACTCTCATGAGAAGGATCAAAGATATCAAGTGACATGGGTAAATCTAAGTCACCATCACATGCATGAAATGGAATATCATTAAAATTTTGAGTAAGATTGGATGCTAAACTAATAAAGGAATATATTAAATCCATTACAGATTTTTCAGTATTTTCTATGTTCTAATAATTTACATTTTCGAAGGTTTTCAAAGCAGAATTTGAGGTCGAAACTTGCGTCAGTCCCTAAAGTTTTATTTTTGAAGGCACCATTATTTTAGGGTATGAACTAGTTCTCTAGGAGACCTTTCCAATGGTGTAAATAGTTTTGAATTCCGAGCACTCAGTCAAAAGTTATGACCCCGCCAAGTAGGGGTAAATAAATTCCTAGTTTTTTTATTCACCTTGGGTTCACCAAAATGTAGAGAATGGAGATTCGCTACTCATGAGTTCTCTTCACTCAGAGAGCCTCACGGGGTGAACTACCCTAAACTACCTCAAAGAACATGACGAGAATTCTAGAATAAAAAAGAGCAGGTCACAAAGATTCTCTAGACAAACTAATAAGCTCTCGGCCAAAGGATGACATCGTAGAATACAAACGACAAGGCGGTACACTGGCGTCCTTGAGGCGCACTGGCATCTCATACGAACTAGAAAGCGAGAATGTCGTAGAAAATGACAAAGTGACTACCAACAATCCGATTGCTAAGAACTTCTAGAATGTAGGAAAAACTGAACTAGACTAAAATAGAAATGATAAAGACAAGGAGAAGGGAAAGGAAATGCTTACAACTGCACAAGTGATGAAGCCTCTGATATGTGAATATCTTCAATACCTGCACACAAGATAGAGAAATTATTGGGGGTTGTATAGGGGTTTGCCTCAGTCAAACCCCCGTTTTGGTGTTCTCACCTCCACGGACAACCAAATAGATAGAGAGAAAAGTAGGAAATAAAAAAGAGAGCGTAAAAGCACTACAAAACAGTGTTATGCTACTCACCTAAATAATAGAGGAGAGGAGTGGAAATCTTACCACCTCCACCCAAAGTGCTCAAGGCTAGTGGGAGAGAGAATGAGAGGAACTCAAGCCTCTGCTGCAATGGTTTTTTGTTCCACATTTGCTCTACTAAGTTGATAGAGTGTTGATGTTGATGTTGTGAAGTGCTAAGAGAGGGCTCAGAGAGAGCTAGAGCTAGAGCCTGAAAAATGGATCCAGAAGAGGTGAATTTGAAGAAGGAGATGAAGGAAATGACCATATTTGGGTCGGTTAGCCGAAGAGGACGTTACAAGTCGACTTCCAATGAAAAGTGCAACACCTCTACAAGCTCCATCCACGAGAATCTTCCAGGGACGTAAGTGCATTGCGTAGACATCTACGCGTCGCGCAGGCATCACCAACAGTAACTCCTTTGTTGACGCATAAAAAGGATGCCAAGTGGAATGAAGGCAGCGAGCTTAGGTGGAATTTCACCTTCAGAGTTGGTTTTCTAAAGTGAAGGGGGTTAAAAGGGGAATTTTCCTAAGGGGTAAAAATTCGCTCCTATACACTTAGATTCATGTAGCTAAGTTGCATAGGATTAGTTTATATATGTATTCATTACTTTTATATAGTTTCCTAAGAATGAAACCTAGGGAGACTATCTTAATATTGGGTCATGAGACAAACTTAATAGAATAGTGTGCTACATATTTGATGTTTGATTATATTTTTAATTTCATCAAAATAGACCTATAATAAATAGAGATTGAAATGAGAGATACAAATAACATGTTCCTTTAATTAAATTATTATTATAATAAAAACATAAATTAATATTATTAATAAATAATAATATTGAAACATATAAAAAGAGACAAGTGTGTTCAAGTGTGTGAAATTATCTAAGGGTTTACACACTTACACTTTCCCTAATTTCATTAGAAAAAGAGATCTCCCAAGGATAAGATTGACTTTCAACCTTGAGGTGAGTCAACCCTATTAGGAAGGTTTGTTGTTTTCTTATGACATAAATGATTGATCTACAATTTTGGGAGATAATTTAAAATGCATTAACTAACTAAATTGCATGACCTATTACTTGAAATACAAAATATTATGATAACAAAAATAGAAGCAATAATTTCTAGGCATATTTGAGAAGGGAAAAATAGTGTGTACCTGGCCTAAAAAGCAGGTTATGAGATTTGTAGCAGGATTGGTTTGCCCTAGGGTGAATGGGTCCTAGTGTAGAGATCCAAAATCTGATTTTGCAGTCCTCAAATCCCAAATCTAAGCTTTTGATTTCTCCAAGTTTGACTTTCGGAAAGCCAAAAAAAAAATTTGTAGGTGAGTTTTCGTAGGTTAACAAAAATGATAACAACATTGACAACTTTGCAAAATTGATCCTTTGATCAATCTTTAGTCCTTCTTCACCTGTAAATTTGCACATGCAAAGAGAGAAGAAAAATGTTTGTTTTTGTGTGAATGGGGGTTTGCCTTAGTCAAATTCCATGTTGGTAAGTAAACCTTGATATTGAAATGATGATAAATGGAAGGAATTGATGAATGAACAAAGCTATGTTACAACTCACCAAACCCTTAATGGCTGCCCTTAGAGGACTGAAGTCTAACATATCTCTCTAATGTCTAGATCTTGCATGAATTGGCTTGATTCATTGCTTGATTTGATGCTTGAATGCTTGAAATCTACATCACAATGTTAGCTCCAAAACATGACATGAACACACATGAACTTTGACATGATGATATGATCTTGATTGTTCTTGTAGATGACTGATAAGTCTACTCTTCAATGCTCTTGACAATAATTTTTCTCATATTAACTCTTGATAGTGTGTCTTAGATTTAAATTGATAAAGTAACTATGTATTTATAGGTGTTTATCCAATTTCTCGAAAATTAGATTCCAAAAGCCGAGATTTAAAACTTGAATTTGAATCATTAAAATTCTACCAAAAATATATTAAAAATTGGTTCCTGGCACTTAAAGGGGATTGGGCGAATGGGTCCTAGGACTTAAATCCAAGACCCTCGATTTCCAAGGTGTTTAAATTAATGTTAACAATTGTTTAATATAGGTTTCCTTTTTCGGAAAACGAGCATCATAAGGCTTTGGAATGCATAATTTAGGTAATTAGAAGCTTAATTAGGTCCAATTAATTAAGGGGATGCAAACATAGTGTGAAATTGTAAAGGTGTACAATTTTCTACACTACATTTAGCCCCCACTTTAGTGAGAATATGAGCCCATGCTCAAATTCACACTAAAGTAGACAAATAAGTCAAGAGAGGTCTAATTGTACAATTGTTAGAAAGATAAGATGACAAGGATCAAGAAGGATGATCAAGACCCCAAGACCAAAGATCCCATTTCAAACCAACAAAGATACAAAGACACAAAGAGACACATGCATGCAACAACGATACAAGATACACAATCATACAATGTCAAAATTAATGCAAAGATGAAGATGGGGTGGATCAAGCTTCAACTCTTTGTCTAAAAGGTATGGATCAAGCCTAATATTTTTGTCCAAAAATATGTTCACAAGGGCTAGTGTAATCTGATATACACTAGATGAGCCCTGAGGCAATAGGGTAAGAAACACACACTAGGTCTACAATGTGTGAACTCTCACAAAGGTGGCAGATGGGAAAGTCATACTAGGTCTACAAGATCTCATAGGACAACCATACCAAAAGTTATACTCCTTGATAACTTTGATAAGGTGCCACACAAGATGGTCACAGGTCTCATAAGGTACCACTGGCAAGCAAGTTATGTTATACTTGGTGGCCAGAAATTAGTTTAGGATAGTCAAAGGGGTTTTTCTTAGTTCATGAAAGGTTTCACTTTAGGGAACATCACACTTGATATCACCACCAAGAGAGGAATAGCTGAGGGATAAAATATTCACACCTTAAGGAATGCAAGAAATGGTATTACCACCAAGAGGAATGTCATATGCCAAGAAAGGCCACACTCTTGAAGGAAATCAAACCTAATATCACCATCAAGAAGACACATCACATGAATTCAGAAGACCAAATTTTGAATAAAGTCATGTCATTATGCAAGCAATGAGTGGGAGGCATAATTCCCTCCACTTTAAAGAAATTGTAAGGAAGGTAAGGTAGCAGAACAACTTCCTACACTAATCTTGAGAGGAGAATAATGCAAAAATTTTATAGATATTTAACAGTTATAGTAACTTAAAGAGAAATAAACACAAATATCATGCATACCACAACACAGTGATTTACATGGGGAAAATCCTTTCGGGAGAAAAATCCCACACTCCAAAAGTCGCCCAATATATTATTCAAAAATCACAGATTACAATATACTTGTAGAGCAAGCTTCTCATAGGAGTATCACCAACCAGAGATCTAGAGGCAACTTGACTGCTATCAGACTCTCAGAATACATCACAATCCACAACCGTAATACAATATGCTCATAAAATAGGGTTGCCTTCTAGGGAAAGTCAAGCTAATAAAATATCGGTCGTCAAATATGAGACATAATGATGAACGGTCTAGATTTACAATAATAAAATATAAATAAAATTTTCCTTTTGGGGGCGCTACCAATGGACCCCAATCGGGGGGATGATCCCCCTGGACCCCTCACCGGCGCACTCCCCATTATCGTCCGATGAACAATACCTTTTGTATCAACAACAACTTATGTAATTGCAAGGTTGAGATACATTTTCTCAACATAAATTGCTAAACACCATGCTATGAGCAATTACTTTAAAGTAGAAGATGATAAATTCTAATATATGAGAGATTATTTGGAAACCCATGCCAAAAATATGTTTCCAAATAAAGCTATGTGATGGAAAGGAGGTTGTCCCCCATATGCAATCCGAAGATAACACATAAGGGATCCATAAATTTGGGGTCAACGTATGTCTTTGCTATAGTGTTATCTTAGATCTTGGAACCATTATCATTCCCCAAATATCTCATGGAACAATGAACACAAAGGAGGAATGATATATAGAGAGATAGAAGATAAACAATCATTTTGGGTCAACATGGAGGAGACCTAAATGTCTCAACACTTTGCATCGTCCCCAAAAGGAAAACACAAGATGACATATAGAAGAATGTAGATACAAATAGAAGAATGTCACAATAGATTCACTTCCTTTGTATCCTTGCATTAACAGAGTGACAAGGGTCATCCAAAGTAGGCTCACAAATATAAAGACATGCCAAGTAACATAGTATGAGGGATTACATTATGCACATGCAATCACACAAAGAGCATGAATAGACATAAAGCTAGTATGACACATGCGAGCCAACCTAAAGCAAGTCGTCTGCATCCCAATCTTGTTCATCATATATAGAAGGAAAATAACTAGCCAAAGGGGAAACAATGAGTGTCATACTAGGACAATCACTAGGTTGAATACATGGTCATTCACTCTTGTTAGGAGGATCATCACAGTTGTTGTCATCTAAGCTCATGGAAGAGGAAAATAATAAATTTAGCTCATTATGCACTTCCTCATCAATCTTAACAATCTCATCATCATCATCATCATCCAAATTTACCATAGCAGAAGGTCTTATGATAATGTCCATCGAGGTTTCATGTTGTTGTTGTGGCGAAGGTAGGGAAATATAATGCTTTGCTTGAGTTAGATTTTGGTCTTGGTTTGTTGGTTTGTTCTTTTCTTTTAACTAACAAGCAATAGCATGACGTCTACGCCTATGCTCTTTAGCATTTTAGTTTCTTTTTGCAGGATTTTCAAGCTGTGACAGTGTAGGAGTGGGTTTATCAACCATTGGTTTATTTTCTTCCCACAAGGGAGGGATAAAAGGAACCATCGAGGATTGTTCTACCACTTTCTCTTTAGGTTTATAGACTTGTTTGATATTAGGAGGAACAACGGGAATTATATGGTTATCTCTTGGTCTCTTATAGGAAATAGGTGGAGGATTTGTCATGGATTTGTCTTGGTTACTTGGAATAGCTTTTGGTTCAATCATAGTTTCATCAATGATAGGTGGTTCAATCATGGATTCAAGAATATTGCTAAGAGATAATTTTGTTATGCGCTTTGCCTTAAAATTTTGGTAATATTTAGAAAATAAGTCATCATGAGGCTTAATAGGTTTCATGGGTTTGTGCCAAAATAAATTCAATGAGAAATTCCCATGGGAAGACAAAGGATTAAAACCACTATGATGCACAATGAAAATTTCATTACCAACTGGAAATTTTAAGCATTTATGTACCACCGATGGGACGATATCCATGGAGCGTATCCATGGGTAGCCTTGCTTCACATGGAATTGGTCCAATGACGAGATGATGGAGAATGAGATATTTAATTTCTTCGGTCCAAATTTTAATGGGAGAGTGATCAAACCTATCGTATGACAAACAAAACCATTATGTGTTTTGATCCATTCTTTTGATTGTTCATAAGAGTCTTCATAAAGTTCATGCACAAACAAGAATTTCTTGGTGATCACATTCTCTACACACACGGGATCAATTAATATCCCATTGGTAGGCTTGTCATTTATTCTTCCAGCTATGTAAAGAGGACCATCAGGTGCATGCTTAATTATGTCATTTTGTGAGAAAGCAATGTCAAGAGACATTTTGGTTTGGCCCTTACAAGGTTAAACGTCAACAAAGTTGACCATACTCATGTTATTACTAGTCATGTCTTTTAGTTTGTCTTTTGAATGCAAAATTTTATTTTGAATAATGTACTTGTTTTGACCAATTTATGTGAATGCAAACAACTACATAAAATTGCAATTTCAAAAATTGAAATTGAGATCTGCAAACAACAAGATATAAAGCAAATAGAGACAGACTTATGCCCAAAAATTTGGAAAATGACTTGTACAAGGACAGGCCCTAGGGCGAATGGGTCTTTGCACAAGGGTTTGAAAAATTAAATTCTGATTTTTTGAGTTAATGTTTAAGGTCTTTGTTTTAGGTTGCATCCACAGATTCTTTCAGTTACAGATTTCCAAAATTTTATGATTAGATGCAAATGCAATTTGATGGAAAATAACAAGCAAAATGATAACTTTTTTGATGCAATTTTGATTGAATTTTTTGATATAAATGATTGAAAGACAGTAATATGAAAACTAATATGTAAAATAAATGCAATATGTATGCAATATTTTAATATTTTTATGATTTTAAAGGGTACATAATGCAATTTTGAAATCCTAAATGAGATGCAAGACTAACTAATGAAAATCCTAGATCTAAGGTTTTAAAGATTTCCAAATCAAAATTTATGATGTACAACGTCGGGTTCACCAAAATGAAATAAATAAAAAGGGTAAGGTGTTGTGGGGTGTGAAATGATCTAAGGGTTTAAACACACTTACACTTTCCCAAATTTCATTAGAAAATGAGATCTCCCAAGATAGGATTGACTTTCAACCTTAAGTATCCAAAAATCATAACCACTCCTCTTTACTATTGGTTACAATGGTGAAGGTGTAGATTATGTAGGTATCTTAATTAAAGGGGCATGAGAACCATTGTACTAAATATTCCATGGATCTAGCTAAAATATAGTGTTATGAAAAATACCATTAGCAAGAATTATAGCCTCTCTCACCATCTTGCACCCTCCACTCAAGAAAACAACCTGAACACCTAAATCATCAAGTTTGTATAGAAAGTATAATCATTTCCAAACTAGGGATATATAGTACATTATTAATCCTCTTCCACTCATCCATCAAGGAATCGAATCAAGACTCTTCTATGGTCATAAATATTTACATGAGTGAAGGTACACCTTTTGATTGTCATATTCTTCATACTTTGAGAACTAGCCCTAATGTGAGCTCATGTAGAAAAGACACCAAATTCTATCAACCACACGCCATCTAAGGCATGCGTAGCCAAGGTAGAAACAAACAAATCACCATCATCCTGTAAGGATTTATAGACTCTTCACATGAGTCATGTTTCTAATTAATTTTCTCCTCCTTGCAGTCTCTTTTTAAATGGCCAAGCTTGTCATAGTTCCAACATTTTTTCTTGGTCTTACTTGGAGATTTAGACCTCTTGCATAATTTGGATCTATATCTATCTTTATTTTTGTTCTTCTTCTTGCATTTTTCTTTCAATCTTACATGAACAACTTGTGCCTCCTCTAATTCATTTTTTTTCTCTACACATCTAAAAGTAATGATGTAACTACGTCATCCATTTTGAATTTAGAGTTAATGTCCCAAATTACCATCATCGGGTGATCCTACAAGTCTATAAAAGAACATAATAAATTCATGTTTTGACCCTCCTCCACCATATTCACTCTAATGGTGTGCAACTAATTAACAATCATGTTTAAAGTATTCAAGTTCTTGGCCACAAAACCACCATCCTCCATCCTTAGGGTATACAATTTCTTTCTAAAGAAATTTTTATTTACCAATAATTTATCCTAATAAATTATACTCAAATTCTTCCAAGGATTAAAATATTGGCTTCTTCATGTGCATTCAAAAATACAAAGTCTACCAAATAAAGCCTAATGGAAACCTTTACTTTTTTGTCCATTTTTTCCCAATCTTCTTGTGACATAGTGGCAGGTTTGCATCCAAATAATACAACCCATAAATATTTTTCTACAAGAATATCCTTCATCTTGAGCTTCCAAAGTTTAAATTTTATGATTGATAATTTCTCCTTTTTTATCCTTGATGTGCTTGTCATTTTTCCTGCAATAATATATTTTTGTACAAAATCTCCCACTCAATTCAAGATTGGTATAAAAAATTATTGTCCCTAACACCTAGAAGCTAAGGTGATTAGATTATTATACCAAATGAAAGGAAGCAAAGGTGAAAAATGCTCCTCCTACAATAATCTATTAGAAGAGATACGTGCAAAAATTAAACTAATCACGCAATTACAAGGAAATGAACACAAAAGTAATATACTATAACACAATGACTTACATGGGAGAAATCATTTTAGGAGAGAAAACCACACACTCCAAAAAAACTCAATAAATTTTTTAGTAATAAAAGGTTACAATACACTTGTAGAGTCTAAGCCTTTACAAGAGTATCACCAACTAGAGATCTGGATTAATTCTAGCAATGTAACAATACCTACAAATCTCACTATCAAGAACTCCATCTCAAAAACCCAATAATTAAGAGATGCAATATATTTTAAACCACCAAATGGTAATTAACAGACGATGAGCTAAAGCCACCCAAAATATGGCATCCAAATTGGGTGATCCCATAATAGTTTGTCCCACTTTTGGCCAAAGTGGGAAATTGAAATCAACATTTTAAAACAAATTTCCATTTTCTGATACCTATAGCAATTAAACCATTAATAATTTGAAGATGATATGAACTAGTGATTTTTGATATTTTATGTGTAGATTTTAAATATATATTTTTTAAATTTAAGAAATAATTTGTGACTTTTTTGTATAACTTCTAATAACTCGTTTTCTATAATTCATAACATTTTTAAAAAGCGACGTTACCTCCACACAACATAATTTTTTTGTAGAAAGGATAAAATTACATATATTCATAACACTAATATCTAGTGTGTAGGTACTATTTCATATTTTTTGTTGCGATATTCTTTTAATAAATTTTTGAATTGAAATTAACTATAATTTACACATAAGTTACTTCCATATAGCATAACTTTTTTTGTATGTATCTTAATAACTTCTTCAAATAAATAAATAAAGACATCAATATCTAGTGCACAAACAATTTTCAAAAATAAAATCCATTTTATTATTTTTCCATGTATTGAATCACTACAACAAATCCCTATGATTTGCTCCATTTTTCGCTTCGCTTTTTGCTTCCACCCAATGTTTTAATGTATATTTTGCCAATTTTTTGAAAACGTCGATGCTATTTATGGGGATGGTGCTATTTTTGGTGTTTATTTTTGCCGATCAGGACTAGTTGGCGCTAATTTAGGCTCTAATTATCAACACCTTTAGTGCCGATATTGACTTCGAGTGGCGCCATCATTACTGCCACCTTTGGCTTCGAGTTTAGCGCCACTTTTAGCTCCTGACTTTAGCTTCAGGTTTAGCGCCAGTTTAGAAACCCCTATGTCGAAGAGACTTATTTATATGTCTCACCGATGATGTAAAATAGTGAAATGTCAACAAGATACAGGCATATCGAGGAGAGAATCACTTACGTCATATTGACAAGGTATATCTACAAGTGCTCGATGAAACACAACTCTTGGATATAACGAAGTAATGTTGATGAGACATTGAGACATCGGTACGACAAATAAGATTGTCTGATCGACACTCTTTAAGTAATGATCAAAAGCATACACCGCTAGATCGTCGGGAGGGTGAGCAACATATGTGGTAGAGCGATATACATCGCAACCCCGTAGCAAGAAGCCTTGAGCAAGGCGGTAGTGCGGTAAACAGTTGAAGAGAAGGGAAAAACACTGCCATACCACATCGATAATCACGAGTCTCCCCGACATGGCAGAGTTACACCGATATATAAAGAAATACCGCTGAAGGAAAATATCGATGAGACAGTGGCATATCGACAACAGATATTAACTTGTCTCATCGACACTAGCAACCAACATCAGAGGAACATAAGATCTAATGTCAATGGGACATTGAGATATCAGTAAGACAAAGAAGATTGTCTCATTGACACTCTTTAGGTGATGATCAAAAGCATACACTACTATACCACCGGGAAGGTGAGCAACATATGCAATAGAGCAGTATACACAACAATCCCGCAACAAGAAGCCTTGAGCAAGGCGATAGTGCGGTAAACAGCAGAAGGGAAGGGAAAAACATCACCATAACATAGAGGGTATAATAAGAGACGGCGGTAGTACGATAATCGTGGCAGAAAATCACATCAGTCACAAATGATTTGAATAAATCATTTAAGGAATCAAGAATATAGCTCGCCAAAATACTCTAAAACTCTAATAAACATACTCTTAAAATTTCGTCAAAATCTTATTTTCAAGCATAGCTCGCAAGAATGGAGTTTTCATTTTAATAAACATACAATAAAACCTTTGTTGAAACCTTATTTTTAGGCGTAGCTTGCCAAAATGATGAAGTGTTTCAGTAAAGAATGACAGAGAATGGTAAGGATATGTGTGTGATAGGAGGCATAGGATTCATTGTTGTTTATCAATTTCAGCTCTGATAAACAAGGGTTACAATGTTCGTGCTACTATTTGTAATCCAGGTATTTAATTGACATATGTTTGCATAATCTCAAATTCCTTCAGATGCTTTTGAAGAATCAACGTATCCTATATAGGGTTTAGAATGACTTCTTTTAATTTAAAAAAATAAATCAGATGCTTTTGAAGTATCAATGTGTCCTATATAGGGTTTAGAATAATTTATTTTAATTTAAAAAATAAATAAATGATGTATTTTCCTGTGATTAGATAATGTGGAGATCTCCTAAATCTTCCCTAGCACACTATCCTCTTTCACACTGTGTTCATTACTCCAGCTGCTAGGGTTTTGCATTTGACATCTTTAATATCTTCATGATACTGGCTTTTAAATAGATCTCAGTCTTTGCTTTAATCTTTATCATGGTAACCCTTGAGTTCCCTAATCCACCTTCAATCTCTTCTAAGAACGTTGTCTAAAGCTAGACTGCATAGTATGCATATAAAGCAAGTCCTTCATACCTGCCATTGTTCCAAACCACCACTCATCGCCTTGCTTAAAATGTTGCCTCCATAGGCACAATACCATGTTTTAAAATCATGGTTGCCAGTGATTGACCATTAAGGTCACTACTTTCATCAAGATACAATGATATTTTTGTCTTCAAACTTAAGGCATTATGTAAGACATTGTGAATTGTTTGTTGTGTACAATTTGATTTTCTTGCACATTTACGGCTTTGCTAACTGCCTTTAAGACTAGATATTGCACCATTAGCTGCAATCTCAAACAACTCACTCACTGTCACTTGAAGATTCCTTTCATGAGCATCCTTGTATAAAATCAAACTATGCCCTATAGACTTCCTACTTACTTACTAATATAGGGGACTCATTGTTTCATGGTATTTTGAGTTTTATTTAGAAGGGGTTAATATGTGGCATTTTTATGTGCATGAAGAATAGATTGTGATGCAACATTTAGGTATGGACGGTTTAGGAGAATTTGGATCGCTATCAGTGTCATAACTAGGTTGGATTGTACCTTGAGCCAGTGTGAAACACTTCCAGGTTTTCTCTTCAAACTTTCTCTTTTCACCCTGGTATGGTTTGGATCATCCCGTCCAAATCTTAATAACCCAGTTGGATCTTGGGTATTAGTATGTGATTCATCAAAATCTTCTACCTATCAACAAACACAAGCATTATTTAATGTTTGACAACAATTGGAACAGACCAATCTTTTTAAGTTTCTATGTTATGTTTAATTATGCTTTAGTTAAGAAATGATGTAAATTTTGTGAACAGACCTGAAGCTTGTTGCTTCCCATACAAATAGGGAAACCAAGGTCCAATTTTGATCATCATATCATCATCATTTCAATCCATTAGAATAGATACTAGACTATCTCATCCACTTATTCATATCAACATAACTCATGTTATGTATGTTTATATTTTGAGCAATATAATGGAGCAGATACATTATAACTCGTAATCCATCTTCAATGTTCAATTGCTTTGTTGATTTTCATGCTTATTTATTGATTTGTTGTCTCCAAAGTGGTCTTTTCAAGTTGTTTAAATCTGCAAGATTTATTAGGGCACATTTGTTGTTGCTGTTTGGTCCAATTTGAGGTGCAATTGTAAGGATTTGTCTTTTTAATTATACTTTCTGACATTTGTCTTGATACAAATTGTTACTTTAGAATTATGGTATTCCTATGGAGGAAATTTGTTTGTTGTAATTATTGTAGGAAGGAGTTAACACTAGCAAGTAGAGGAATGTGTTTTAAATTCCCGAAGGACTTGAAGCATTGGTGAAGGTATTGTTGGCGGCGCTAGACATACGTTTGACATTAATGGTGAGGGATGACAATAGGATGTGTTTTAAAGACACACAAGGCATTTCGTTTGATGCTTCTCAGTTTGCAGTGGCAAGGAATGTAATAGGTCTGCAGTGTGAGGCAGTTTGGAGGCTAGTGTACCAGAGAAGAAATGGAGGTCAATTTCTCTCTACATTCGAGGAGTAAATTGGACCCTTTTGTTGGCAAAGCAACTGTGAAGAGGCTGAGAGGATTGTTCCTCTCCAACGATGTGAAGGTGGTGCAATCTGTGCGAAAAATCCTGGGTATTGGCTTCAAAGATTTGAAGCACAGATATCGTACTAATATGGATATTTACTCACTAATCATGGCATGGGGGGTGGACTTAGGAGAGTCGGTGGAGGAAGTGAGGAAAGTAATGAAGGCGTTGGTACACAAGGATTTCTTAGTGAGTATGGAAAGTATCTTGGAATGGGCTATACCAAGAGAAGGCTTTGATGTGAGCGAAGGCATGGAAGATCATATGGACCCTAAAGTAGCAAAGATAAACCGTCCCTTCATTAGGTGACCAGAAGGAATCACCAAAGCTATGTGGAGAGGACGAGCGGAGCTAGGATGGAAAGCCTTGAAAGTTTGTGTAGAAATAACGGAGGTCAAGACAGTCATTGAGGGACTCAAAGATGTCGCCAGAGAGGAGCTGTGAGAGAAGAAAGGTTTGCACCCAAAGAAGAAGATGAAGCCAATCAAGGAAATATGCCCAATGCAATTGGGTAGCACGTCGGGCACTTCCGCGTAAGCTGAAGCTCAATTTTGGTTAAAAGACAATTTATATCTTAGTTTTTGTTGTACATTTTCTGGGGTTAAGCCCTGTTCTTGATTTGAAAATGTAAACACTATGGGGTATGGGTAATAGTAGATAGGGTTGTTTACAGGCGGATTCAGTAGTTTTTTTTTTGGTTTGTTGGGAATTGTGGTGGTTAAACGGATATATTTTAGAAGCTGCTGGATGGACTTAATTTTTAAAGTTGATGTAAATTCTGCATTATTATTAATAAAATCAAATATTATCATTGATAAAAAAACACAGTAGGTTGCATGTTAAATTTCAAACATTTTCTTTGCATTTTTTTGTATATATTATTTTCTTAGTGCATCCTCATGTAACAACAATTTCACTTCTGAGATATATAGTAAAAATAAATGAAATCACATGTTTTCTTTGTCAAGGGAAATGTATGGTGAATACCCTACGTCTTTCAGATAAGTGTGCAAGCGAAATAAGACATAACTGATTGAATCTGATTTTCTACTTTATAATTGTTTTTTGTGTGCCTTTTACTTTTTGCATGTGGATTACCCTCAGAAAGAGACTACTTATATTTTCTTAAATGAAGCCTTTACATTTCTTATCTACGAAAGGAATTTACTGCTTGACAATAGGTTCATGAAATTCATACAAATTAATATTGGTGTAAAAGGCCATCCCCGCAAATGTTGTTTGGTTTATAATTATATTGGAAAATAAAAAAGCTTGCTAGGAGAATAAAACAGGTTTTCAATTTTCCAAGTACAACATAATATTACTGAAGCATTTCAAAGTTTAGGCCATAAGAATCATCCTTTTTTAAACATGGATTGCTAATAATTTTGAAAATTTAGAAGTCTTGGTCATTAACATTATTGTCTGCTACAATGTCCACCCACTTTCCTCTCAACGATTTAGTATTTCTACGTCATCCACGTCCTCTCTCTATGGCATCCTTTGTGAATAAGAATGTTTCCATAGAAGCTTTCATCACACTACCGCTGAGAAGTAAGAAGCAACTTGCGGGTTTGCGGTAAAATCCACAGGACAGTGGTGGTCACCGTACTACTGCATGCCATTGGTAGAAGACTTGCAAGAGTCACCGCAACACAGCCAAATCCTTAAGGAGGAGGAGGATATGTTTATGCCTTAGTATTTCATGGATTTGATGGAATTGTGATTGATTTTCATTGCAGTGGATTGGCAGAGGTTCAATTCTTTTTTAACAAAGGATTTTTGTGCTTCAAAACAAGGTCTGTGGTGCTCATCTTGGTTCACAATTTACTTTTGTTTTTTATTCTATATTTTTTATTATATTGCAATGCCCTCTGTCTGTTTGTGGAAAGTTTTTAGTGCAGAGGCTAGTCTATTTAAGCCCTGAAAGGCCTTGCATGTATATGTTTTAAATTGATGCTCCTTTTTAAGAAGGCTTTAGTAATAGTTGGGGTTTCAATGAAAGCATTTATTTTTAATCTGCCATTAAGATTATGAGGATTTGTTAAAGAAAGAAAGAAAATGCGAGAAAAGGTAGTGAAAGTGAAATAAGCTCCGCGAGTCTCGATCTCTTGACCTCTTGACACAAATATGTGGTCAAATACTTTTGTTCTAGAAGCTTCAATTTTATGTGATTCTTTTTTGCTTTTTCTTCTTGGGTTTTAGAGGAGCCTAATCTTAATTTTGGTGTTTGAGTATTTTGTGTTTTTAATTTATATCCATTTTGACTATTGAGAATTTGGGGTTTTGTCTGTGAAGGATTCATTCTTTTTGTGATTGTAAGGGAAGGAGGAGGAGGGGGTTATAGAAACAAGAAACCTAGACTAATTGTAATGAATATGATTTATATTTTTTTTAGCAAGAGCAACTTGAGGTGAGACTGGTGGTCATATAAATGAAAAGAGGAAGGGAGGAGAGCTACACGGGGGGTGCTCAAGTGAAGCGCCCTTCTACATCTAGAGGCGAATCGTAAATTCTTGTCCTTATCCTTGTTAATTCAAAGCTAATTGTTTTATCATCGTATGTTTTTGAGAGAACTATTAAAGGAATTTAATCCCTGGTTACTATGTATGTGTGTATTTTAGTGGGGAGACTATATCTCTATTTTGTTTTTTGAATGCCTTAAAATGAGTGCGTGCATAATGGATAACATGAACTTATTTGTGGGATATAATCAGTCTGCAATTTTATTATCTTTCCTTTTTTACATGTTTTGTGTTTTTGCAGTCCATGATTATGTAATCTAATCTTTTAGATGAGGCTGCTCCCATAGCTCTCTTACATGTTTTGTGTTTCTCCAGTCCTGTCCCTCTCTTGTTGTTCTTCCTCAATTTCATCAGGATCATACATTGAAATTCTTGCCCCTCCTAAAGTTTGGACCAAATCCATTACCTCCACATAAAACTGGACATCCTTGGTCTTCTTGGTTCCCACGCCATGATATGGTTATTCAAATGAAAATGAAGTAAAGTAATCATCTCCTTCTCCACTGGTTGTAAGAATGCACGCTTAATGTTTTGATACGTGATATCAGCTCTCTCTTTTGCTCTCATGGTTGAATACCGAAATCTTTTAGATGTGGCTGCTCCCATAGCTCTCTGACTCGCTTGACAAATCCTTAAGGAGGAGGAGCGACAAGAGGACGAGGATATGTTTATGCCTTAGTATTTCATGGATTTGATAGAATTTTGATTGATTTTCATTGCACCGGATCGACGGAGGTTCAAATTTTTTTGAACAACAGATTTTTGTGCTTCAAAACAAGGTCTATGGTGCTCATCTTGGTTCACAATTTACTTTTTATCTTGTATTATATTGCAATGCCCTCTGTTTGTTTGTGGAAAGTGTTTAGTGTAGAGGCTAGTCTATTTAAGCCCTGAAAGGCCTTGCATGTATATGTTTTAAATTGATGCTCCTTTTTAAGAAGGCTTTAGTAATAGTTGGGGTTTCAATGAAATCATTTATTTTTAATCTGCCATTAAGCTTCCGAGGATTTGTTAAAGAGAGAAAAAAATGTGAGACAAGGTAGTGAAAATGAAATAAGCTCTGTGAGTCTCGATCTCTTGACCTCTAGACACAAATATGTGGTCGAATACTTTTTGTTCCAGAAGCTTCAATTTTATGTGATTCTTTTTTGTTTTTTCTTCTTGGGTTTTAGAGGAGCCTGATCTTAATTTTGGTGTTTGAGTATTTTGTGTTTTTAATTATATCCATTTTGACTATTGAGAATTTGGGGTTTTGTCTATGAAGGATTCATGCTTTTTGTGATTGTAAGGGAAGGAGGAGGAGGGGGTTGTAGAAACACGAAACCTAGACTAATTGTAATGAATATGATTTTTATTTTTTTGCAAGAGCAGCTTGAGGTGAGACTGGTGGTCATATAAATGAAGAGAGGAAGGGAGGAGAGCTACATGAGGGGTGCTCAAGTGAAGCGCCCTTCTACAGCTAGAGGCGAATCATAAGTTCTTGTCCTTATCCTTGTTAATTCAAAGCTAATTGTTTTATCATCATATGTTTTTGAGAGAGTTGTTAAAGGAATTTAATCCCTGGTTACTATGTATGCATGTATTTTAGTGGGGAGACTATATCTCTATTTTGTTTTTTGAAAGCCTTAAAATGAGTGCATGCATTATGGATAGCATGATCTTATTTGTGGGATATAATCAATCTACAATTTTAGCATCTTTCCTTTTTTACATGTTTTGTGTTTCTGTAGTCTTGTCCCTCTCTTGTTGTTCTTCCTCAATTTCATCAGGATCATACATTGACCTTCTTGCCCCTCCTAAAATTTGGACCACATCCATTACCTCCACATAAAATTGGACATCCTTGGTCTTCTTGGTTCCCACGCCATGATATGGTTATGCAAATGAAAATGAAGCAAAGTAATCATCTCCTTCTCTGTTGGTTGTAAGAATGCATGCTTAATGTTTTGATACGTGATATCAGCTCTCTCTTCTGCTCTCATGGTTGAATACCAAAATCTTTTAGATGAGGCTGCACCCATAGCTCTCTTACTCGCTTGAAAAATCCTTAAGGGGGAGGAGCGACAGGAGGATGAGGATATGTTTATGCCTTAGTATTTCATGGATTTGATGGAATTGTGATTGATTTTCATTGTAGCGGATCGACGAAGGTTCAAATTCTTTTGAACAACGGATTTATGTGCTTCAAAACAAGGTCTGTGGTGCTCATCTTGGTTCATAATTTACTTTTGTTTTTTATTTTCTTTTGTATTGTATTTCAATGCCCTCTGTTTGTTTATGGAAAGTGTTTAGTGCAAAGGCTAGTCTATTTAAGCCCTGAAAGGCCTTGCATGTATATGTTTTAAATTGATGCTCCTTTTTAAGAAGGCTTTAGTAATAGTTGGGGTTTCAATGAAAGCATTTATTTTTAATCTACCATTAAGCTTGCGAGGATCTTTTAAAGAAAGAAAAAAATGTGAGACAAGGTAGTTAAAATGAAATAAGCTCCGCGAGTCTCGATCTCTTGACCTCTAGACACAAATATGTGGTCGAATACTTTTGTTCCAGAAGCTTCAATTTTATGGGATTCTTTTTTGCTTTTTCTTCTTGGGTTTTAGAGGAGCCTGATCTTAATTTTGGTGTGTGAGTATTTTGTGTTTATAATTTATATCCATTTTGACTGTTAAGAATTTGGGGTTTTGTCTCTGAAGGATTCATTCTTTTTGTGATTGTAAGGGAAGGAGGAGGAGGGGGTTGTAGAAACAAGAAACCTAGACTAATTGTAATGAATATGATATTTTTTTTTTGCAAGAGCAACTTGAGGTGAGATTGGTGGTCATATAAATGAAGAGAGGAAGGGAGGAGAGCTACATGGGGGGTGCTCAAGTGAAGCACCCTTCTACATCTAGATGCAAATCGTAAGTTCTTGTCCTTATCCTTGTTAATTCAAAGCTAATTGTTTTATCATCATATGTTTTTGAGAGAACTATTAAAGGAATTTAATCCTTGGTTACTATGTATGCTTGTATTTTAGTGGGGAGACTATATCTCTATTTTTACATGTTTTGTGTTTATGTAGTCCATGATTATGTAATCTAATGTTTTAGATGAGGCTGCTCCCATAGCTCTCTTACATTTTTTGTGTTTCTCCAGTCCTGTCCCTCTCTTGTTGTTCTTCCCCAATTTCATTAGGATCATACATTGACCTTCTTGCCCCTCCTAAAGTTTGGACCACATCCATTACCTCCACATAAAACTGGACATCCTTGGTCTTCTTGGTTCCCACGCCATGATATGGTTATGCAAATGAAAATGAAGCCAGGTAATCATCTCCTTCTCTGCTGGCTGGAAGAATGCATGCTTAATGTTTTGATACATGATATCAACTCTCTCTTTTGCTCTCATGGTTGAATAATGAAATTCATTATGGTGGGCCTCTAGAGTTCAAGTCATCTTTCTTCCTCTTCCAACAAATGTTGGCCTTATCCACAAGTTTTCCAGCCTAATTGGCTTTGTTTTTGAAAGCTGAAGTTTCTCCTGACTCACTAGTATTAGCTATAATTTTTTTAAAATTTTATTATGGTATGTGCACTTTGATATGATGTAATATAATTAAGGTTTCATCTCATATGTTGTGATATTAGATATATAATAGAAAAATAAATTATTGCATGAAATAAATAATAACTTTTCATTTTAAATGATTTTTTTTTGCAGAACATGGGTCTTCCAGAAGATCAAGATGATCCTCAACATGATATAGATCCACAAAATATTGGTTTTGTTGGTACAAATCACATGGCAGAGGATGATGATGATGAAAATGCGGAAGATGCCTAGGCCAATGACAATGATGATGATGAGACAGTTGGTGATAGTAACCAGTGACATTCATGATCATATAGATTACATCATGGATCATTGCTGATATATCGTTATGATGACTCTTTTCATGGTTACTATGATATGTATCATTTTCATGGCCTACAATACTATATTGTTGAGTTGCATCATATTGACATGTATCATTTTCACTATATCATTTGGACATGTATCATCTTGACTTGTATCAATTTGAGTTACATAATTTATCAATTTTATTTATATCATTTGTACATGTATCATTTTCACTTATGTCAACTGTTGGACATGTATCATTTTGACATGTTTTTGATGTACTGGCATATTTGACTTTCACTTGTTTTAGTTATATATGATGATGATCTTATCGTATTGACTTGTTAATTTATATATATTAAAAGTGGTCGATGATTTTTGGATAGATATTTATTAAGTATGATGATTTTAATTTGCTGCTCATGATAGATGTTGTCAAATTTAATTAAATTATAGATATTTGACAGACTTGTTTTAATTATAGATGATGATCATGTTACAATAATTATATTGTTATTTAATCATATGAGTTAAATAATTAAATTACTTACTCTATAATCATATGAGTTATTTAAGAGGCGGGATATATTTAACTAATCAAATTGAAATAAAACATATTAAATTAATAAATGGAAGCAAAACAAGAAGCAACAATGGAAGCCAAACCAGAAGCAATCTTGAAAGAAAAATTGGAAGCAAAACTGGAAGCAAAATTGGAAGCAAAATTGGAAGCAAAATTGGAAACAAAATTGGAAGCAAAACTGGAAGCAAACCTGGAAGCAAACGTGGGAGAAAAATCGAAAGCAAACATAGAAGCAAAATCGAAAGCAAAACTGGAAGCAAACTTGGAAGCAAAACTAGAAGCAAAACTAGAAGCAAAACTGGAAGCAAACATGGAAGAAAACATGGAAGCAAAACTGGAAGGAAAATCATAAGCAAAATTGGAAGCAAAACTAGAAGCAAAATTGGAAGCAAACTTGGAGGCAAAACTAGACATCAAATTGGAAGCAAAACTAGAAGCAAAAATGGGAGTAGACATGGAAGTAAAACCGAAAGCCAAATTGGGCGCCCATTTCGGCGCAATTTCCGATGTTGCTACCCGGCGCAATTTTAGGTGCCAACAGAGGCGCTATGATGTCCCAGCGCTAAATATGGTGCTAAATCTGGCACAAAAGTCAACGCAAAATTCGGCGCCAAACTCACCTTTCCTGTTTACGTCGAGTTGGGCGCCAGCCAAATTGTTCAATTCATGCACTCAAAATACACTAAATTTCGGCGCCAAAGTCGACGCTAATTGCCTATTGTGTTGTTGTGAATAAAGACTATGATGATCTCTAAAAAACCTATGTTCACTAGAAAATAGAAAATAAATATAATAATCAAATTAAATATATTCAATATTATACTCATTGGAAATCTTATTTTGAGTGCTACAATCTTGTAAATTATTTTTTCTAGTTGATTCCATTTCAAAGTCCAACTAGAGCTTTGAAACTAAAATCTTTGAGTGAACTCTAAGACCTAAGGTGGAAAGGTCATTTCTAAGACCTTCATCTGAAGGTATCCAAGGACATTTGAATGAAGGTATGTCCTTTCCACACAAAAAAAAACTTCAGATGAAGGTAATTTCCATAAATGGAAAAAATAATTTTTTTTTATGGAAATTACCTTCATTCAAAGGTATTTTTTTATTTTACACCTTCGAACAAAGGTCCATTTTCATTCAAAGGTGATTTTTGACTCACCTTTGAACAATGGTGTTTCCTACTTTCCTCCCTCATCCAAATTGAAAAATCTAGTGTCCCAAGTTTGGGACTCACTATTGTGGGTTTACCCATTTTCCTAGTTACAAATCCAACATCCAAATCTCAAGATAAGTTCATAGGCTAATAATAACATATTCCTTCCATCTACCATAAGCTCATCATGATCTACTCACCAACTTGGGTAGTCCATTTTTCCATTCATAGATTCCTTATGATGTGCTATTACACACATCATAAGTTGGTCAATAAGTTCAAATTCTTATTATAACTCTTTTATGTCTCAAGATGTTTTACATTTTCAATGTGGGAGGCCCAGATTTAGGAGACCATGGATTTTGATTCAAAAGGCCTTTTTTTAAATTATAGAGCTTGAAGAGATCTATGTACCTCACTTTTAGTAACTAACAATAAACAACCCAAAAAACTTATTTTGGCCAAAATGACCTCTATAGCCCATAAATAGTTTTTTTAATTTTATAGCTTGGAAATCATATTTTTTGTATTATTAACATTAGGAGAAAACTTGAGACACCTTCCCTAATAATACAACTACAATGACCTTAACCAAAGATTTATGTGAAATTTTTCAGCTCTAATACCACTATGATGACCTTAACAAAATATTTATGTGAAATAGATTTCATACACAATAAAAACACACATAGGCTATGATATGGGCAGACTCCTAGGTGCAGTGGCACTCCCAATGGGAATTCAAAATAATCATCGTGTGGAGGAGGAGGCTGCATTTATCAGTGTTAAGTATGCCATTAATAAAGGTTACTCCAAGTTGTTGGTGGAGGGTGATTCCATGAACATCATTAATTATCTATGTGCCACTCAGTCGCTGAGTTGGAGTGTTGATAATCTAAGAAGGGATACTATAATGATGCTGCAATCTTGTGTTGAGACTCATATTTCACACATTTATCGAGAAGGTAACTCGTTGGCGGACTTCTTTGCCAACGAGGATGTCAGGCTCAATGAATTTTGTTCGTGGGAGGAAGGTGCGATCATTCTCGAGGAAACTAGAAGCTTATTGCAGAATGGTGGCGTGGGATGAAGAGTGGTGACATTTATGGCATGGTACTTGCCTCTGTTTCGCACACTTTGTGGGTGCTTTACTGCCTTTTGGAATTATGTTGTGTGCATTTCATAAGGTCTCTGAGAATTGTGTGTTGGTTATCATGGGAGGTGAAAGGAGCCGAATCGAACCACATTCCTATGGAGACATTAGGCGTAAGAAGAAGGTCTAGTTTTTTTTGCAGCATGGGAATTTTACTACTCCATAATTGGAGAGATTGCATGGGCATGATCCTAATACCTCTGCTCAATTCATCTTGTTCTGGCATAATCGAAAGGTTAGGGTTAAAAATCTGGAGGTGGAAGTGAATGAGGACTTGATTTCCTCGGTTACTAGTTTGCTAACTGTTGGTAGGAATTTTTTTAAGGATAAGAAAAGCAATGAAGAGGCGATGACAGTTTTTCAAGGACGATGAGAGGAAAGCATTAATCAAGCTAGAAACCTCAAGTTATGAAAGAACATCTTTGAAGAAGATTTGGGCAAGTGTTTTTGAGGTGATGATCAGGTATGTTACCTTGGAAGGGAGATTTAAGGCCATCCTGGGTCATCATTTCACGCTCCTTAATCACTTCAAGCATGGTCTGTTTATTTTTTTCCCTTTTTTCTTTTATCTTCGTTGGAGGTTTCGGTGTATGTGCACCTTAAAAATAGAAAAGCCCCGGTCCTCCATGAGGGACTAATTCTTCTAATTATGGAACATATTAAGACCCTTCTCCCAACCCTTGCCATCAAAAGTAAGGAGAATATTTTTTCTGATGATTCTGGGTCGACGGGTGAGGAATCTTCTTCTTTTGAGGAAGAGGAATGGAATGGTGAGGAGGACGAGTTTTCCCCAGGTGATGTGGCTACTTCTTCGAAGAAAAGGAAGGGAGGTGATGCGAGGAGAAACAAGTATGTGAAAAGGATTGTCCGCTTGAGGAGTGATGATATGGATGTGGGGTCTAATGACTCCTCTCCTATTCCGGAGGAGGCGACGGGTGGCAAAGATGTTGTTGGTGCTGGTGGTGAAGTGGGGTCCCAAGTTAAAGAGGTTGGAGCAATTAAACCGCAGAGGCTTTCTTCGTACATTGCAAATATGAGGAGCAGAGCTCTAGAGTTTGTGACCAAGGAGCCTGAGGAAACTGGTGCGAACAAGAGTGTGGGTGATAAGACGATGACCATTGTGGACTCCCCTCCGTAGGACGTGCCTAAGGAGGAGGAGGATAAGGAAGAAAGGTGTCAGAAGGAGGAGGATGCAGAAAAACCAAAAGCAAGCAAGGAACCCTGGAAAACAGATCCTCTTTCTGAGGATTTTTTGTATTTGGACGAGTATGCGACCTCCATGTTTAATCTGTTGGATATGGCCAGAGTTGGGGCTACAAGTACTTTCAAGCTAGCTAAATGGTCTTTACAAGAATTTAACAAGATAAACATTAAAATCAGAGGCCTAAAAGAAAATCTTAAGTGTCGCTAAAGATGTTAGGTCAGACATCCTAATTGATAGGATGGCGGACCTTGAAGGGTCCTACAATGACTTTAAGTCTCTATGTGAGGAAATAATTTCTGCTCTGGAAGACAAAGTGTCTGGTATCAATGTGGACATCAAAAAGCTTATGCAAGCGTGCCACATTTCTATCAAGAACAGTGCGGAGTCCTTGGAAATCCTGTTTAGGAAAATCAATGAATTGAGAGAAGATCAGGTTTACTTCTCTAAGCTCATGGAGAAGGGATGTGTGGAAAAGGGCAAGGGTAAGAAGTCTCCTAAAGATGATGATAAGGGACCTATGACTAGAGGTTCGACTGAGTGGAAAAAAACCTTTGATGCTGAGAAAAAGGAACTGCTGGATATGGTTGAAAAGCATAAGAACTAGCAGTTAGAGATGGCCAATACTCTGGGTGGCCTGAATTAGTTTTTTTATTGTTGCTTTCTATTTGGATTGAGGTGTAGGTTTCGTTCTTTTTTGTTGTTTGTTGGTTGTTGGGTGTTGTTGGTTGTCTATGGTCTTATCTTTGTTTAACACTCACTGATTGGCATTTTTTGGTTGTTGGGTTGTTGTTGGTGGCTTGTTTTGATTATCCTTTGAGGCAACATTTTGTGTCTTTTGTTGTAAAGGGTTTCGGGGTCCCTTCAAAACCTATTTTTCCCAATTAATCAAAACACACATAGGCTAGAACTAAATATTTCAAATTATAAATTACAACTCTCACATAATTGTAACCTTTTTGTGAGATTTCCCTTAGGAAATCAAAGGGGTTTCATCCTCTAATCTCCAAGAAACTAATGAGGTTTCATTCACCAATCTCTAGAAACTAAGGGCTTTTTTCCTCATATATAATAATTGAATACAAGGGCTCAAACTTATATGACAAGTTGGGAGTTTCTGGTAAATTGGCCAAAAGATAAAAAATGACGAAGCTACTAGAATTAATGGAGATTGAAGGTGTAGCCTAACCCCAATTTTTTTTCCAAATCCACCTCAAGCAATCTTGGAGGGAGAGAAAGGGTTGTTTGTTAGTGTGCATGTCACCCATGTCTACTTACAACAACTTCACATGGTCATGTGCATGAAATCATGCCCTCTACACCAACAACCATCTAGATCTATTCATAAACCATGTATATGAGGGTCCCACATGTGTAGATAGGCATTTCTTCCTCAATATTATTGTCTCAATTCAAACCCATTAATAGTGTCCTAGGTCATACAAGTGGATATATTAGGTTTTTAATTTAAACGACAGGGATTTTGGGAATGCATGTGACTAAAATATATAATTGCAAGAGAGACTAGGAATTAGGATTCAATATTCAAGATGTTCAAATGATTTCCACTTGGTATATTGGCATCAATATTTTTGAAGTCCAAACTTGGGGGTTCAGAGAATGGGATGCAAAGATGCTAGGGTGTGAGGGGAAGCAAAGGTCTAATGGCCCGAGAAGGAGGAACAATATGACAATGAGGGAGTAGGGAATGAGATCCTTGCCAAAATTTTCATAAGATGGAAGGTTGGTAAGGAAAATCTCAATGGCTTAGAAGAGGGAAGCATGATGGTGAGCAAGGATTGGGATTTGAGGATATTTAATGCAAGGAGGAGGGGGGATCAAGAATCAAAGATACTTGATACAAGGGGATTAGTGATTAAGATTCAAAGATACCCATTATGGAAAGGAGTAAGGATCAAGATTCAAAGATACTTCATATAGGAAGGAGTGAGCGGAGATACCTGATGCAAGGAGTGGACATAAGGATTTGGAGATAATTGATGCACTTGAAGGTGAAAGGATTGGGATTTCAAAATACCTAATGCAAGGAGTTGGGGTCAAGACTTAGAGATACTCAATGTGAGGAGCGATAATTAGGATTGAAGGTACCCAATGAAATAATGAGCAAGGATCGAGAATATGACATACATGATACCAATGTGATGATGAAGAGAAAAACTTGGAAGTCTATCAAGGTGATGGGATTTGGGGTTCTAGGATACTCTAGATACTCTTTAGGTATTTCATTAGGGAAAAGTATAGAAGCCCATGATATAGAAAAAAAACGAGACTTGGAGATGCCCAATATCAGTGAACGATGTGCTAATGTATTGAGTTGCCTTTTAGTGAAATCTTAGACTTGACACTATAAGTAGAGTCTAGTGTAAAGTAGTGAACATTGTCATAATTACATCAATGCATCAAGCTTTATTTGTTGGGTTTTGATGGGATTAGTGTAATAAGAAGAGTTAGTGCATTTAATAAGATAACTTGCCATGTGGAAAAGCTACAATGGATGCATGGGAAACTAAGGAAAGGTATTTTAACAAAAGAAAGTAAATTTTTGAAATGTAAGGAAATGGGAAAGCAAGGGTGACACTAACAAGTAAAGAAATAAGGAAATTCCCAAAATACTAAAACACATAGGCATGAGGAATTAGGGGTTGACAAGAAGGTATGCTAGGGATGAAAAATATTATATGTCTAAAGCACAAGGAATTAGGTGATTACAAAAATGAAGGATATGACACAAAGGTAAAGGAAAATCCAAAAAGCTACACAAGACAAAGGATTGGGAAAACAAGGAAGTGGGGACTAAAGGAAAGTCATGACAACATGAGATGGCCTACAACCCCACTCAAGGCTAGAAAGTGATCTAAACACCCTCAAAATTAACTTGACTAGAAAAAAGGGACATTACAATTAGTGAAGTGAGATCCTCTTGCATGTAACTTGATTTCAAATGTTGAACATTGGGACATATGTCTCTTGGTCCCTTCCATGGTTTTGAATGCTAGTAGGTCAATTACTCATGTATAAATTATATAAATTGAAGGATTGGGTGAGTATTTTTTACATCACAAGTTAGAGGAGCATCATTGGGTTGCTTGTATGCTTTGAGGTTGTTGTTACATCAAATTTACATCATCTTGTTCTTGGATTAATACAATGTTAAATCTCCTTTTTAAGTTGAGTTTTTCATAAAAGAGTTTCCTAGGATATATGTTATGTCACCTCTCTAGGATATATGTTGGATCACCTCTTTTCTTATCTTATAGATATTTTCTATTACATTTTCAATTTTATATTAATCCATAAAAATCAAATTTAAAATATATATCATTATTTCTACATTAAAAAAATAACCCTAAATTCAACATTGTGAAGGAAGTGAAGGTAGAGAAGTAAACATGTAATGATTAGTAAGATAAAAATATATGAAAAGATCATATATATTATTGGTTCTCAAAAATGCGGGTTTGAACCATGAGAGGTTGCCAAGCTCTCACAATGCTTTTGGCCAATGTACAAGGCCAATTGATGCAATTGAACCTTCTTTTCTTTAGGTTCTGCTAGACCTAGGTGAGTGAACCTAATGATTGATGCAGATTTAAATGTATTTCCTGATGCAACAATCTACCCACAATGGCAAAGGTAGTGGATAGATGAAAAATCACTACAACTGTTCCTACTCCTACTGCACGAATGAAAGGATTTTGAAAATGATGTTTGATGTGAAATTTTATCTCTGGGTTGAGGCAGATTAGTGCCTTCTATCCACATGGGCAATGGAGTCAAAATAGAAAATGATATGTGTTTTCCTTCTTTGGTTTAATTTCTAGTTGTTAGGCACTTTATAAAATAAAATCGTATGACTGACATATAATTTCATTTATTTATGGCTTGCATAAATTATGCTACAATGTTTTCTAACTTGGTTCTACTTAAATCATCCAAAAGAAATCTCTCAAACACTGTGACTTACTTGAAGGGTTTTAATTATGACTTGAGACACCAACAAATAAAAATCACACAAAGTGAAAACATGCACCTTGATGAATCAAAATTTATGCTTGATACATTAACTCAAATGATCAAAAGATTTCGAATTGGAGAGAACCAAGATAAAAATAATACAAATTATAGCATCTCAACAACTGAACCAGAAGGTTTTCACCAGTTAAAAACATTAGTTTCCATTGCTCTGTTTTAAGAAAAAGATTTGTACATTATTTCCATTCCCAGTCTTATTTCTGAGAAAAGATCTCACCCCAACTCTAACTACTGCCTCCTCCTCTACTTACAGATTTTTTGCAAATATTTATACAATAAAATCCAAGGGTCATGACCCTTCATTTTCAGTTACATCCGTTTACATTCCATGGCTGAAACTAAAACATTTAATTGCATTGCCTTATCGGAAAATTAAATGTTTTAAACTATAGACGAGCTTTTAATTTTACTTTATACCCTTCTCGCCCTTCAAATTTCATTTTATTTACTTTATCCGTTCCTTTATTTTATCTTACCGCTCTACCGCGGGCTCCCTTTTGACTACCTGTGTTATAGCGACATTTTGACTTTTCCACGGCCTCCACTATCATCTCTGCTTACCATGACGGTTATCTCCATGTCTATTGTGCTACCGCGGTCTCCACTCCAACCGGCCACGGTGTGGCGGTAGCCGCCTCGCTACCTGCTAACTGTTCGTCGTACACCTCGCTGACCCTTTTACCGTTGTCACCACGGTCACTGTTTTAACGACCATGGTATCACGGTGGCTCTTCTGACCGTTACCTCCATTGTCACTTACCGGTTATCTCACCATCACCTTCATCCATCGCTTTTCACCACGCTACCGTGGTCACTGGCCTGTCTGCCAATGGTACTGCGGTAGCCATTGTTTAACCGTCACCTGGTCGTCTATCTCATGTTACCGCAGTCACCGCAGTCCATGTTTATACCGTGCGCGGTACTGCGGTGTGACCATTAGCCATTTCCTCTCGTTTACCGTGGTCTTTGAGATGACCCTCCACGGTAAAGGTTATTTTGACAGCTCCAAACCGCTACCACTATACCGTGGGTATGGATTGAATTGTATGTGGTATAGCGGTAAAGAGTGAAAAAATGGGAATTTCAAAAGGATTAAGGTAGCGATATGAAATATAAGGTGTTTTTAGCATTTGGATGGGGGACAAAATGATTTTTTTATGAAAAGATAGGAAAATAAACAAAAATCCTTTAGAGTTTGAATGGAAAAATGGGGTTTAAATGAGAAAAACACTTAGGATTTTAGATGAAATTTTGGGTTCTAACATATACAACCTATGGAAGATAATTTAATAATTTGGCTAGATGAAAATGAGATCTAAAAACACCCACCTTCAAAAGGGAGAAGCTTTATATAACATTTACTTAGTGCAACTATCTCTAGATGTCCCCCATATATGGGCTACGAAAAATTGGAAAACGCAAACACAAAATCCACACTTTCTAAGAGTACAAGGAATACAAGATCCACACTTTCTTTCTAAGGGTATAACTCATCTTCCAATGAAAATGATTGTTGGTATGTGGTGACTGATCATGTTATACTGTACACTCTTCATGTATCCTCGCCGGGGTTTGGGGTTGGGTCGGGCCCCAAGTAGGGGTTTGGGGGCGACAGCCCTTGAGAAATTTTATTTTTCCTACTTTTTCACTTTATCACCGAAAAAGGAAAAAAATGACTTTGTAGAACCCTAATTTTTGGAAACTTCTAAAAAGCTTGTTATAAGCGGTCGAGATAAGAGTTGTAGTATGACATTATTCACGAGATTGTAATATGCTTTGCGTTGGATGGCTGCGGTTTTGTGGATGTAGCCCAGATTGGGTGAACCACATTAAATTCTCTGTGTTGTCTTGTTTCTTCTATAATTTTTTGTGTTTATTTCTTTGTTTTATTGATCAAATATGCATTTAACTATTAGATATCTACCTTCTACCCTAACAAGTGGTATTAGAGCAAGGTTGTGTTCAGTTATCCTCTACAGGAAGGTCTCACGGTTGAGTGGGAGCAATGGTAGACGAGGGTAAGTTGAAGGTTGAAAAGTTCAATGGGAAGAACTATCAATTATGAAAGATGCAAATGGAAGACTACCTATATCAGAAGGATTTATGGTAGCCATTTGAAGGGAAAACCAAGAAACCCTCAACAATGTCTGATGAAGACAGGGATATTTTGGACAAAAAGGCACTTAGCAGTATTTGTTTATGTCTGACATAATCGGTGGTGTTTAATATTGCAATAGCAAAGACAACTCTAGAGTTGATGGAAACCCTGGAAAGTTATATGAAAAGCCCTCTGCTTCGAATAAGGTATTTCTTATGAAGCGTTTATTTAATATGAAAATAGTAGAAGGTGAGTCAGTTGCTGATCATTTAAATGAGTTTAATACGGTTACCAGTCAATTAATTTCTGTAAATGTAAACTTTGATGAAGAAGTTAGGGCTCTTTTGATTATGTGTTCTTTGCCTAAAAGTTGGAATAGCTTGGTAATGGATGTTAGCAATTTTTTTTCTGGTTCGAATACATTGAAATTTGATAATATTGTTGGTGTTATTTTGAGCGAGAAAATTGGTAAGAAAAGCTCTGGTGGAACATCCACATCAGGTAGTGTTTTGAATGCAGAAAGCAAGGGAAGAACAAAGGAGAGAGGAAACAATTCTAGAAGTCGTGGGAAGTCACGAGGAAAATCAAAGGACAAAAAGTCCCAATTTAGAGACAAGAAGGATTGTTGGTACTATGGTAAGCCGGGTCATTTAAAGAAAGATTGTTGGTCTCAAAAAAATAAAGGAGACAAAAAAAAAAGAAATAAATAGACAAATGTGGTAAGTAAAAAATCTAATGAGGATGCTTTGATTCTTTCCCTTGACAATGTTGATGATTCTTGGGTGTTAGATTCAGGAGCTTCATTTCATGCTACGCCCCATAGAAATTATCTTCTTGATTATGTCCAAGGGGATTTTGGGCTGGTTTATTTGGAAGATAACGAACCCTGTCAAATTGTTGGAAATGGAAAAATCAAGATTAAGTTGTGGAATGAGAATCATTGGTTACTGCATGAGGTAAGACACGTTCCAAAGTTAAAAATAAATTTAATTTCAATAAGGCAACTAGATGATGAAAGTTGTGTTGTTACGTTCAGTGATAAAAATTGGAAGGTTACAAAAGGTGCCTTAGTGGTAGCAAAAGTTGTGAAAATAGGCACCTTATATCTTTGTATAGGTCATATTGTTCCTTCTACTTTAGCTATTGTAGATAAAAATCAATGTTCAAGAATAGTTGTTGCAGTTCAGTAGGTAGAAAATCAGATAGTTTTTGTGGATTTTGAATCAACACTATGGCATAATAGACTTGGGCATATGAATGCAAAAAGTATGAAAGTACTTCATTCAAAGAATGTTTTACCAGGTCTAAAATGTGTTAATATGGATTTTTGTGAAAGTTGTGTGTATGGAAAACAAAAAAGAGTTACTTTTCTCAAAGATGAGAAACTGAAGCTTGTGCATATGGATGTATGGGGACTAGCTCAGGTATCTTCTCTCAGTGGCTCTCAGTATTATGTTACATTCATTGATAATGCAACTAGGAAGGTATGGATTTATTTCCTTAGGCAAAAATATGATGTATTTGAAACTTTTAAAAAATGGAGAAGCTTGGTTGAGAATAAGACGGGTAAAAAGTTAAATGTCTCAGATTTGATAATGGTGGTGAGTATTGCAGCAAAGAGTTTGAAGATTATTGTTTCTCTAGTGATATTCATAGGCAGAAAATGGTTCCAAGGACTCCACAAAAAAATGGTGTGGTTGAGCGCATGAATAAAACAATAATGGAGCGTGCACGGACTATGAGATTGCATGTTGGGCTACCTTTAAACATGTGGGTAGAGGCTGTAAACCCTGTTGTTTATTTAATTAATAGAGGTCCCTCTAATTCTTTGGATTGTGGTATTCTAGAGAAAGCATGGACAGGTAAAAAGGTGAGTTATTCTTTTCTCAAAACTTTCGGTTGTGAAGCATTTGCACATGTAGATTCTGAAAATAGAACCAAACTTAATGCAAAATCAAAGAAATATATATTTGTTGGATATGGCATTGATGAATTTGGTTATAGGTTTTGGGATTTTGAAAATAAAAAAATTGTGAGAAGCAGGGATGCCATATTCAATGAGAAAGTGTTGTATAAAAATCAATTGCAGCAGCATGAGAAGAAGGAAAATGATTATGCAATGTTGAATGATACTCCAAACAACAATGTTCTAGTGGTTCCTCATGCTCCACAAAAACAACAACAACAACAAATACCACAAACTCAAGTGAATGTTAGACGATCTCCAAGGATAAATAGACCTCCAAAAAAAAATTCTCCCTCTTTGTATTATATTTTATTAACTGATGTTGATGAACCAGAATGTTATGATGAAGCTATACAGGTGCATACTAAGGTTCAGTGGGAGCATGGAATGGAAGAAGAAATGGACTCCTTGTTGAAAAATCAAACTTGGGAATTATGCAAGTTGCTTGCAAGTAAAAAAGCTTTACCAAACAAATGGGTTTATAGGCTGAAAGAGGAGGATGGAGGTAAGAAAATATTTAAATCCAGATTAATTGTAAAAAGATTTGCACAAAAAAAGGGTATTGATTTTGATGAAATCTTTTTTCCAGTTGTTAAAATGACTTCTATTCGTACTATTTTAAGTATTGTGGCTGCTGAAGATTTGCATTTAGAACAGCTTGATGTTAAAACAACCTTTCTCCATGGTGATTTGGAAGAGGAAATATATATGGAACAACCACAAGGATTTGATGTCAAAGATAAAGAGAAACTAGTGTGCAGATTGAAGAAAAGTTTATATGAATTGAAACAAGCACTTCGACAATGGTACATTAAATTTGATAGTTTTATGGTTGAGCAAGGCTACAACAAGTGTAATTCAAACCATTGTGTTTACTTTAAAAGGTTAGATGAAGATAGCTACATTATTTTATGTTTATATGTTGATGACATGCTTGTAACGGGGTCTTACATGGATCACATAAAGGAGTTAAAACAACAATTAGCAAATTCATTTTCTATGAAGGATTTGGGAGCAGCAAAACAAATCCTTGGTATGAAAATTACAAAAGATAGGAAAAACAAAAAAATGTTTTTATCTTAAACTGATTATGTTGAAAAGGTGTTGCAGAAATTTCATATGGAGAATACAAAAGTTGTCAGCACACCTTTGCCCCATCATGTCAAATTGACTAAGGATATGTATCCAAAGACACAAGAGAAGGAAAAAAATATTCAAGGTACCATATGCTTCAGTTGTAGGCAGTTTAATGTATGCCATGGTATGCATGAGACCAGATATTGCACATGCCATAGAAATTGTTAGCAGGTATATGAGTCATCTCGGAGTTGACCATTGGAATGCGATAAAATGGATTCTCAGGTACTTGAGAGGTACATCTAATAAATGTTTATACTGATTTAAAAGGCTATGTTGACTCAGATTTGGCAGAGGATATAGATACCAGGTGGAGTACCACAAGTTATGTATTTACAGTGAGTTGGATTTCTTGGTTGCAAAAAATAGTTGCTTTATCCATCACAAAGGCAGAATATGTGGCTGCAACAAAGGCAGCAAAGGAGATGATATGGCTACAACTTTTCATGAAAAAGTTGGGCAAACAATAGACTGAAAATCACTTGTTTATAGACAACCAGAGTGCTATACATCTTGCAAAAAATTCTGCCTTGCACTCTAAAAACCAAACACATACAACTGAAATATCATTTCATTCGATCAGTATTAGAGGATGCATAGGTAAAGCTGGAAAATATACATACAAAGCCCAATCCAACAGATATGTTTACAAAAGCAATGACAAGGGAGAAGTTGAACTCCTCTTTAGCTTCAGTTGGTCTTCATGGTTAAAAGTATAACAGAGCAGCAAGGTCCAAGGTGCTTACTTTCAGTGAGCGCTATAAGTGCAGCGGTGTTGACCAGGATCAGTCTCCAAGTGGGAGATTGTGTTGGTATGGAGCCTAATCAGTCTCACCCCTGAAAAAAATTCTTACTTTTTTGTTTCATCACTGAAAAAAAAAAAAAAATCGACTTTGTAAAACCCTAATTTATGAAAGCTTCTAAAAAACTTGTTATAAGTGGTTGGGATGAGAGTTGTAGTATGACATTATTCATGAGATTGAAATATGTTTTGCACTAGATAATGAAATCATTAGATGGCTGTGATTTTGCCGGATTGGGTGAACCACGTTGAATTCTCTGTGTTGTCTTGTTTCTACTATAATTTTCTGTGTGTTTATTTCTCTATTTTATTGATCAAATCTGCATTTAACTATTAGATATCTGCCTTCTACCCTAACAATGATCACCATAGAACTTTTGGCAGGATGACTATATTTCTTTAGCTGCCAGTCTTATAAAACACCGGCATTTAGACTTTAATCCTTTAGTCTTGCAAATTTAATTAGTAAGGCTATTGAGACATCCAAACGATATCAAGGTAAAGGTTTCACAAAAGAATGCAAGATCTATGTGGAATTGAACCCAAGAAAGTTGCTTCCCAAAACTATCACTTTGAAGGAGGGAGAATTACGCTAGATATATCCATTGGATTATGAGTGCATACACTTCAAGTGCTAAATTTGTCATGAGCATGTTTGTCCGGTTGAATGTGAGAAGGTAAAGGGAGATCCCCTTATGGATAAAGATCAATTTGTAAAACCTATGAGAAAAATTGTGTCAAAGAACATAGACAATAAAATATCAAGAAAATATAATCTAACAGGTAAGGGAGGAAAATGCAAGAAAATAAAGAGACAGAAATTCAATACAATGAAAAATTGATCTTGTATGAGAATGATGTAGTGAAGGTCAGATGAATTTATTAAAGTAGCATGTAGTGCATAAAGAGGACCTGTGTCATGAAGATGGAAAACAAGGAGAGAAAATTATGACAGAAAGAGGATTCTAGTCTAGAGTAAAAAACAGAAAAAGATAGCACAATAATGCAATTTAAGAAATCTGAGAAACAGTACAGGCAAAAAGAGGAAGTGACAACATGCATGTTCAAATACAAAAAGAGACAATAGCAGATACAACAATGGATCCCAACTTCTATGGTTAGAGTATTCAGAAAGAGCAAAAGAATGCATAACTACATGGAATTTTCACTGCAAATGATGAGAAAATGTCTGTATTCACAATATAATAGAAAAAGTACAAAGGAATTGCTTGCATTCACATAAAAAAGTATGTATTATTTAACTGTGTATAATTCTACCCCCTTGCATTCAAATCAAACCCTTGTGGGTTGAGTTCACAACAATATGTCAAGGCAATAGTAGATGGATGTACGAGAAGAGACTTTTGGTTGTTTCTTCACTAGCAGAGTTTGTTTGATTTCAGTTATTTATTCTTACAATCTGTCCAGATTTATCTATTTTCTCTGTTAAATCACTCTCCAAGTTCGAATGTACATCTGTTTTAAGGGAAATCGCTCTTTTCCAATGTTTTACTCAAATATATTTGACCTGATAATAAGATGAATGTAAACAAACATGAACAAATACTATTATTGAAGACCTGAGAAAAAGTATCCTTATCATATGATGACTCTTCTGCTTTGTCAGTTCTAAATAATTAACTATGGAATTCTCATTAAAATTTGCCATGCTTAAAGATTTTCTAGCAGGAAGGTTTTCTGGTGCACAATCTGGAACTCAAGTTGTTATACCTTATCCATGATAAATTCCATATTGAGAATGTAAACAGATAAACTAAGCGTTTTTGTCATCTTTCTTTACACTCTGCCTCAGGCGAATAGATAGCTTCATCAGGGGTAAATAATTGTTGCTAGCACTCTATTGCATTTGACGATTGCATCAGTCAATTCTACCTACTTCCTTCCTAAGTCTCTATTAGAATCAAAACTAAATTATCATTCATTTGCCTTTGGATTTCTCTTTGATAAAATCAATCGGTCACAAGGAGATGAAGCACTTAAACAAATGCAACGGTTGTCAAGTTTATATGTATATAGATAATGGACGCATACAAATTTTATCTATTTATACTGCATTCAATCAGGCACACTTGACTTCTATAATACTTCACCTTGTGCTATCATTACTTGCAGTCTTGACAACATTTAACTGATAAAATTCTGCCATTGCGAGTATGCTCTCCAAATTCTCAACTTTCATAATATTTTCTACAATGAAATTCTGGAACATAGAGAGCAGGAAATCAATCTGGTATTGATGGCAGAGCCTGATTATCATTTCTGCCTTTTTCTTTCCATCTTCCTTGAAATCCTTAGCATCTACCTCACGTTTATACAGGAGTTTTACAAATATGGAGAGTTCCTCCTTGTTCACATTGTGCAAATGAATTTCCATGCTCCTTGATTCTGACATCCCAGAATTCAGCATTGCCTTAAACACCATGATCTTCCAGACTGAAATCATCAATACAATATCATTCAATTAGTTCTGTAGAGAAGAGAAGTCCCATAAATTTGTACAATTAAATTTAAGCATATACAATTTGAAGCAAAAATAAATAAAAAATAGAATAATGAAATACAAAAACAATATGTAATATTTCCACCTGAGAAAACTCTTTCTAAATCAGCACAGTAAAAAAATGGCTGTTCTCTAATATGATAATAAATCTCTTACTTCATCTTTAAGCATGTGCAGATATAAATAAACACATCGATATAAATGTTTTAAAACATAGATTAAAATAGAAAAAATCTAATTGATCCCAACCAAATTATTAAACATAGAAAGTGCACATCATTTATCCAACCAAGTTCTAAATGTAGACCAAATTTGAGTCTATTTTGCAGGTTCGACATTGATGTCCATTAGTGAAATGAAAAAAAGAAAGTGGACGGGGCCTAGGTAAGTTGGTAGCCCAATTTGAAATAGGAACATTCAAAGCTTCTTACCAACATATATGTGGCGCGGTGGTTGCCTCTTCTTGAAAAGGAGGAATTTGAAGCTCACTTTAAACTTGTGATAGCAGAAAAGTAGGTTACAATTGAAAAAAGTTTCAATAGGAGTCACCAATACAGAAGAATGATAGAAAAGTGTCAAACAGATAAAAGGACCATTATACAACCTCTTACCCCAGGTCAACATCTAAGCTTGATAGCGAAACCGAGGTAGGGTATACCCTAACACAGATGCCCAAGAAACTGCGAAATTGATACGAGCAAGTCTATTAATGGAAACCCAGCTAGAAATTTGTGTTGCTTGGAGATCCCTATAATCATTTAGTGGATACATTGTTCCAAAATTTGATTGTAGGGGGTATCAACATGTATCAGCTGTAGACCGGCTACTTTTAGACGATTGTCGGTGCATCTACTTGTTTAGGTGATTGTTCCTATTGAGTGCCTTGTTTGATTGTAGGACCTGTACTAGTGTACTGATTTGTATTGAATTTATTTCTTTAAGGACGTAAAAATTGTCTCCTCTCCTTGAAAAGATTTTTCCTGCAAGTTTAGATGCTTGGTTGCATTGTTGTTTTCTTGTTTGATTGTTTTGATGAAAGGTTTAAAATTTTGAACCAAAAATATCCTGACAAGAATGAGCGAAGAAATAAAAAAAGAATTTAATATTATAGATGAAGGTAATCTTACAAGAATGGAGCGATGCACCAAGAAGCGTCCTCCATCTGTAGTAATACAGAGTAACATCCCCAGAGGTATCATAGCCAGGCACTGAATCCCAAGTTGTTAAGAAGTGAATTCTCTCCTCCAGGGACTTGACTGCAGACTTGAGACATTCATTCTCGTCTGTGGAATTTTTCGTAGCAGATGTGAGGGACTGGTTTTTGTGATGAGTGTCCTGAGATTAATCTCTTGGGAAGCAATAAGCCTGTTGAGGTGCATTTCTTCGTCTGTAAGCCTGGATGCCTGCTTGTGATACCACCATGCTTTTCTATGGAGATCGGAGTAGCAGTGTTGACAACAGGATTTGATTCTGGGATGGCCATCGTTGCAGGGCCTTGGCATCCCACACATGTCTCTCCACTTCCAGTGAGGCTCGTGTCCACGTGTCAGCTCCTGCTTGCACAGATCACATGTGGTCATTCCTGATGAAAGTATTGCATAAGTCATTGGATAGTATCCCTGGTTCATAGCCCTACAAAAAAGAAAGCATATATGAGATGAATTTTAATTTCCTTTAGACCAAAGCTGTCTAGTGGAACCATCAAAATGTGATGCTTATTGAGAGACGGAATTCTGAAGCTTTTACACTATACTGGAAATTGAAATTGAAACAATCATCACATTCAATAATATAAATCAATGAGGAAAACCTTAATAACTCTGCTCAAAGATTGAGCGAACAGCAGCGTTGGAAATAATATAATTGACTGTATTCTATTCAGCTGTGTAAATATTCTGAAAATACAGTGTACATATATAAGAAAAACTAAACAAGCTATCCGCGGGTAAAAGAAACTAAAATTAGGGAAAACACGTGCAAACTGATTGCATGCAGCAGTCTAAAAATAAGGCGAACTAAAACAAAAGCTGCGCTACTGTTCTACTGTTACTTCACATGCAGTTTTGTTGAGCCAATCCGTTGATTCATGCAACTGTCTTCAATTATCCCTATCACTATTTAATTCAAATTGTCCAAACTTTCTTTCATTGTCTTGGTTCAAGATTTCCTACACTGGATTTTACAAACATTAATAGAGGCAATCATACGGTTATTGACTATATAGTAATATACAGAGTTTGTTGAGCTTGCCTGCTACACAGAGTACCCATTGCATTACTGCAAACAAATATTTTATATGCATTTTTTGTTTTAAGGTTAGTTTGTTCGCAGAGAGTCATTGGCTGTAGGTCTTCTGGATCAACCCTCATCAAAAAAATATCTTATATACATTTTTTTTGAGCCAGATTGATTCAGAAGACTTACATGCAATGTTTTAATTGTTTTGCTAAGTAGATTTTTCTATAGTCCACAACTGTTGTTTTTTTACATTGCATATATCCAGGTGGTCTCTCCTTCGCTGTTATAGAACTTTAATACTTCAAATTTTCTTCTTGACCTTGAAATCTACTGGTGTGTTCTAATCTAATACTTCATATTAATCGATTATTCAGTTAACACTTTAGCAGTCACAGATCTGTAATATATATTTTCACTAGGAGACACTGGTTAAGGGCATAGGAATGCCGTTTTGAAATAGAATATAAGAATGTATGAATACCCATTAAAATATAAATGAACAGTATTTAAATATGGTTTCAGAATACTTGGGTGTGAATTTGGGCTAAGCTTCCTTGTGACTGGCAGACCCTAAAACCTAGGCCAACATAAACTAAATTATAGCAGAAAAAAACCCTAGGTGTATCGCTTAAACCATACAAGTGGACCTTCCAGATTTAAGAATGAATTTTGCATAATGTACCTTGAGAAATGTATGGTCCAGTCTCTTGCAGATCCTGCGTTTATAGTTCTCAAGAACCCAAAACAATGGGTGCAATAAATTTTTTATGATTTAGATTATCCTCCTCATTCTCAGCCCCAGATGAATTACCATTTCTATGCTACTCTCCAGACAGACAGATCATAGACAAGACAAGCTATATGTTCAAAGGATTTGATGGGTTATGAGGTTATGACTCAACAGGTTTTAGAAGTTCTGTATATGTTTCTGGGTTTGATTGTAAAGTGATCTAGTGGAGGACTAGTATAATTCGAGCGATTGGAGAAGGGTATGGACAAGGCAATATTTTATTATTTTCCTTCGTGAAGTAGTGTTGATCTTCAACTCCATGAAGGAATTCATGAATTGCCCAAGGCTGTATTCCACATAGACTCTTGCTTTCAATGTCTTGCCTCTGAAGGACAGGTGAAGTTGTTGCTCTAAACTACCTTTTCTCCTGTTGCTCTATCTCATAATCCATAACTGAATAAACTACCTTTTCTCCTTCCAAGGATACAGAGGTTCCTCCGTACCAAAATTTAGAGCATACCCTCCGGCACCGTACACTATCTCCTCTATTGAATAAAATAAAAATATAGTTTTATCACGAGTTATAATAGAAATAATTTAACAATTTTCAAATAATGAATTAACATCTAAATTGAATAATTTGCCATTTGCCTTCTCAAGGTTGTGGTTCAATAATATGTTTGCATGAGTTTACCAACGTGCTCACTAGTGTCATATTTCAAAGACTGAACCCAAATTTGACTCAAAAGAACAGCAAATCCCAAGGTTTCAAATGTTCCCAGTGAAATAAAGAATCTACATAACCCCCTCAAAAAAATTAAAATATAAGTTGAGGTTCTCGAAGGCCAAAAATAATGGGGAGACTAGACCTCATGACCTCTTTCCTATAACAGGATGCTTTAGCCAATCGAGCTAGGCCCACCACCCCAATTATTTCAATATGTTGATTAGTATGTAAGTTGAAGAATTTTTTCTTGGGCATTGATAAATAATCTTATTCTAGTCATGTCATGTCATGTCATGTCTTCATACATCTTGTGAGTTTGGAGTTGCCTACTAAAACTATCATTCACCGCCATGGGTCAACTTTGCACTACAGTGACTCAAATTTGTGTGTGTTTAATTGACCTAGGTCATTTATACACTCATGGGTTTGAACTCAAAACTTTTAAATTCAAATTTCAAAATTTAAATCTTGTTACCCTTTTCCTACTAGTTGTTTTTAGGTGATTAGAATGCAAACTATTTCTAATTGCACACTAGAGTGGTGTATTCAAAGACTAACCCTAAATCATTTGAACCATGTAGGATAAAACAAACATCTAAGAAAAATCTAAGAGAGACAAAAACAATTAATTGCAAAGGACAAAAGTGTTAAACCAACATCCTAGAGAATATTGCATAGATGCATATTCTCTTCAATCATTCTTCATTGTTGTTGAATTTTCCTACTTAGGGGCTTGACCAAAGGAGAACAAATCTTTGTCTAGCAAGCTCCCAAATGGTGTTTATTGAGGCCATTTTCGGATATAGAGGATAGATAAAGAGGTAAATTTGTTACAAAGGTCCAAATCAAGGAAATTTATATCCATGGTCTCAAGTTCAATTTGGTATACAAGTTTAGTCATGCACTCATAAAGATTGCTTCTATATATGCAAAAGTGAACCAAACAATTACACATCTAATTTTTTATTTTTTAAAGTTTTTAGCAATTGTTGAATAACCCCTCATTTTTAAATACCATGGCAAATTCAATTATAACATTTGTCATTGTGATTGCTTCATCAAATATAGAGCTAAGTACTTTTTAATTGTTTCATTTAGTTCTTATATTGATTATATAACTTATTGCATTATTTGTTATTGGTCCTAGCTCTAAATCCTAGAGTTTTTATTTATTATGATTATTGAATTTATCTACCCTAAGAAACTTATGTAAGTGATGCAAGAGCATCCAAATATTTTGAGTGGTGTAGATTGGAGGCTTGGAACTAGCCATTTCAATCATTTTTCCACTTACAACCACTACAAAGGGTGTTTGCAAAGTGTTGGTTCTACTTGTAGTCATTGGTTTGAGAGACATACAACAATAGATAAGGTAAATTTCAACTCCCATGTAGCAACTAGGATAGCTACAATAGTTAGTTGAGAAAACCTTTAACAATTAAAGGTTTTATTATGGCCAAAAGTAGTGCACTTATAAAAATTAGGAGTTGCTAACTGTATTTGTAGTAATAGTAATAGTTGTCTATGTTAGGGGCATCATTATTAGGCATTGTTGCATGTGATTAGTGCGATATATATGTTTTCTTATAGTTAAAGGATTCTCTTGAGTATTATTTATATATTAGGTTGAGAGCCTACTAGATCAATGAAAGATACTTGTTCATTTTTTTTGAAGTGTATGGGAGGTTGTTGATAGAGTTGGTGAGTGGTGGTAAGAATGAGAAACTCTAAAAGTAGTGTACAATAAATGGTAGAGCCAATTTTTTTGTTGGCATGGATGGTGACCAGTTGTAGAAGAAGTATGTTGGTGTTGTAGAAGTTGGTTACTAGCTACAAGAGTGTTGTAGGAGGATGGTGAAGTTAGTTGTAGGTTACAAAGGTGAGTGATAAGTTACATGAGAACTTGAGGGTCCAACAAAGTGTGGAGAAGGCTATAAGATAGCTAGGTAGCAACAAAATTCATCAAAGGGGGTTTACTTTTGTCACTAATGCATATTACATACATGTTTGGTTAGTGCCTAATGACCTAGAAAATATTTTGATAGTATGGTTAATTTTAAGGTTAAATATTTTGGAGAGGATGTGCATTTATTACTAGAGAGGCAATTTGAACCTAGGGGTTGGTGTTGAATGAGTTAAAAGCATTCAATCAACTACCCCTAATTGCATTAATGAAATTATAATGTGTGGAGGTGAATTTGAGTGAGATATTAAAGGGAGGTACACCTAACATTGAATGTAGGAATTTTGAATCTTAATCAAATAGGTTATAAAATTCAAAACACTCTTTTTTGGAGGGAAATGAGAAATGTTTCAAAAAGAAGGGAGAGAAAGGTGCAATGAAGATTTTTTTGAAAAAGGATGATAATCTTGGCATGAATAGAGATAAAGATAGAGAGAATAATTCTTAAAGAAGGCAAAGAATTCCAAAGGGAATGTAACGACCCCATCCTTGGGTAATTAAATTTTTTCCAACATTTCACTTAGAACATATAAAAGTAACAAGTAGCGAAGACATTACAATAAAATTCTTCCTTTCTTCATTGATAAATATATGCGAGTTACAATATATATCTCCACATGAATTCCATTTTCATTGCAAATATAAATCAGAGTATAAAAGTAAAACAATTACATACATAGCTCGTAAGCTTTTTGCACAAATAGTAGTAACATGGTCCAGGTTCCCTTCCTTTCAAATCTTGGTGTATCTGTTGCCTGTTGTGGAGGAGAAACATCACTCAAGTGCTTTTTCGCCAACCACTGACTAATAATGCGGTCCCCCGCACATCTATCATTCGATAGATGACCCTCCCTTCGAACGAAGAGATTGGTAGAGTATCCAGCTGCAACAACCCAACTGAGCATAGTGTTGTGTCCTATACATCTAGAACTTGCTATTTCACAATCCCAAACTAGCATGAAGGATCACAATGAACTGACAGTGTAGTCTCAACTATCTCACATCTAAGTGGATGTCATACATTTCACTACTTTGGCCAAAGTATTCTCATTCAGTACTTCGAATGAAGGTCATCTATCATATACACTAGTCAGGGCCAATTTGACTTAAGGCTATTTTACACTACGCATAGGTATCATCCTTTACTTTTGGATAATCTTTTATCCCAGACTAACCTACAACATTCCTCTAAGAAATTTACACAAGATAGGTATATCCTATTTCAGATTACCTACCTTTAGACATTTTACTTCAAATAGTTACATAAGGGAGGTATATCTTGTTTCAGACAACCTACCTTCAAACAATATACTTAGAAACAAAACAATCTACAAGGGTCTTATACCATTCCTCCTAATCAGGAAATCTTTATCCTAGGAGTACTTTTAGTTTACCTCAGTTATCCCTATAACTTAAGTTGAAAAGACCTTACTAGACCACTATTTTCATTTCATTCCTAGTATCTAGTATCTACTTCAATCATATTCTCCATATATAGAGATCATACAAATAAACAATAATACCTAAATGCATTGTCCACCTTACAAGACAGATAATTGTTCCTTTACACAATCCTGCATTACTTATCCTTAACTTCTTAATGTATCTTTTAGACATTCAAAATACAAACTTTACACAACAGCATCATATTATAATTGCCTAACATGTCTTTACAGGTTCTGAATAAAAGAATAGAATGATACTTCAAAAATTTAGCTTGACTTCCCCTAAAAATCAAGAAGAATTGAAACCAGATAAACATGCCTATAAATTAAGATTCCACAAATGATGATGATGGTCTTTCATGCAGTAACTCAGGTAGCAGAGTTTTCCCTATCCCTTCTTACAGTTGAACCCTCTTTCCAAAATTGACTCACACATAATAAATTGATGATTCCTCTCACAATGATGGTTACTCACAACAATGATGAATTCTTCTCAGAATATAGATTACTCACAACAATATGATACTTCACAGAATATTGGGTACTCGCAGTAGTATGACACTTCACAGAATATTGTGCACTCACAGCAGTATGACACTTCACAGAATATTGTGCACTCACAGCAGTATAACACTTCACAGAATATTGTGCACTCACAATACTAGTTATTCAAAGACAAAATGATATTACTTAGAATATAGAATTCGTAAGAACTGGTGAGGAATTTTTGAGAATTCGCAGCAAGTGCAAGTCTTTAAATAGACTCAGGAAAGCAACGCATTTCCTCAAGAAGTTGACAACACATTAATGAAGACTTATTCAAAAGGGAACTTGGCAGGTCTCCAAGCCCTAACTAAGCAAATTAGTAATGATTCGACTTGAGCTAATGACAACATTATCAGAATTTTTCAACCATTCAATGAAATTCGCCACTTACAGAAAATTCCTTGAAACATGGCGTCAGCAAGAAGGTGAATCCCTTGCTTGGAAAAAGTCAGGGTTCATCAAATGACAGCACAATCCTCATGGCTGCGTCGCCCCTTGTAGAATTGTTCCTCCTGGCGAAGCGCACGGGGTTCAGCTCAAGCACCATTTTCATTTTACGGGAAAGCTCTCTAATATTTTTTTAAACTTACTTTAATAAGTCCATAGTTTGTGCATCAAATATTATTTCCTTTTAATTCCTAGCTTTATCATGGTGAAAGGAATTCCAAATATTTCAAACGTAATCAAAGCTTAATTCCCATGGTGAAAATATTTAATATTTAACAAATGACTTAAAAAGCTAAGTCTTTAATTTTCCAAAGATATAACTATGAGATATATCGGTTCTTATTTTATTTCAAATTAATTAATATATATATTCTATTGTATTAATACATATATTATTATAGTTTTATTTTACTTTAATATTTATATATGTATATATATTTAAACGTTATAATTTAAATATACTTATATGTACATATATATTTATTTCGGTAAAACTATAATAATATATATATATATATATATATTCTTATTTAATTAAATTTATACATATATACACATTTACATATTATTTGGTAAATACGTATATTGCGAGCCAGTCAGCATATTTTCAATATACCTATCAATGTATACGTGCACATATGTATATATGTAAATTCCAAGATAATATTATAATAATATTATATTCTCAGGTAATAAGTAGTGTGTATATGTTTATAGATGTATAGGCCAATTATCTCATCATGTGTATGTAGGTGTATGTATGGCATGTCAATAAATATGTATGGCATAATGGATTGCCCATCATACGTCTATATTTTCATGTCATACATATAGATACATATATATGAGAGACACATGTATACACACATACACCCTACCTAGGTACATATTTCCAAACATGTTTCACATCCAAGGTCACAGAACAACAAGTCAGGTTTACAAGTAACACCACTCACAAAGCACAAAGAAGTAATCCAAAAATCCTAAAGCCTAAGGATGACTTAACAAGACAAACCTATTTGACTCAGTTCCTCTAAACCTTTAGTGAAGTTTGTGTATGCTCAATTGATTATTTTTACTGATTACCCGACCAAGCTCCTCTCCCGAGTGATGTCTCCTCTCTGCCTGGAGGAATGGTTCATGTACCTACATCCATTGCCACAAAACCACGGCAGTTACTTGTTCACAACATTAACAGTACACAAAACATCTTAAGTTAGAATATTCATTACTCAATAACTATGCATGCAACATTCTTCAAGGATAACTTAGATAGAAGTAGCATAAAATAAGACATTCATTAAATGGAACACATTCATTTTGATAACAAAAACATGTTTTATTTATCTCAATGATTCAAATATTACAATCACTTTCCCTAAGCCATAGTAGCTATACAATTGGGGTGTAACAAGGAAGGAGTTTGAGAGGATGCTAGAGAGACGAGAGATCCAATAAGAAGACCATAAAGAAAGAGAAGAGAGGTCACATGGAAATATAAGCTCAAGTAGATAAAGAGATGAGAGGCTATATGAAAAGGAAGCCACAAGTATGTTTAAGGGGTGCATGGAGAGGTGTTTTTAGGCTATGGAAGCCCAAATAAAGGAAATAAGACATGTGATATGAGAGGGCATGAGTTTTTCAAGTTGAAAAGAGGTATGAGCGAACCAAGAGAAAGCATAGAGATGTGTGTGCAAGTCTTATGTACATGTGTGATTCATAATTATGTGTGTGAAGGTTATGTAAGCTCAGGTTGATGTATGCTAAAATAGAGGTAACCACACAAGGAAGGCGTCAAGGCCACATGTGAGGTGAAGAGGTGGTGAAACCATCTGAACTATGTGGAAAAAGAAAGAGGTAGAGTGAGTGTGAGAATAATGAAGATGACTTAGAGTAGGGAAAGGTCTGAATCCCCATTTATATGCTTATAGCCATATAAAAATGCATTATAAAGGTTAGGATTTGAATTTATGTAACATAAAATAGTCCTTTTATTTTTCTATTACAAATAAATCAGGGTGTAATTTGTGTGTTTGTGTGTGCATGTGTATGAGATTTGGGTTCCATACATTTATGCTTATTTTATTTTGATTCATAATTGTTGAGTGTAACGTGTTGCATTTGGGTGGTAGTTTGTAGTGATTAATATATAAGTCAATATAATTTGTCCTACGGTAAAGGGAAACCCTTACTTTTCACATTATTACATGTGGGTTTCTAATATGTTGTATAGTGGGAATTTTTTTTGTTTAAGCTTCCCACCTTTGTTATATTATCAAGTGGTATTAGAGTAGGCTACAAGTTTCAGAGTGATTTTGAGTGTTTTGTGTGTCTCCTTCAATAATTGTGAGTGTTGGATATAGGGATGTAGAGATGTTCTCCACTAAGTGGATAGTGAGTAGAGTATTCAAGAGGTCTATATCATCTAGTCTTGTTGGGTAGAGAGAAAAGTGTAAGTGGTTTGTGAGGAAAACCCAAGTGTAGGTACAATATTTTTATCATCCATGAATTTAGTATAGATTTATTTTGGATTCAACTATACTTTATATGTAAAAATACTCAATTGAATCTAAAATCACTCTATGCTAAAACTCAAGTGTGTGAATACATACACTATGTTAGATGTAAACTAGGAGAATTATAATATTAAGGAAAATTGTGGAGACAACCAAGATACCACCAAGAAGAAGATAAATTTAAATTTTAGCATTGAACATTGTAGGGAAGTTTGAAACTATAAAGGAAACATAAGAAGATTGCAAGCCCTGGAGAGAGGCTAATGGAGATACTTTTCATATGCATAAGTTGTCCTAGTGAAGGGGACAAACCAAAGTAAAAGGAAAAAATCACAAAATAAAACTTCATTATTTTCTATAGAAGAAAACCCAAAAAGATTGATGAGATAGGCAATGGAGATGGATCACCGCTTTAATGAGAAGAAGGTTAAAGACCTTAATATGGCAGAAGTTATAAGTACTAGATATGTGGGTACAAACAAGGGGTTGGAATAATCTTTATGAGAGAAGATTGGACATTAGGCATTGGGCATATATGGTTGTTGGAAGTTTGGGGAGATTGTTGTAAGAATGTCATTGATCTTGTTGTTTGCCAACATGAGCATGATAAACAAGCAAAGGTATATATTGATGTGTAGTTTTGTCATTGGTGTCAACATTGTAACCTATATGAATATTTTAGTTGTAGACCATTTTGATAAGTTTTAACAAGTTTTTGAGTTGTTGAGGAAGACATCTTTACAAGATGGTTTGATCCGAAAAAGTAAGTTGTGTGGGAAATTGACTAAGTGTCATTTCGGCTAATTCAGGGTAATAGAGCATCTGTGTTTGGGTTTGCACCACTTGGAAAATAAAGGTTTCACTTTGCACTTCTAACATTATTTTTTTGGATGTTAGATGTATCTAATTCCAAGATTTCATCATGTTTTGACAAGTGGATTGAAAGTTATGATTAATGTTCAGAGTTCGGCCTGGGAAATTACAATTATTTTTTGTATAGTGTAGTTGTGTGGGAGATTTTGCACTCCTCCACATATGAGTATTTGGCTTTTCACTTTTGAGGATAAGTTTCTAGATGGTAGTAGAGTATGAATTCTAGTTGGAATCGAGTTTTAAGGTCCACATATCAAGATGTTGATACATAGTTGAAGGTTTTTGTTATTAGGTCTTATGATATGCCAACCTAACAAGTTTAAAGGTATGCGAAGGGTAAGTAAGTATTTTAGTCTTATGTGGGATTTAATATAGGTCCATGTTGACCTATTTTAAGTTATTTTGTTTTTTGTAGCTTGGTGTGAAGTGTGTATGCAAGTTTTGGAGACAAAAAATTATATTTTGGGTCTTACATCTAATTAGGCTAACCTAATTGATGTTAGAGTTTATGTGGATATATATGTTAGATATTTTCAATGTTTTGATGTATGGCATGGATATATGATGTGTAATGTGAAGATTCTACATGCGAATATTATCAGAGTAATATGAATTTAAGTTGTGAATGTTGAGTAGAAGATTTAAATGATGTGAATGTAGAAGAAAGAAAGGTGTTAGATCTGAATCAGATGAAGTGTGTAAAGTCAATTTATTGAGCTTCGTTGGAACTATATTTCATGCATATGATAGATACAATTGTAACCATTCAAAATAGGTTGTGAGCCACCATCTCTATTCTATCTTTTTCTCTATGGACAATGAGTCCACCTGCAATGAGCATTTTTGTCAATATGCTATAATCGGTTATAATATATTGTGAGCTAATCCTCACCATAGTTTTTCCCATTTTAGGTTTTCCATATAAAAATCCTGGTGTTCATATGTTGTGGTGTTGTTAATGTTTCATGCTTTCTTTCTTTATTACAGTTCAATATTCTTTGGTGATTGGATGTTTAATGTTTGAATGGTTTAAGAGAATATTGATTCATCCCCCCTCTCAATATTTTGGGTGTTCAACAATGGTTTCCCAAGTTACTAAAGGTGACAGTGTACCTAGAAGAGTATTCATAATGGATGAATATTCTTTGAGGTTTTAGGCTCAATTAGAGAAAAAAATATTACCCTTTAAGAGATAATGGACTGGTGAAGGTGCCATTTGAGTATCCTATGGATGGACAAATGTGTCGTGTAGCCTTTGGAACACCTTAAGGTTAGTAAGGTCAAGGAGAAGATATTCCCCATGAGAAAGGATGAGGACAAAGAGAAGAATGCAACTTGTGAGATGTCAGATACTAATATGATATTCATGATGAAGATAAGAAAGGAGCATAAATATGAAGCCCTTTTTTATCTAACATTTATTTATTTCCATGTCTTGAGGATAGAAACAAGAGACAAGAAAAATCCTCATACAAAATAATGAGGATATAAGAGAGGTATATCTTGTGAAAGGTGTACAGTTGCAATTTTAGACATAATAGATTGAATATACATTGATCTAAGTGTAGAGGAAGAGTGAAACAATGAATATTTCTAAAGGAGATGCAAGAATAAAAGAGATGAAGTTGCAAGTTATTTTCTAGATTAAGGATATTTGTTTTTTGAAGAGAAAGTGAGCTAGAGTTTTCCTAGGATGGAAAAAGGAAAGGTGAGAGAAGAGGATCAATTGGTTATTCTATGAATAGCCCAAGTACTTAAAGGAGATGGAGTTTCAATAGTATAAGAGATAAATTTTGAAAGAATAGTCATGGGTGAATGCTCATTGGTGGGTATGGAGGAATCAATAGATGAGATGCCACAAATACATGCAACAAATGGATCCAAACATGATGTTGTGCATAGGAGGATACAAGTAGATGAAATAGAGGATAATGGTCAAGATATTGTATGTGAGATGCTATAAATAAGATTAGTTAGGTAAGAAGTCTTGAGGCATGGAGGAAAAAAATGATAGAACGCAAGATGCTAGAAGTAATGGGATGAGGTAGTTGCAATAATTTTTTCCCTTTGGAGGATAAAGGGAGATTGATGAATGAGGAGTAGTTGAGCTTGGGGAAGGAGAAGGCACCATTGGGGGAATTCATATATAAGCATTGGTTTCCAAAATAATATCATTGTTGGTTTGTGTGGAGCAAAAAACATCTTTTCCTTTGGTGGGCATGGAATATTTGAAGGAGGATGTGTAGGTTATTATACTAGGAAAATATAAGGTAGAGCGGAGGTGGATAAAATATTTGAGTCCATGATGAAAATATATTTAATCTTAGAGGAGAATCTCACACTAAAGGGAGAGAAGTTGCTGGGTAGAATACTAAGTGGAGATGTAGAAGAGGAAGACTACATCAATAAAGGGTGAGTGAAGAAGAAAAATAATGCAAGTAGAGGTGGATGGATGAAGGTGGGTCAAATACAACAAAAAGAGGTAAGAAAAGAAGTAGAATCACTCGAAGGATAATATTGAGCCATAAAAGAAAAAGGTATACAAGAACGTAAATGATAGATGACCAATTATGGTAGTCAAGAATAAAATTAGTTTTGACTAGGTGTTGAAAGAGTTAAAGGAAGAAGAATTTTTTAGTGGCCCTAACTTATGAGCAAGAACTCACAAAACTTCTTATTCAAAAAAAAAAATGTAGGAGAACCTTGAAATTTTAAGTTTTTTGTGAATCGAAAGCTTGGAAACAATCTTTTTGGATATTTTTCTACTTACAACAACTATATCTTAGTGTAGGTTTTTTATTTTCCTTATGTTAGGGGTATTTATTTTTCATACACATATTATTTAAGCTTTCTTAGGTTTATTAGGTGTGGTTAATATGGGGACACGTGGTGAAATACATCAACTACATGTATCACTCTCTCCCACGCATGGGTAGTTGAGTTACACATCCTCTTTTGGCTTGTTGTGCAACCTCTCATAACCACTATTTTGCGATTTAGTATGCAACAAACATGGATATTGACTTGGTGGGACACACAAATTCAGATTGGGCAGGAAATTCTCAAGATCACAAGTCTACTTCAGGGTATTGCTTCTCACTTGGTTCTGGTCCAGTTTGTTGGTTGAGCAAGAAGCAATCTACAAATGCTCTTTCATCGACAAAGGTTGAGTATTGAGGGGAAATGAATGCCACCACTAAGGCTATTTGGATTTGAAATATTCTCACTGAGTTTGGTATTTCAATCAAAAAGCCTATAGTCATCTTTTGTGGTAATCAAAGTACAATACAAATCTCAAGGAATCTAGTTCATCATTAGAGGATGAAACGCATTGAGATTCATATGTAGTACATTCGGGAGCTGATTCAGGAAGGCATCATTGATTTTGAGTATTGTTTTGCATCGAAGAAGACTGCAGACATCACCAAATCCTTCACAGAAAGCAAGTTCCTTCATTTGAGAGCTTTGCTTGGGGTGTGATAGTTGTCTACTTTAGGAGGGGCTTCTTATTCCTTTATTCTACTCTCTCTATTTGGGGGGATATTACTCTCATGGGGGGATATCTATATATATGGGTACCTAAAATGGCTTCATTTTTCTGGGCCCATCTTTTCACCCACCTAAGCTACACTTAAGGGGGGTGTTAGTGTAGGTTTTTTATTTTCCTTATGTTAGGGGAATTTATTTTTTCCTACAAATATTATTTAAGCTTTATTAGGTTTATTAGGTGTGGTCAATATGAGGATACATGGTGAAATAAATTAGCTACATGTGTCACTCTCTCCCACACATGGGTAGTTGAGTTACACATCCTCTTTTAGCTTGTTGTGCCACCTCTCATAACCACTATTATGTTTTTAACTAGGTAGGTTATGGGGTAGTTGGGTTTCTCACCCTATTTTAGCTTTATGTGCCACCTCCTTTTTGTCTTCACCTAAGGAGGTTATGCCACAATTTTTATCATTTACCAAGTAGGTAAAAACCTCCCACCTTTTATGGGTAGTAGGAGTTAATACACCTCTTGGATGTATTTGCCCTTATTTTTCTATATATTAAGCACTCTCCTCTCACCTTCACTAGTTTGGCTAGTTCAGTGATTGCTCGGTGAGAGTATTGAGAGTATTCTACAAATTCTCTTGCCTTGTCTCTATTTTTCTCTATAGTGATAGAAATTGAATCCCTTACATTTTCTCACTTGTTTGGGCCCTACTAGTTAAATTGGACTTAATTTTTCCTTAATTTAGTGTTGTAAAATGTATTTATTTACACTTTCACACTTATTTAGGGCCCCTTTAATTAATTGAGCTTAATTATGCCTTAATTGGCCCTTTAGTTCATTTACCAAGCCTATTTAATTATATTTTCCAAAGGGGAAACCGGACATTCATTAATGCCTTAACATAACACTTTACCTTGAGCAATGTGTGTCCTAGGTTTAGCATGGGTAAATGGGTCCTCCCTAGGACCTAGGACCTAAATTTAAAGTACGTTTTTGGTGGTATTTTAACATATTCAAATCTATATTTCAATGTCAGCTTGTGATATTTGAATTTTGGTAAATTGAGGATACATACCTATAAATATAAGGTCATTTCACTATGTTTCACCTAGAAGATTTCAAGAAGCACCTAGAAATTTTGAAGTGATCATTCCTATAGAAAAAATGATGATCAAGAGCACTTTCAAGAGCATTCAAAGATAGATTTATTGCATAAATCAAGATCCAATTGTCATATCAAATTCTTCTTGCATCATGCATATTTTTGGAGCTAATATGGTGATGTACGTTTCATGATCCTATCAAGCATTCAAAGCACTAGTTAAAGAAAAGATTCAAGTTCAATATCCACATCCATTGAGGCCATTTCATGCAAGTTGTAGACTTATATTCCAAGGTTTATTCAAGGTTTTGTTGAGTGGTAACATAACTTTGTTCATTCTTCATTCCCTCTTTCATGTTTTTATTCATTTCAAGTTTTGATTACCCAAAATGGGGTTTGACCAAGGCAAACCCCCATTCACCAAAAAAAAACCATTTTTCCCTCTTGATTTGTGATTGCAGATTTAGGTGGAAGAAGTCTTGAAGACCTTTTGAAGATCAAATTTGGAGAAGTTGTCAAAGTTAGAAAAGTTGTCAAAGTTGTTATCTTCTCACGAAAAGTCATCTACATAATTTATTTTTCGCTTTTCGAACCTAAAACCTGGGCAAATCGGAAGACTCAAATCTATAGCAAAGGCTCGAGCAAAGGTTGCAGAAAAAACCATAACTCAAGACCCAATCACCCCTGGGTGAATGAGTCCCAGATCATCTTCAGAAACTGACTTTTGGTGAAAGGTATATTCAAATCTGCAATTTGATTATATGTTCTATTACTATTGAGTTTAAAATTGTTGTTTCAAGTGTTAGATTGCATTTTGGTGTTAGTTTACCATTCTTATTTTTTCTCCCCAAAGTGTTGTTTGACCTTGACTCCCATCTTGACACAAAAAAGAAATTTGTAGATTCACACCTTGAATTGACTCACCTAAGGGTTTTAAGGCAATTCTTTGTGTGGATCTCATTTACTAATGAAATTAGGAAGATAGGTCCATCATAACCCTATGTTTCTATTGGTCAACCTATGTTTCTTTATTTCATTTTGGTGAGCCCGACTTTTGACCATTACATTTTTTTGATTTTGGAGTCTATTTCAGTCCTAGATCTAGGTGTTTTATTCATTTGCATTGCATTGCATTGAATTGAATCTCATTTAGGGTTTTTTAAACTTAAATTAACTTTGCATCTCATTTAGGGTTTTAGGATTGCATTTATGCATTCTTTAAATATGAAAAATATAGAAATTTCAGTCATTTTGCAAAGCATTTACATATTATTGCATGTTAAAAAAATTAAACACAAAAAAGACTCAAAATTTCATTTTAAATCAGCTCTCCTAAGTTGTCATTTAGTCATATTTTGCATTTACATTCAAGCTTAATTTCACAAAAATCTGAAACTGTAACTCACTATCTGAAACCAAAATTTGGAAACCACAAGAATCAACTCAACAACCTGTAAAAATATTTTTTAAAACCCTAAGCTAGGACCCATTCACCCAAGGGTGAATGAGTCCCTAATTAGGGCTTTTTCCTGAATTTCTAGGCATTAAAACCTATGTTTCTGTATTATTTTTTGTTGTTTTTAGTTTTTAGTTTGGGTTTGCAAAATTTATGTTCCTTCGAATTGATCACACTAATCTTAATTGGATTAATTCAATGCATTATGCGAATTCACAATTGCATCTAAAAGAATCATTTTTCATGTTTTTACATAGCATAATCAAAATATTATCTTGCTTAGAATATGAAAATTGCTTTTACATATTTACATTGCACTTTACATCTTAGGATATTTGATTGCATCTTACCTATTTTCCATTTTGGGTGTACATTGAGTTTGTGAAACTTGTATGAGCTTCACAACTTGGTGTCCTATTAGCAATACTGTTGTGAGATGTAGTTCAAGACTCATGTCACCCACAATACACCATTCGTTGTGGATCTTGGGTTTTCCATCTCTTTCACTCATAGTGTTTATACTAATCAACCCACTATGGATCATAGCCTTCATATCATTTTTTGCATGACTTCCCTACCTAAAACTAATGTGAATTATGTTGAAACAATGGTTACTAATGTCCCTCAAGAAAACATAAGAAAGATAGATGAAGACTTAGAAAAATTGTAAAAATTTGTGTCTTCTGAAAACGTTATTGGTATTGTACTCCATGTTATAGCTAACATAAGGAGAATTATTGAACATGAAAATGGAATAAGAAGTTATGTGAATTCTATCTCATATTACTAACAAACATGCGTCTACATTGACTAGTTGTGCTCAAGATTTGGGGTATACTCAAAGTCAGGGTGGAAATTCAATTCCTCCTTCCACAACCCTTACCTCTATTCCTACATACACTAGCACTCATGTTACTACAACCATACAACCCACTAGCAATGTTAATAATTCCTTAGGTGTTTCCACTAGGAATCCCCTTAGCTTTGTGCATTCAGATCTCATATCTCCTCATCCATCTCCCCTCACAAACTTACAATACACTTGTCATCTGCATACATACACAACCCCACCTTATTCACCTCCATCTCAAACAACCAACAATGATCCAATCCTTAACACACTTTTGCAAAATGCATCATCCCTTCAACAACAAATCGTCATGCTAAATCAAAATAACAATGTCCAACCTTCACAATACATCAAAACCAACCCATTATCCTTAGAGATATTGATAGCACAAATGCCACAAGGTATAGAGGTTCCTAGGTTTGAGAAATATGGTGGGAAAGGAGATCATGTTAGTCATGTTTCTGCATACACAACCTTATGTAGTGAATTCATTTTTGAGGATAAACTCTTGGCTGAAATTTCCCCTAGATCCTTGAAGGATACTAATTTAGAGTGGTTTTTCTCTTTACTGAATAATTTGATAACTTCATTCAATGAACTTATTGATGCCTTCTACAATCACTTCCAAATCCACATGGGTCCCAAGATGACCCTAGCTGATTTAATGACATGCAAACAAAAGGATGATGAAAAGGTGACTGATTTTATCACACGATATCAAATAATTTATTCACAAATAAACATGAAGATCCTTGATGTCGACCTTCAAAGAATTTTTATTGCCAATTTACAAAAAAAAATCCAAACCAAACTTGAAATGTTGAAATTCCCATCCTTCACACAGTTGTATACAACCCTTCATGATTATCAAAATTTGGTTAATAGTCATGAAGTGAAAACTACCTCTATCCATCCTAAAAAATATGAATCTACACCTCAAAGTAGCTATCAACCATTCAAGAAATAGAATAAGGGATTTTTACAACGTACTCCCCCTCAACCAACTCAACATGTCGATAACCAAGTGGTTGCTATAAAGATGAAAAATACATATGCCTTTGGGGATAGAAATAGACAATTTACCCCTCTACCTGATACCCTTCATAATACCATGTTGTAACTATTAAACAAGAATTTTATTTCCCTACCTCCTGTTAGAGCTTCTAATCCTACTAAACCATTACCTTCAAACCATAGAAGAAATTCCTATTGTCATTTTCATTGACAAAATAGACATGATATGAAATATTGCAAACGTCTTAAACATCTTGTGAAAGACCTCATTGATTCTAATCATATTCTAATTAGATGTGTGGTTCGTACGAACCCCCCTTATCCCTCATTCTCCCCCTAAAACACAAAAAAAACCTATTTTTTTCACTTCGGAGCTTGGTTTGAACATGAAAATGGTGGAGACTTAACTGGAATCAGGTAGTCCTCGAAATGAGCTATCCAACGAATATAATTTTAATGTTTTTGTTTTATTATGTATTTGTTTTCTGAGTTTTATTAAACATATGTTTTTCATTGAAAATGAAGGTCTCTATTCTGCACATGTGGAAAAATAGCAGATTACCAAAAAAAAATTTGAAAAATATGAGTGCACCAGATATTGAAGTCCTTGATCCAACAAAAAAAAATTGAATTTCGATATATACAAAAAACGCTACGTGTTATACGGTCGCACTATATTTGAATTGTAATTGGTTTGACTTTGAAACTTGATTAAAGAAAAAATATTCAATAAAAAAACTATCTAACCAAGTAGAAGCACTATATATCGGAGTTACAAATCTAAATTCAAAAGAATTAGTATTTTATCCTTCATGGAAAAAAAATGCGTTATACGGTGTGCATCACTTTTTAAAAATGTTGTTTTCTGAAAAAAAAAACTAGTTTTCAAGGGAGATGGAAAAAAAGTGCAATCTGATTCCAAAAATTTTGAAAAAAATATTTCTAGAATCTACAGACAAAATGTGACAAAATTCTAGTTTGCATCATCTTCAAATTCCTCATGATTTAGCCGCTATAGGTGCCCGAAAGTGAAGATTTAGTTAAAAAAATTATTTCAGTGTCTAGTTTGGCCAAAAATTGTAAACCACTATTGTGGGATCACCCATTACTTTCTCACAAAATGACATAACTAAAAATGCACCTGATGGTCCTCTTTACATCGTTGGAAGAATCAATGACAAGCCTACTAATGGGATATTAATTGATCCTATCTGTGTAGAGAATGTGATCATGGAAGAATTCCTATTTGTGCATGAACTATATCAAGATACATATGAAAAACTGAAAGCATGGATCAAAATGCATAATGGTTTTGCTTGCCCTGTGATAAGCTCGATAATCCTACCCCTAAAAGTTGGATTAAAAACATTAAGTGTCTCATTCACCATCATCTTGACATCGGATTAGTTTCGTGTGAAGTTAGGCTACCCATGGCTTCACTCCATGAATGTCATCTCGTCGATTGTACATAAATGTTTAAAGTTTCCATTTGGAAATGAAATCTTTATTGTGCATCATAGTGGCTTTAATCCTATGTCTGCCCATGGGAATTTCTCATTAGATTTATTTTGGCCCGAGCCTATAGAACCTATTAGACCCTGTGAGGACTTATTTTTCCAATCCTACCAAAAGTTTAAGGCAAAGTGCACAGTAGAACTATCCCTTATCAATATGCCTCAACCCATGATTGAGCCTCCTATTCTTGATGAGACCATGATAGAACCAAAAGCCCTTCCTAGTAACCAAGACCAACCTATGAAATATCCTTCACCCATTTCTTATAAGATACCATGAGATAATAAAATTAGTCCCATTGTGCCTCCTAAAGTCAAACAAGTTTACAGAGCTAAAGAGAAAGTGGTTGAACAACCTCCCATGGTTCCTTTCGTTCCTCCCACAAGGGAAGAAAAGAAACCTATGGTTGATAAAACCGCTCCTACAAAGTTGCAACTTGAAAAATCGAATGAAAAGAAACCAAAATGCTAGAGAGTGTGGGCGTAGATGTTGTGCTATTTCTCATATGTTACAAACAAAAGAAACAAACAACATAGAAAATCAGAATCCAAACTTGTCTCAAGTAATACATGATGCTTCTCCACCCTCACCATAATATAAACAACAAGTATCTATGGATATTATCATTAGACATCCTGTTGTGATTAACTTGGATGATGATAATGAAACTGCTAAGATTGATGAGGAAGTGCATAAAGAGCTAAATTCATTTTTTTCCTCTTCCATAATCTTAAATGATGATCCTCCTAATAAGGGTGTTGAACTTGGTACTTTTCCTAGCTTGGCACTTCATGTTGTCCCTTTGGCTAGTTATCTACCTTGCACATATACTAAACAAGATTGGGATGCGAACGACCTGCTATAGGTTGACTCACATGTGCCTTACTAGTCTTTTGCTTTATTTTATTTTTCATGTTCTTTGTGTAATTGCATGTGTGTAATGTGATCTCCCCATATTTTTCTTGTGTGGTAATTAATTTGGAGGAATTAGTAAAGTAAATCCATCACACATCAATGAAACTTCTTATATGAAAGGAATTGAAATAGTAAACTAAACTGCTATGACTATCCTTTCAAATCATCTCATTGCCCTCTAATCTTAAGGATCTCTAAATTCATGCTCTCAGATTTGTATGTTGCACATGAATTCAAAAGATGGCAACCTAATAAACGAGAGGATTTTGTGAAATGAAAAGCTACATGCCTACATTAACATATTTTTCGTATTTTTGATATGAAAGCTAAATGAAATGTGAGATTGTTGCTATGTAGATGGTGCTAAGATTATTGCTATTGATGTAATGCCAATCTAAATTCAAATTCCATGATAAAAACTAATGCAACACTAAAATGCTACAAAGTAAAATTGCCATGATAACAATGCTAAATGATATGCAACTCTAAAATACTCTCAATTGCTCTCAATTGCTAAGATAATTTCTACAACATAAGTTTATGATCAAATCCTTATTGAAAAGTTGTAGAATGATCTCCTATTTAATGATTTTTCCAAGCCTTGAGTGAGGTGGCAGAGATGGACGGTCGAGATTGTGATCCCAAGAGATCAACGGTGGAGCACAAAGAGGTTGGGGGAATTCATGGAGGCTACTCCATTTGGAAGGGAAAATCATCCATGTGTCAAAGAGCATCAATTTAGAAAGAGGAGCCATGAGTCTCCAAGGAGGTTAGGAGGTTAGATGAATATTTCTAATTTAAAAATTAGAAATACATGAAATAATGTGACATGTGATGATGTGGAGGGTGATTTGGAAGAAGTTAGGAAATTATGGAGAAATGTGACAAATTTGAATTAAAAATTCAAATTTAATGAGGAAGGGGAATAATCAATTAAAAAATTATTTAAATTTGTGTATTTAATTAATTCTAGAGGGAAGATGATTTTTGAATAGAAGAATTAAAGGTGTGAACTATACAAATAAATTTATCAATTTATTTATATAAGTAGAGGAATTAAGATTAATTAATTAAATAACTAGTATTTAATTAATTTATGCTCCAGACCATTTTTAGCTGTATACATTTTGCCCCTCTTTGAAGTGATGTGCATAGGCGCATTGCTTCAAAGAAAAATTTTCTAGACCGTGATGATAAAATTTTTGACATGCCCCAGATGCTAATTTTTCAGTGATGATTGATGTATGCCCCCTCAGGAGATAAATTAGGGAATGTTCTGAATTTCTAATGATTTTTGAATTTTTGAAAATTTTGATGGTTAAATGGTTTTTTGATAATATTCGAATGATTTTCGAAAGTGATGATGGTGTGTCGCTTTATCTCCCAAAAATTGTAAGTGAACCTATCACAATGTTGATTAGTTGATTAAAGGCCCATTTTGAAAAATAAAAATAAATGTTACTTAAATACCCACCTTAATTACCCTTTTAAGAGGTAAAAAGTGAAAAATAAACTCATTTGTGCATTGTGATTTTGAAAATTTGAGAGATTGAGCAGTTTTGAACACTTGGAGCAAAATGGTGATCCTGATTCAGACTCATTGATTTGAGCGTGTGTGACGGCACAACCGCCCGACAACATATGGACCTCTGGTACGAACCTCTGAAAACTTCTTCTTTGTGAATCTTGAATTAATTTTCTCATATTTTTTTAAATTTTGAATGATAGTTTATGGTCATCATATTAAGAAGGATTTATCTTCCAAATGAGATAGAGTCTCCAAGTAGAGAAAGGTCATGGAGTTGTGATCGATCATAATTTCTAATATTGTGTGTTAATGAGATCATTGTGATTTTCACAAGATAGACACCTAAAAACATTCTAGGAAGCATCTACTTCCATGGTATACCATTAGTATCATACTCTAAGAAATTTATTAGCAAGGACCATATCACTAGTATGTGCTTTGTAGATTCCATCATGAAATTCTTTGATTTTTAAATTATACTTTTCTAGAAAATATATTAACAAGGTACTATGGTATCACCAAGGAGAGTGAAGTAGAATGTATGTTGAATAAAGAATTTTCATTGATAATGTGAGAGATATGAAGATGATTTTTTCATGAATTTAAGTGTAAATATCATCATACCATCGAGAATTAAGACCAAAAATATCACATACCATTTCAAACTTTGATACATCATATGGGGGGGTCATAAATAGTTTGCCAAAAAAATAAATTTGTCAAGAAACATGTTGCATCTCAAAGAGTGAACCTATAGTATCAATTACATATACTAACTTATTTTATCACAAGGAATATGCTCAAAGGTAATATGATTAAAATATTATATTATGTTTTTAATCGTTATTTTATATAGGACAAATTTTTCATCTTTAACTAGAAACTCATTATTGACTTTTTTGATGATCGACTGGTAATAATGATACATTGATAAATGCTACATATTCCATTGGATGATGAGTTTGAGACTTGGTAGAAGTGCTTCGTATTCAAAAATATTACTAGTATAAGGAAAACCTATACATAATTATTTAGGAATCAAATATCCTTGTGGTGTAGGAAAAAAATTCCTACCCCTAAGCCTTGAGTAGTAAAAGAGTCATCAAAATAAGGTTTTCAAAGAAGAGAATTATTAGTAGATAAAATGGACTCAATTATAAATTCTATATTTAAAAGTAACTTCTATTAGAGTGGTGTTTTGGAAAGATGATCTACGAATACATGTACCTTGATAAGTTTTTTAATTAATATATTAAATATCAATATCACTTAGTAACATAACCCATTTTTCTATTTTTCCTACAAGAGCTAATTTTGATACTTAAAAATATTAATACTACTAATAAGTTGATTTTTATTTTTAAATAAAAGGGCTAAAAACTTTATTGAGCTAGAAAATTCGTACAAATTCAAAGAGTACAACAAACTCGTTAGGGGTCAAGAAATGAAACCAAAGTAATAAGGACACTCCCAAAAAGCATCTCATATCTTCCATAACAAAATCTTCAAGAACTAGGGAAAGATCCACAAGAAGGCTTCACCAATCATCCACATTCCAAGTACCCATCCACTCGAACACCCATCTAGCCAAGCCATCTACCACCTTATTCCATTCTCAAGAGATATGACAGAAGGTGATAGAATCCAAAATCCCACCCAGAGCAATGGTTTGCTTGACCATAATAGCCAGCTATCAATTCACATCATCAAGATGATTCTTATTCAACATATCACTCACAACCTAGGAATCCAACTCATAAACAATATGCCTCCAACCAAAGGCACAAGCCCATTCTAGTGCTATAAGAATAGCTTAAGGCCTCCATAAAATTATTAGTTTGTTGACCTTTATATATTGAAAAGAAAAAACCACCACCCCTAAGCTATCCTTGCCAATACCACCAACCCCCACATGTCTAACATTACCTCTAGACGACCCATCAGTGTTAATTTTTAGCACACCAAGAGGAGGGGGATGCCAATGACCACTTTGTTGAATCTTTCCCCTTCCACACCATTGCTTCCTAAGCAATGGGCCACTCCTACTACCAACAGAAAGTATCAGAGTCTTAACCACACCCAAATCACCAGGATCTATAAGGACATGCATATCAAACTTAGCTACCAGAGTCTACTAGATAACACCCAAGATTCTCATCCATAGCTGACCAATTAGAAGCTTCTTATCCAAAAAAATATTGTAGTTGTGTTCTAACCAAATATGCCAGATAATCAATCTAGGGCCAATAATCCAAGCTATATGAAGAAAATAACTTTTAGTTTGAGAGTTCCCATGTCCCTTCCAAAATTCATCCAAAGAACAGACATATCTACATGGTTGGTTCCAAACACTCCACCAGCAATTCCAAATCATTCTAGCAAAGGGGCACTAAAAAAGAGAGGTGGGAAGTAGACTCTTGTTGACAAGTGCACATTACACACATAGAAGTGCCTTGAAAACCACACTTCTAAAGATTCTCCCAAGTGAGGAAACTTTTTTGAACCATAATCCAAGAAAAGAAATTGCACTTAGGCCAAGAAATTTATTCCAAACCTAATTCCATCACGGGACTTCCGAACACCCAAATTTTTTTTTATCTAGAGCACGTGATAGCCAGAGGAAAAAAATAGTTTACCTTGTGGATCATGTCCCTAGGCTAGAACATCCCTCCTCAAAAGAGAGTTACAAACCCAACCAGCTAGAATAGTTTCCAACTCCCAAAAATCCTCCATCGATCCTCTAGGGGGTCACATAAAGGATACAAATGAGGGTGACTTGACATAATAGGAGGATGACCATCCCAAGATTCAAACCAAAAAATAGCATCCAATCCACTATTGCATATCCAAAACAACCCTTGTTTGACCAACTTGGCACCTTGTTTAAGGGTACCCCAAATCATAGAACCCTTTCCCACAAGGCTAAAATGAGGCACATCAGAACTCTCCACATCCTTAAAATATTTTGAAGGATTTTAGCCCATAATTGATGTTGTTGAGAACACCATCTCCAGTACAACTTAGTAGGCAATGCTTGCCCATTCAAATCAGCCTGGTGCATACCCAACCCACCTTTCTTCTTTGGCCTACAAGTAGCCTCCAACTTTACCAAGATCCACTTCCTATAAAGGATGTTAGTAGACCAAAGAAACTAGTGAGAAATAATCTCAAAGTATTTGATCAAGTAAGAAGGGGCATACAACACAAAACACTTATACAGAGGAAGAGCTTGAACCACTGACTTCAAAAGAGTCACTCTCCCCGCAGATGAGAGCCACCTACAATTCTAGTGACTAACCTTTTTAAGGAACTTGTCAATAACATCCGCCAAAACAACCTGGGGAGCCAATGAACAACAAGAGGAATGCCAAGATAAACAAAAGGAAGCGAGATAATATAAAATCTAAGGATTCTAACAATTCTCCTTTGAATAAGCTTTGGAGTATTAAAGAAATATATAAAAGAATTCCCCTTATTAATACTTTATCCCGAAGCATCCAAATAACTATCCAGGACTTTTTGCAAGGTGACAAATTTATCAAATTTAGCCATGCCCATCAAAGTTGTATCATCCACAAACTGAAGATGGGATTGGGAAGGAATATTATTTTTCCACTTCCAACCCTGGATGAGACCCAATTCCACACGAGATCTAATAAATCTCCCTAAACCCTTAGCCATCAAAATGAAAAGGTAAGGAGATAAAGGATCACCTTGTCTAAGGCCCCTTGAAGCTCCAAAAAGCTCAATGGTCTCACCATTGATCAACATGAGAAGGAAGAGGACGTGACACAACTCCTAACCCATTCAACCTAGATGTTGTCAAAACTAAAAGCCTCAGGGATCTTGAATAAGAAGGCCCATTTAACATGATCATAAGCTTTGGCCATGTATAGTTTGATGAACATGGCCTTTTCTCTAGAGGAGGCCATGGAATGAATAGTTTCAGTCACAATAATAAATCCATTTGAGAATTTATCTGCCAACCACAAAACCACCTTGCTCTTTTGAAATTAACTTGCTTAACCAAGGCTTCAGATGCTCTGCAATCAGCTTTGTAATTATTTTTTACACCACATTGTATAGGGAAATTAGCCTAAAAAGATCCAAAGAATTAACACTCTCCCTTTTTGGGATGAGAGCCAAAAAAATTGGATTCATGGCCTTCATCATTTTCTTTCTCTTTTGAGATTCTTGGATGACCTCTAGAAGGTCCATCTTGATAACTTCCTAGAACTCTTGTAAGAATTCCACCAGAAGCCCATCAAGCCTAGAATCCTTTCATTTTTTCATCTAAAACACTTTATCCTCCAACTCTTGCAGGGAAATCGGTTTGAGAAGAGATTCATTCATTTCACTAGTATCCAAGGGTAGTATACTATCCAAGATTATAGCTCCATCCTCATCTGTGGGAAGGAAATCCTCAGAAAAGAAAAAAGAAAAAAAAGAAGTAGAAATATTCTTTTGAAATCGCAACATAGGAAGACAGAAGAACCCCTTTTGAAGACAGAAGGGAAGAGATATTATTACCTTGCCTTTTGTACTTAATAGAATTATGAAAGGAAGTGTTCCTATCACCCACCTAGAGCCAGTCAATTTGAGACATTTTCTTCCAAAAACTTTCCTCCCGCAATTCTCATTTTTCAACCTCCTTCACCGTAGAAACTTCCAACTTACCATTATCCTCAGTGAGACCCTGGTCATGAATCTATTGAGTAATAGAATCCAAGTGAGCTTGGGCAACCCTCTTTTCCTAAAGACATTACCAAAATGGTGCTTATTCTAGTGCCTCAACATATATTTAACATATTAAATCCATTTGGAGAAGGAGTACATTGTAGTACCATGAGTCATCTTCCCAAGATGCCACTAGCTAGGAAACGAATCATGAAGAGACACATCGCTCAGCCCAATGAGTTGAAATATAAAAGACTATTTTTTATAATATTGAGAGAAGTCCATTGAGAGTTTGATTGAAAAATGATGAGATCCTTTCCAATCCAAAATCTTAGAGCTAGTCATCCACCTTTCACTAACCCAAAAGCTATGCAGAAGTTGAGAAATCCAACTTCACAGACCCCGAAGATCACCTGCATGCAAATAACCTATCACAGAAAGAAGAGATGGAGACAAAAAAGCAAGGGTGCTCTGAAAGCTCAGAATTTCATTATTCAGAGAGAGTAAAATAATACAATGATCAATCCTTATAAAAGGAGATTGTGCAACCCTAAAGGAAACCCTAATAGGTAGACATTTAATAATTAATATAATTATTAAATGTCACAATGTGCAAACTAAAGTGAAATCTTAAGAGAGGAATAAACATAACTTAATTAACATAATTAATTTAAAACCTTTACTCTAACACCCCCCTTAAGATGAGCAAGAGTGCATATACAAACATGTGCAAGAAAGAAAAATTAACTACAATGCATGAAAGTAAACATGGGTCCTGGCAACTAGGCTTGATCAGGTACCCATTTACAAAAGCAATGCAAACTAAATGAAATGGGGTAAAGGAGAAAACCCAGTCAAAACAAAAATCCTCCCCAAAATAGAATGTAAAGAAAGGAATGTGATGCACCAATGAAAGAAAGATAGGAGGTGGATTACATGATACCCCCCATAGACAGCTTCTATCATATAAGTACATATACAATGGTCTCCATAGGAGAGATAGAAAGAGAGAAGAAGGCCCCCCCATAATGAAGAAACTCCTGTCACAATGGTAGATGTTTGATGTAGAATCCAAAAGGAGATCTTGAAGTGGCAAATGATATTCCTCCCCTTGGGAAGAAATGGATCTAAAGGACGATGTCGAAGAAACCCTGTGAAGAGTGATGAACCAATCTGTCTCAAGATGTGTGCCATGATAGGATGTTGAAGAAATTCTTTGTCTGAACTAAAACGGATGATGTCAAATCCAAATTGATGTGGAGAATCTTGAAATGCAACCTCTGAATGCACTGATAATGGTGGGCATACAGTGATAACCTGACTATCAAGGTAGAGGAGATGAATTTCCTCAAAATAATCCTCCAAATTTGTAATATAAGACTCGATAAACAAGAAAGATATGTCTGCAACATAAGAGTCCAAAGTAGCTATGTTTGGAAGATGAATGATGCCCTGCTGCACTGAATCGGAAACAAAAAGAGATGTTGTTGAAGTCTCATTCTAAAGAGTGGGAATTGTGAGACAATCCTCTGATCCATCAAAATAGGTAAGGGTGTCTAAATACTCAAGCTCTTTTAAAGTATCATGATCAAAGGGTGTATCATCTCTCCAAGAAATGGGTAAGAAACAATCTAAAGCAGGATCCTCTGGGAATGGAGAGAGATTGGGGTCTCCATAGATCTCCCAAAGATGTGTCCAAAGTGGGTGGGGACAAAAAATGTCCGATATAGCCCACATAGTGTCATTATCAACATTAGACAAGATAAGTCCTACTATGTGATCTCTAATGATATCCCAAGCTAATTTTCCCTCTGAAATGGTTGGTTCAAGTATGAGATCATACAAATTAGGCAAAATATTAAGCCACCTACAATGTGTAAGTATACCCTTTGCCCATGACTCATAATTACCCCGTTCTAGAATAACAACTAAAGGGTGAGGAGAAAAAACCCATAATAACTCTTCAAATGAAAAAAATCTGAGTAATCTGACCTTATTGCATGTATATCAAATTAATATAACCCATCCCATGCAAACAAAACCCATGTAGGTGCCAAAAATTCCAAGTAATTAAGAAAAGTGTAAAAAACACACAAAGCTGAATAAAATATATCTAGTAAATATTTTGAAGGAATATACTATAGATCTGGAAATATCACTACAACACCTTTCCAATGCCTATTTGTTTGCGCAAAACGGAGCTCATACGCAAAAGTTATGCCCTCGATAGTGAAAAACACAAGTTTTGACTTTGACTGGCAAAAAATGTTGAAAAAAAAAAACATCAGAAAAAATCATTAGCACCATTGCAATGGCACCTGAACCAGCTTTCCAATGCCTATTTTCATTCGAAAATCCGAGCTAAAACGCGCAAGATACACTCGTTTGACTGAAGGTTGCTCAAAAAAGGTAAAAAAAAGTCTTCACAGCGCTCGAGTGCTAAAAATCTTCGGCCCCTAGTCACTTGTACAACCAGGGGGTTGACAGACTAGCTCCTGGGCATGGCGGATGATTGCATTAAGAGCCCTCAAGGTCTGGCGGTATGGGAGAGTCGTAGCCGGCGGTTGTTGAGGGGACCACGAGCTAGGCAATGGGGGCTAGCCCCTGGTGGCGGCGCAGCTCCTTGAGCAGCTGACTGATGGCCGCTTGGTGGCCACTGGGCGGTAGCCAGGTTTTGAACTGGCAGTATTTTTTAAAAAAATAAAATTTGTGTGTCGTTTTCGCCTCGTGAAGCATGATGGGGAGGCCGTACGATCTCTCTGGCAAATTTTTTTTCCCTCTCCGATCAACTTTGTCCAAAATGGATGAATGAATTATTGTTTTTGGGGTTTTGGGCCGCTGTGGACTCAATGGCGAGGTCCGTTTGGGTTCAAAATGCTTCGATCAAATAGGTGATTCCCTAGATTAAAAACAAAAAAACCCCAAACCCTCGAAGCTCCAAAAACCTCCAAAAGTCGAACATGAAGCAACAAGTCTGGAGCTTTGATACCATGTAGAAGTTGAGAAATCTAGCTTCACAGACCCCGAAGATCACTTGCATGCAAATAACCTATCACATAAAGAAGAGATGGAGACAAAAAAGCAAGGGTGCTCTTAAAGCTCAGAATTTCATTATTCACAGAGAGTAAAATAATACAATGATCAAACCTTATGAAAGGAGATTGTGCAACCCTAAAGGAAACCCTAATAGGTAGACATTTAATAATTAATATAATTATTAAATGTCACAATGTGCAAACTAAAGTGAAATCTTAAGAGAGGAATAAAGGTAACTTAATTAACATAATTAAGTTAAAACCTTTACTCTAACAAGCTAGACACCAAGAACCTATCCAAAATTTTAGAAATAGTTGCTTCCTCGATTATCCTATTATTCCAAGTAAATATTCCATTAGTGGGCTTGATATCAACAAAGTTAAAAAGAGCAACATTATCCCTCAGGAGATCTGAAGAAGGATCTAGGCGAGAAGTACTACCCCTCTTCTCCTCCAACAAGGAAACAACATTGAAGTCTCCCACCAAAATCCAAGGAAGAAAAGGATCTAAAGAGTGCACATATCTTACATGAAACCACAGTTGTGCCTTCCTAGGGAAATCAGTAGGATCATAAATGTTAGAGAGAACAACTCTCTCACTTGACTCCAAATTGGAAGCAGCTACAGAAATATAATACCTACAGGAGAGCCACTAGATTCAACTAACTCTATGTAGATCCCATAAACATGCAACCTCATGAGAGCTACCATGCACTCCCACATACTGACACTTACATCTACCCAAAATATTTGAAGCCACATTCAACATAATTTCAATAGATAGCTTAGTTTCTTGAAGGAAAACCAAATCCAGAGAATGAACATGAATCAATTCCCGAATAGCCTTTTGTCTAGGGATGTTATTCATACCCCTCACATTCCAAGAGAGCACAATCATCATTGGGGTTGGGATAAGTGGGAATCAATAGTCCTCACCAATCCAAACTCCACCAACTTCTCACCAATTAACTTAACCTTTTCTTGGTCCTTTCTTCCAACAAGAGATTTCTCAGAATCCCCCTTTTTAGGGAGCTTTTGCTGCAAATCCAAAGCAGGAGGAGAAGACTTATTTTTACTTGGGTCAATAACACTCTTCTCATCAGTGTGACCAGAACTGATGGCATCAACATCTCTAGTAGCCTCCAACACCGAATTGAACTCCCCCTAAACAAGAGCAAAGGGAGGAAGATCTATGTCCATATGACACTCTTGCTCCCCAAATTGAGCTAGCTTGGAATTAATAATTGGTTGGTTACCAAGTTTTTTCTCCACTAAGGAGCCATCTGTCACCTAAAAGTCCAAGGGTACCCCTTCTTCCTGAACCAAATCCTCTAAGCATCAAACCTATTGAAGGTCTCCTTCTCCTACCTATCCTTGAGGGTTATTTTTGTACCTCTACCTCTATTACAAGGCTTAACTGGGAGAAAAACCTCCTTATCAACGACCACCCCCTGCATGGGAGCCTTACCCTTGTCCATATTTGAGGTAGAATGAGAAGGATCATCACTCAAACCGGAAGCATGGATAGCACATGGACACTTCCGTTGAAGGTGACCATATTCATGACACAACCAACACCTGAAAGGCAAAACCTCATAGTCTAATTGTTGGGTCCAAGAAGATGATCCAATACCCATGTTTATAGAATCCGATAGCGGATTATTTAAATAAATTTCTATACGCAATTGAGAAAAGGAAAGAACCCTCTTATTCAGTGTTTGTTGAGAAGGACCAATAGGATTTTCAAGAAACAAGGTGTGTTGCAAATATGAATGTCTTGCAAATATGAAGGTGTTGTCCTTGATGTCAACTGGTTGTTTTCATTAATGTCATGGAAGTTGGTTTTTGATTGTATATGCCGAGGATATTGAGAAAATTGTAATAAAGAAGGTTTGTAGGTTGTGCATGTATAGTTGAGATGTTGAAGAAGTGTTGTGAGTACATGGAGTTATCCTTATGTTGCTATGTCTAAAGGTGTGTTATAAGTGAAGTATGTGTTGGAATGATGTCTCTGGTACTTGGGTTCCAAGTTCTTTTGAGAAAATTTGATATATAGGGAAAACAATGTCATGTAGGTATTCAATGTATGCTTCAGGATGTGCTATGTATTGCTTCTATGCTTGTGTGGTTCTAACATATTGTTCATGACTGTTGGTAGTTAGAATATCCAAAGTTTGGGCTTTTGTATCATCGTACAATGCGAGATATTTTCACCAGTATGTGAATCGTGCATTTCAGTGTATTTGGCTATGGTCTAGGAGAAATGTAATTGCTCTAAATTTCTCCAAACTTTGGTTTCATGACTTGCGGTTTTGAGAACAAGTTGATAAGTTTGTGTTCAGGTGAATTTTGTTGTCTGAAAAGATTGGATCGTGTTAAGGATGTGTGTGCTTAATTGCTTTATGTGTTTTGCATGTGTGTTGGCCGACCTTGTGTTAAACACTACTTACAAAGATCATAGAAGTTTTTTGAGGTGTGTTGGGACTTATTTAGGTCCTCATTAAGAAGATGTATGGGTCACCCTCATTCTCATTCCATCGTAGAATGTTTCAGCGCTAACCTAATTTAAGTTTGTAAATGCAAATCATGTATGGCCAACCTTGAAAGGGTTTCAAGGTTGAAGACAGTATAAGTACAAGTTGAGATGTTTGTGAGAGGGAATATAGAGGCAAGATAGAAAAATATAGATGTGAGATAGTGTGTATGATGTGAGTTTGAGCAAATCAATGTGAATTTCAAGTGTTGAGTTCCTGAAGGGAGTGAGTTGAAGGTGTACTTTATCTTTCAAGCATGTCTACAAGTGTGTGAGCAAATTGTGGTGGAATCTTTGTTGCATTGAGATAGTTTTCTCTCTATAACAATCCTCTTCTATCTTCTTTGTAATTCTGTGGTAGTGAGCCCCTCCAAGCAATGACCCCTCATTAGACAGTGTGTCCTGTCTTGGAAAGATCCTTTCTGGTAGCAAGCCTTTGTATTCAGTTTTGGAATTCTTTATATTGTGAGCTAATCCTCACCATGTTTTTTCCCTCATTTGGTTTTCCATGTAAATTTGGTTTTACTGTGTGCATGGTTTTATTGCTTTCAGTTTATGCTTCTACACTTAATGATTTAACACATTAACATAGTAAAGGTTTTGTGAATGCTAGTTGATCTAATTTCTGGTGAAGAGTTTTAAAGGTTAAAATTACCACAACTAATTCACCCCCCCATCTTAGTTGTCTTGTTCAACAAGGCGATCATCTGCAGTATATCACTTCTCCAACATTCTAGAGGAATATGAGGGAGACAAACCCTAATTGAGACCCTAGAAGGGAGATCCTCCACCGAGTTAAATCCAACATGCCATGATTTTATAAAGAGACCCATCTAATTGTAAAAATAAGGCCCAACTTCGAAAGCCCTATTCTGATTAGGCATAAAATAAAATTCTATAATAAAAAATTGTTAGCTACCAACATAATATCAAAATCCGCTTCCGGGTTCCATGTCTTGTGAACCCAAGAATCCAAAAAAGGAAGCAACATTGTCGTCCCCATAAACTTACAAATCAACACATGGTTTTTATAATACTCCACATCCTTAGCCACAAATTTTGGTTGGATCACTAACACCAGGCGTTCTTGAGATTTCTCCAAACACCCATTCACCTTCTACAATCTAAAAATCACCATTTCTTGATGAGCCCACACCAGGAAAAGTCGAGTTTGAAAATCCTAGGCCTCCACTAGATGGAGGGGAGGCTTGATCTGACTTATCCAAAGATGCATGCAATGCCATTCACGGTCATACCCAATCTCTCTCCAATTGCAACCTTGACCACAAAAGAGACAACTCAAAACTTGATAAAAGAAATAGTAGAGAGAATAAACAACCATAATAAATAAAAACCCTACTTTTCAAAGCACCAACTTCCACACCAAAGCACCCTTTTGAAAACACCAAACTCCGCTCCTCTTGAAACACTAGATCTACCCTTCAAACATCATGTAAATGAGAATAAAAGTAGGAAAAAATGAGATTAAAAGACCCACAAAAGAGAATAAATGGCCAGTATTGGTTGCTGCCCCTGAACCAAAACAAACTCCCTCCCCCACGCCAATAAGTTGATTTTTATTATTGAGCATATAGTGGCATAATTTTTTAGAAGAAAAAACTATATCTACACGTGTCTTTTCAATTTGATTATATTTAAGTTCATCTTCCACTAAATTTTGACTCCACTAATCTATGTTCCTTGATCATATCCAAGAGGTCCCCCACTTAAAATTTTGTTGTTGAAATGTAGAGTAACTATGGTTTCCCAAAAATGGGTGGAACTAATACTATATGATTAAAAATATCTTATTTAAGTTACTAAAAAGCTTGTTGATAGCCTTTTTTCTAATAAAATACAATTTATTTCTTAAGTAAATTTGTAAATGGATGAAATTTATCTATAATTTATGAGATAAAATATTTAATTTATTGTATTTTTCCTTGTAAACTAAATATTTTCCTAAAATAAGAGGAGGCATTTCTATTATAATTGATTTTGAGTAAATTTTCTTCAATATCTCTTATGTACATAATAAATCCTAATAATTTTCCTATGGTAACACCAAAGACGTATTTTTTAATTTAGAGAACTTTTTATTATCTAATTCTCTCAAAATATCTTCATAAAATAACAAGATTTACTTCTCTTATGTTTGATTTACCCAATATATTATCATCATAATCTTCACCAATATGATGAAGCATGTTGTAGAATATAACATTAATTACTCTTTGATATGTTGTTTCAACGTTCTTTAAACCAAAAGGTATGACTTGGTAATAGAAGGTCCCCTAAGGTTTAATAAATTTTATTTTATGTTGATCCTCATGAGAAAATATTTATTTGGTTATAGACAGAAACCATTCATTAAAGATAACATTTCATGTTTTATTGTTGAGTTAACAATTATTTCAATATTTAGTAAGGGAAAATAATCCATAGGACATGCTTTATTGATATCTCTAAAAAAATGGATAGGAAAATACCTTTAGCCTTTTACTTATAAGAACATTATTGGATATCCATTCTGAATAATCAATTAGTCTTATAAATTCAACCTCTAAAATATTTTAAAGATCCTCTTTGAAAATAAGTGTTAGCTTAAGAATAATATTTCTAAACTTTTGTTTGATTGGTTTAGCATCAACATGCATAACAAGATTATGTACCACAAGAGATGGATTTAATCCTAACATGCCAATATATGACCAAGAAAAAACATATGTAAATTTGATCAAAAGGGTGATAATAATAGACTCCTCTAAGGAGTGAGAGAAAATGAATATTTAATCATTTTAGGATTTTAGTATATTCCACTACTCATATGAATTGTGTCTTCAAATAGAAATTTAGAACCTTCTTGTAATTGTACTAGTATAAGGGGAAGGTTGAGTTCCTCATCTATTGTCACCTTAGAAAGGTTTTCACTAGTACACTCATCTTTATTTTCTTTACTATTTTGGTCAAATAGTGCCTCAAAGAGGTTTTCACCAAGGGACTCCACTTTTTTTTCATTTTTTGATTTATTATGACTATGGAAATCTTCCTACTCCCTAAAATATGCAAAAGAATCTAATTTGATTTTGAACCCTTTTTTGATCAACTATTGAGATACCATATTGAAGTCTAATAAATTTTATAATAGATTCATCATTATAAAATATGTCTAATGGTATATCATGTTGTTGGTTCCAATCTATAAGGTCAAGGTATTGGAGGGTAAATTAATGTTAAGAACATCAATATCAATAAAATGTAGTGGCAAGATAACCATAGGTGCTATGAATATATCATGTGTTAATATAAAAAGGAGCTTCTTCATAAATCATGAAAGAATCATTAATATCCTCATATTGAGTACAAGAGGGATTGTATCGAATGTCTTGAAATAATTTATTTGTTGGCATGCATATATATTTTATGATTCCTTGTTAATGAAAGCCTAGTCCTTTTTCTTTGTGTTTCATGATCTCACAAAATTTATTTGATTGAGGATAATCTTTATCTTGAAAAAAGGTGGAATATTCATAACTATATAACCAAAAATATTATTTTCTTCCAATCTTCTCATCTACAACAAAACTTGATTGTATGAAATAGGTATTTCCCAACCAATAGGATACCTAGCTTGTCTTCTTATATGTTTAGGTTTTTCATGACGTTTAGGTGAAATGGGTAGCTTTCCCAAATGAAATGGTATTTTTAAAGTAATATTTTAGATTTGGATGGGATATTAGTTGGTTTTATGTAGGATGAAGGTTGTCCGTGTTGGTTCTAAGGTTATTTTTCCCACTAAAGTAGCATATTAAATAAAAGGACACAAATTAGTTTTAACTATCACCTTTGTTGGGATTAAGGTTTTTCAACCTTTGAGGCCTAACATTTGATTTATTGTTATTAATTATTTCCTAATTTAATTTCCTACCAAATTTGTTGTCACTTTTTGAGACCTTCCAGTGAGGTGGCATCATATATGTAAGGCAACATATGTAATTTTTAAGCTAAATTTGTGGAGGTAGGCATCCCATTTGGAGGTCCTAAATTTGTGGCTAACTTGGTGGCTTTTGTCATAAGTTGCTATGTCAAGTTTATGATAAACTATGACAATTTTCTATGATAAGTTATAATAGTTGTAAGAGTCATGTATGATGGTTCCCAATTAACACTATGAATAAATAGGCTACATTTATGGGGGCACCCAAGTATGCATTTGGTAGCTGCATATGTATAGGTGCCTTGCATGTTGAGTGGAAGCTAATTTTGAGGAGACAGGTGTTGGATTTAGAAAAAAGCCATAATTTATGGGTTCTAACTATGCCAACATGTCATAATGAACTCATGTTCACACTTGGGCATGCAATTTGATTATGACAAATTTTGGAACCCTCTCTTCATGTTGGAGTGTTATAAATACTTGATGTCTTAGAGCATTTTCAGTATGAAAGGTTAAATAATTGCTTTGATGTCATTATGCTATTGAAATTACTCCAAATTCTTGTTTAGTGTGTGAATCTTGAAGATAATTTATTTGATATTGTATTGTAACTACTGTTGTTATAATAAAAATTGAGCTGCATGTTTGGAGTGACTTTTTTCCCATAAGTTTTTTCCCATGTAAATCATAATGTTATTATTTGCATTACTGGTGCAGTAATGGTAGGAGGGTCATCAAAGAGAACAGTTTGTACCATGCAACAAGAGTTACACAACAAAATCCACTAAAAATATGGAGGTAAATGCATACTCAAACATTCTTATTATCAAAAATTTCAGTTACAATCGGCCGACAACATCCAGGTTCACAGATTGAGCTCACATGCCTCATACAACATGCTTGAAACATAGTAGTCCTATATGCTCCTTATTGTGAGCTGAAACATTACATATTGAATCCAATATTCATTCTACTTTCTATCCTAATGATCTATTAGAATGATTTATATCACACCCGAGATCTCGAATCATCTACGTTGGCCAAAGATCATTACAATCTTCGATGAAGGAAATGTAACGTGCATGAAATAGGTCGGTCTTCAATTTAAATTTCTCCTCGACAGGTGCATATGATGAAGTGTGGACCTAAATTAAGGTAGGGGACACTCCATGAAACAATTCAAAACACAACACGAGGATCCGCAAGTTATGGGAAGGATCCACAAGAGATCAAATTAGTCGTTAGGCTCGAAACTGCTTTGGTGCTCTGTTCTAGAAAGTGTCACTTAATCCAAAAGCGATAACTTGTCAAAAAAAGATCCAATCGTGTTGAAATCTTGGAATAAGGAAAATAAATATGTCCACAATGAAAACATAGATCCACAGGGTCTGGTGAGCAAAAATGATGAAATACTGAATCTGCCAACTTGAACTGAACAAGAACAAAACTAAAATGAAAATATTTTTGGTTGATGTAGGATTGCAAAGAACCAAGGATGCTCCTGCATCAGAAATCCGAGGTTATTTGAAAAGTGAGTCCCTCACTTTGCTGGGGCTAAAGGAAAACCCATACGGTCTACCTCAGCTTGAGAAATCTAAGAAGAATCCTCCACTGGTCTGCCTTTCCACTTTATAAGATATTATTTGTATTGTCTTCCACGCATTTTCCTCCCATCTCTGATATCCAAAATCTCTTCTATCTCGTCTGATTGTTGTTTAGGAAATTGTTTCTCCAATTTTTCTTTAGTGTCTTCACTGAATTCTGATTCATGGTACTGATGTAGATCTACAATGTTGAATATAGGTGATATGTGCATGCCATCTAGTAACTCTACTTCATATGCATTTCCTGAATCAAATTTAGATTCAAAATCTTACAAGGTCCAAACTTCCTCATTTTGAGCTTATTGTATGTGCCAACTAGAAATATTTCCTTCTTTAAATACACCATCACTTCATCTCCAACTTTGAACTCCTTGTGTCTCCTCTTTTCATTTGCTCGCTCCTTATACTTTCGGTTCATATCTTCCAATTGCTGCTTTACTTGAGTATGCACTTTCTTCATATGTTCTGCAAATTCCTTTGCTTTTGCACTCCTTTTATCTTCCTTGTTGATGTCTCACTACTCTGATATACCTCTAGGATGAACTCCAGTAACAATCTCAAAAGGTGTCTTTATGGTACTCTTGTTCGCTGAATTATTGTAAGAAAAATCTGCTTGTGCAAGGACTAAATCCCAACTCTCGGTCTTCTCCCCAACCAAACATCTCAACAAATTCTCGAAAATCTTGTTTACTACCTCTGTATGTCTATCAATCTATGGGTGAAAAGTAGAAGTGAACTTTAAATCTATCTTTAACTTCTTCCAAAGTGTCCTCAAAAAGTAACCAAAAAACTTTGTATCTCTATCTAAAACAATACTCCTAAGTAATCCATGCAATCTAACTACTTCCTTGAAAAAAAAATTCGCTACATGTGTTGCATCTATTGTCTTCTTACAAGGTATGAAATGTGCCATTTTAGAAAATCTATCCACCACCACAAATATAGAATCATTACCTTTTTGTGTCTTTGGAAAACCAAGTATGAAATCCATGCTGATATCATCCCAAGGTCTCTCTGAAACTGTCAAAGGCTTATACAATCCAACATTCTGACTACTCCCTTTTGTAGCTTGACAAACTCTGCAACTCTACACAATTTTCCTAACATCCTTATGAATTTGTGGTCAAAAGTAATTCTCACTTACTAATGCTACTGTCTTAACAATTCAAAAGTGTCCTATCAATCCTCCACTATGTTTTTCTTTCACCAAACTATCCCTCATTGAACTTTGGGGTATACACAATTGATGCCCTCTGAACAACATATCCTCTTGAATTAAATAATCCAACCACTGACTCCTATCATCCAAGACTAGTTCCTTACAAGCTCTCCAAGGGTCTACAAAATTTGGGTTTTCCTCATACAAGTTCTTCAATTCATCAAAGCCTAATACCTCCACTCTCATTTCTGCCAATAAATTCCTTCTCCTACTCAAAGCATCAGTGACTCTATTCAACTTTCCACTCCTATGTTTCAAAAAAAAAGTATAACTCTACAAGAATTTCACCCATCTCATGTGTCTCTGATTCAACTTACCTTGACTGTTCAAATACTGCAATGCCTGATGATCTGTATACAACACAAACTCCTTAGGCAACAAGTAATGTCTCCACTTCTTCAAGGCTTGAACTATGGCATAAAACTCTTGGTCATACACTGAATACCTTCTCCTAGCATCATTCAATTTCTCACTGAAATAAGCTAGTGTTCTTCCTTCTTGACTTAATACTACTCCAATTTCATTTCCACTTGCATCACAATCCATCTGAAATACCTTATTAAAGTTTGGTAAAGCCAACACAAGCTGCTCAGTCACCTTCTATTTCAACAACTCAAAACTCCAATCTGCTCCAAATGTCCACCTAAAATCTTTCTTATCCCCTCTCATTGTTTCTGTCATAGGACTATAAATAGAATTGAAATTCCTAATGAACTTTGGGTAGAAAATAGCCAATCCATGAAATGATCTTACATCTCCAATGCTTTCCGGTGTAGGCCATTCAAAAATTGCTCTTACCTTCTCGGGATCCATCTCTAATCCATCAACAAATATCACAAATCCTAGATATACCAATTATTTCTTCATGAAACTACACTTCTTAATGTTTATCAGCAACTGCTATTCTCTCAACCTCTGCAAAACTTGTCTTATATGCAACAAATGTTCTTCTCTAGTCTTACTAAAAATCAAGATGTCATCCAAATAGACAATCACAAACTTACCCAAGAATCTCTTCAATACCTCATTCATCAGCCTCATGAAAGTACTCGGTGCATTTGTTAGTCCAAAAGGCATCACCAACCACTCATACAACCCTTCATTTACATCTTGAATGTTGTCTTCCACTCATCCCCTTCTCTGATTCTGATAAGATGATATCCACTCTTCAAATCTATCTTTGTAAAGTATTTAGCTCCACTCAAACAATCCATAATGTCATCCATCTGGGGCAAAGGAAATCTATACTTCACTGTGATTTTTTTATGGCTCTAGAGTCTGTACACATCCTCCATTCTTCATCCTTCTTAGGTGCTAGTACAACAAGTACTACATAAGGACTTAAGCTTTCTCTGATCAAACCCTTCCTCAACAAATCTTGCACTTGTCTATTCAATTCTCCATTCTCTATCAGTGTCATCCAATGTGCTGCTTTATTAGGAAAACTAGCTCCAGGAATCGGATCCATGCAATGACTAATACTCATCACAGGTGGCAATCCATTAGGTACATTATCCGAAATGATAGCTTCATATTCTACCAACAATTCCTTTATCTCCTTCGGATGTTCTACATTCTTCAAGTCTTCAGCCTTCTTAGGAACCAAGGAATAACGCATGTTCTCATGTCTTAGTCCATCCAAAAATCTTCTTCCATAAACCAAACAAATTCTAGCACTTGTGCAAACCTCAACTTTAGGAACATCCTCCAAGGGAAACAAATTCAGCTTCATCCCATTAGCAACAATGGTATAGGTGTTCTTCTTTCCATCATGAATAGCCTGTCTATCATACTGCCAAGGCCTTCCCAACAAAAAATGGCACACATCCATAAGCATGATATCACACAAAAATTCATCATGATAATTTCCTATCTTTAATTTCACCAAACATTGTTCACTTACCAATATCTTATGCTCATCTTGAATCCATGCTATCTGATAAGGCTTCTGGTGTTTCAATATTTCCAGCTTCAATTTGGTCACCATTTCTTTAGAAACCAGGTTCTCGGAGCTTCCACTGTCAATAATCTCTGCAACATTTACCAACTACCTTGCATCTGGTTTGGAACAAATTCTTTCTCAACAACAGTTTCTGCTCCATCTCACTTTGACACAATACTCATTTGTTCACCGACACTTCTCCCTCTTCCAATTTATTAGATGATCCGACATGATCCTCCTCAGCAAAGGTTGTTCTTCTACTGTTCTCTATATTTTTGATTGTCTCTCCTTGATTACATTCAAATTCTTTATGTCCTTCTCCACCACAGTTAAAACATGTTCCCCTGAATACTCTTTTCTCTTGTCCTCTATCACCTTTTCTATAACCCTCATTTCGGTAGCCACCATATCCTCCTCTCCAATAAGATTTTCCATCATCTCTATGGTACAGATTATCATTCTTACTAACTTCCTTATCTTTATTCTAATCTGCAAAAGATCATCTTCCTCCTCTAGTAAAAATTCTTCCTCTTTGAAATCTTCCACCTCTTCCTCTCTATCTTTGCTCATGTCTTTTATTCAACTTCTCTAATGCTTTTAGGGTGCATTGATATGCCTCCTCCACACTCATCAACTTGATCAAACTTATCTCATCTTGTATAGACGGCTTCAAGCCATTCACATATCTGGCTACTTGCTCGGTCTCATCCTCCGAATGTCTGGATATGATATTCAACTTGTAGAACTCCTTAGTATACTCTGTCACACTTGACTTCTTCTGCTTCAAATTTTGCAACTTTCAGAACAAACTAATCTGATAGTCTGTGAGCATAAACTTCATCTTTAACTTATTCACCATCTGATCCCATGATTTTATCTTCTCCTTCCCTCTTCTTTGCCCATATGTCTGCAAATGTTCCCACCAAAGGGATGCATGTCCTTTCAACTTTGTAAAAGAAAATTTCACCTTCTTGTCTTTGGAGGTACCTTCAAAATTAAAATACTTCTCCATCTCCATTGTCCAATCAAGCAATTCCTATGAATCCAACTTACCACTATAATCCGGTGGATTGAAATGTGGTTTAGTATTTACTTTGGTTAGGGCTCTTATGAATCTCTCTTCTCCCTGATTGAGGCCAGGTTTATTTTCTCTTTCCCCTTCTTCCTGTTCTTCTACCTCTTCATCAATCACATCATCAACTAGTCAACCTCTCCTCTGGGCCATTTCGACTGCTTCTAATCTAGCATAAATTCCTCCTAAAATCTCCATTATAGTTGGGTTTGCATTTATGTGCACTCCATTTCCTCTACCATTTCTTCTTCTCGCCATCTTTACACAAGTCCTCTACAGCTGCAAGCTGGATCCTCAGTTCGCCACCCCGCAACAAATCTTCAACAGGACTTCACAAACTCTGATGATCTCTCATGGAATGAATTTCGCTCTGATACCAATTTGGTGCAGTCACGGCAGGAGGTTCCTCAAAGAGAACAACCTGAATCGTGAAGCAAGAGTTACACAATAGAAGCCACTCAGAATATGGAGGCAAATGTAGATTCGAACATTCTTATTATCAGAAATTTCAGTTACAATCGACCAACAACATTCGGGTTCACAGATTGGGCTCATAGGCTTGATACAACATGCTCGAAACATAATAGTCCTATATGCTCCTTATTGTGAGCTGAAATCTTACATATCGAATCCAATATTCATTCTACTTGCTATCCTAATGATCTATTACAATGATTTATAGCACACTCAAGATCTAGAATCATCCGTGTTGGCCAAAGATCATTACAATCTCTGATGAAGGAAACATAACGTGCATGAAATAGGTCGGCCTTCAATTTGAATTTCTCCTGGGAAGGTACATATGATGAAGTGTGGACCTAAATTAAGGTCGGGGACCCTCCACGAAAAAATTTGAAACACAACACGAGGATCCTCAAGTTACGGGAAGGATCGACAAGAGATCAAATTAGTCATTAGGCTTGAAACTGCTTCGGTGTTCTGTTCTAGAAACTATCACTTAATCCAAAAGTGATAACTTGCAAGAAAAAGATCCAATCATGCTGAAATCTTGGAATAAGGAAAATGAACATGTCCACGATGAAAACATAGATCCACAGGGTCTGGTGAGCAAATATGATGAAATACCAAATCTGCCAACTTGAACTAAACAAGAACAAAATTCAAATGAAAATATTTTTGGTTGATGCAAGATTGTGAAGAACCAAGGATGCTCCTGCATCAATTGTTTATCTACTTTACATATTTTGAAAGTATATCTTGTTGGTTAATAGATTATGCACTTCCTTTTTATTGCCCAATCTTAGTGCTAATTACCAACCAACGGTTGGGTAAATTATTTTTATGTGAAATAATTTCCCTTTGAATTTTATGAGGTACTACTCCCTCATCTAATAATAAAATATGTTATTTTCTAAATTTTAAAACTTTAACAATGGGTATGATTTTAACCAAAAAGAAGGAAAGGCATAAAATTAAAATTAAAGATTTATAAATTCTTATCACTAAAGTTCTAAACTTTATTGAATGAAACTTGTTTGTGAAAGATATTCAACACATAGACTAATTGTATTCAACAAAATATAATTAAATTTTCAACCAAAGATAATTTCAAACTTGAATAGATCAATTACCATAAATTATTATTACACCCACATAGAAATGTAACCATCAAAGAAATTAATCACAACACATAGAATATAATAAATCCCATTCATGCATTAATCCAGAACTATAGGTTCATAGACGTATAACCCTTAATTTTTTAATTATCTTATGCTAATTATTCCTTCTTCAAAAATTTCTAAGAGAGACTTTTTCATAGCAACATGTCATATATATACAATTCACAAGTGTAACTGCTTCTTAAAGAGTAACTGAAAAAGAGAAGTTAAAATCTCTCAAACTTCCCATAACTTTAAAGTTCATTTGCAAAGTATAACCAATAAAATAGGAAACACCATTGCTAAGGTGGCACACTTTCGGTTTTCCCTTCTTGAGGAGATTGGGCAACTTGTGTGGCAGTTTTGGCTTGTATACAAGGAAATCCTTGATTATTGGAGGGATTTCACCATGTTGTGGAATGATCACATTTTTGGTTCCTAGCTTCCATAGAGATTTATTCCCTTGTTCTAAGTCTACTTTGACAAAGAAATTTGTCACATGACCAACGAATTGAGACAAAGTGGAGTCAACACTACTTAGCTTCCTTATACTCTCCACATTGAAAATTTGTTTGTCAAAGTGTTTTTTCGATTGATCCCTTGAATTCACCCTTTAGAGCTTCTACATCCTTTTCCTGAGTATTTCTTCTCTTTGGAGATGAACACCTATGCTTAAAATATATTTTTGAATATTACCCTTCATGTGGTTGGATTCCTTAAGGAATTTATCTTGTTCTAATTTATTCTACTTTATGAATGAGAGCTTCCACTCGATGCTTTTCTTCCATATTAAACATCTATCATCATCAGTGTTTGGTAGAATTTTTTCAGCTACCAATTTATTTGATCCCATATCAGGCATATGTTTGAGATCACCATCAATTTTCACCCAAATAGATTCTTCATGCTTAGTAGTAGATATCTCATTATCAATATCCTTCTTTAATGACTCAATATTTTCACATATATTTTTGATATCAATGATGAATTTTGTTCCTCTTAACATAATGTCTTTAATCCAATCTTCTTTAGCTTTACCGTAAGACTTATAAATTTAAATTTGATTAATCATTTCTTTCCCAATAACTGAGTTGGGATCAAAGGCTACTTCAGTTTGGCTAGTGGGTTTGGAAGAGAAATCAACAAGGAATTTCAAACAAATAGTAAGAGCATTAACCTATTGTTTTAGCTAATCATTACTTTGTATTTCTTTGTCCTATCTACAAGTATTTCAACTGATACTTAGAATTATGAACATCTCCATCCCTAGTAGAGGGTCCCAAATTAGTTCTTGTAATGTTGAAATCTTTTGCAGTCATCTGACTAACATCCGTATGCATAAAGGGATGATCAACTTCAACATACATACTCCCAAAGGAGGTATCATTTACAACCGAGAGGTAGTTTTGGGATTTTTTACTTGTTGATTTCCTTGAAGTAATTGAGACACAACATCCTTATTGGGAAAACTCAATTCAACAAATTTCCTTCGGTTAAATATTTCTCTAACCATGAGACTGATGAAGGCGTAGGGACATTACTGGTTCAATGAGAAGAGAATTAAAGTTACCACCTCAATAGAGGTGTATGATAAATCTAAATATCAGGTGAAGAAGATGGATTCTCCTCACCTTGTGTGGATGGATTTTAAGGAACATTAGAAAGGGGAGAATTAGTGGAAGGAGATGAAGAGTATTAATTTTCTTGGGATGGTGAAGAAGACACATGAATAGTTTCCTCTACTATATCCTCCAATCTAGGACTTAATCTTTCTTCATCTTGTTCCCCTTGAGCAGTTTATTCCATAAATAACACCAAAATTTTCTAAAATTTCCCTTCTTAGAGGGTCTTCATCATCTCCTCCATTTCCACTAGAAGTAACCTATTGTGTAGCATACACCATTTTTTGAGGAGGTGAATATCTCCTCTTACTACTTTCTTCTTTCTTTGTAGTTCCTTTAAATCTTGTTGTGGAGAGGAATTTTATTTTTCAGTCTTTCTCTTCATCACCCATTCCTCCATCTTCTTAATCACAACATTAATTTTTTCCTCAATATTTTTTGTTTTCTTAATGATCTAATCTATTGGTAGAATGGGTTGGCTTTGTATGTGATCTATGAAAATAGGATCTACTAAATCAGATTCATCATCCTCAATACCTTTGATATCCCAATTTAACTTGAAGGTTACTATCTACCTTAGTGATAGCCTCATCCATCCATATCTCCTTATGTCGTATTCATTTGTGCAACCTTCCCAATAGTCTTCCAAATCTAAAATATGATAAAATCTTGACCCTAATTGTAGATTATCTTTCACAAAGTTTTTTCTATCAAATGGAAAATACATTTCATGTAGAATTACATGGTGAAATTGGCCATGTCTTTTTCAATGTTAAAATCATAAGGCATTGAATTGCATTGACAATGAGATAAACCAATAGGAAAAGGGATCCCTACCTTCTTTCTTTTGTGGAATATATTATTCACTTTAGCCACTTGTCTGCATATCTCAATAAGAATAAACTTATCATCCACATATTTTGGCAATTTATAGGGTATCCCATCAAATCCTCCTACCCTTATGTAGGTAAATATATAAAATTGAATGAAATAACTACCATAATTCTTGATCAACTAGGTAGCTTTAGGAGTTATTCTCAAGCCCATGTCTCCTTGAATTTCCCTTACTACTCTCATGGTAAAGACATCATTTACTCTTCTAATGCTCATGTAGATTATTTCCAACTACAAATAAGTATAATAATAATAGTTTTAATCAATGTCACCAAGCACTCTTACCAAGTGAATTCATGGCCAAGGCCTTGTGCAAGAAATGTCATAGAAAAGTAGGATGACATATAAAAATCCCTTTATAGCAGGAAGTGAATAATTTCCACATAAATTTAGTTACTAATTGTAAGAGATGGGGACTAACCACGTTGAAGGCCCCAGGTCACAAAGAGCCAAGAGCGGAAGTCTTCCCTAACTTACCTCACTCTAAAGGAATGTTTCAAATGAGGGACGAGAATGATGAGGACTATAAGGTCCTTTAATCACTCTGCAGACCCAAAATTCAGAATGGGGCTAGGCGAGCCAATTTTTAGGTTCAACACTGCACCTTAGGTAGCTCTCTGCTCAAGGATAGAAGCATGGTTCTGGGATGACAACACAGCGTGTTGGTGTCTCTCAAGTGTGTTGGCGTCTGTACGACTAGAGGACCCGAAACACAGTAAGAACCGCCAAAAAACAAGTTGATGGCCTAGATAGTGATTTCTAAGGGAAAAAAATAGAACTATAAAATAAGATAGATACAAATGAATATGATAAAGAAAATATATTAAAGCTAAGGTGTCAAAGATAATCTCACAAAAGAGCCTGTACGCCAGCTAGCTCCAAATGCATGTCCACCTACACACAAAGAGGGAAAATTGTTGGGGGTTGTATAGGGGTCTGCCTCAGTCAGACCCCCGTTTTGGTGTTTCCACCTGCACGAAAATCCAAAATAGCAACGATAGTGAAATATATTATAAAGGAGAAAAGAAAGTAGAGAACACAATAACACTACAAAACAATGAAGTTCTACTCAACCAAATCGTAAAGGAGAGGAGTGAAAACGTTACCACCTCCACCAAGAGCTCACTAGGTGATGATGGAGAAAGAGAACTTGAACAATCACCACGACCTCAATTGTGGTGAAGGGAGGTGTTGCAAAACCTCAAGCCTCTGTTGCAATGGCTCGTTCCACAATTGCTCTACGGAGTTGATGGAGTGTTGTTGTTGCTGCTATGAAGTTCCAAAGTGTTGCTTGAAGTGATGGATGTGAAGTGAATGCTTAGAGATTGCCAAAAGAGATGCCAAAGAGATGAGTTGCATGAAGAATGAATTTTTTTGAAGGTGAGGTGAGGAGATTAAGGCATTTTCGGGTCGGTTGGTCAAAGATGGATGTTACACTTTGTTCCCAATAGGAAGTGTAATGCCTCTGCCAACTTCTGATGTGAGAATATGTTAGGGACATAAGCGCGTCGTGCAGACATCTACATGTCGTGGGGGCTTCCCCGATAGTTATTCTTCTATCGACGCAAAAGGCGAATGCCAAGTGGAATGAAGGCAGTTTGTTGATGTGGAATTTCACCTTTGGATTTGGTTTTCTAAGGTGAGGAAGAAGGGGAATTTGCATAAGGGGTGTAAATTTGTGCCTATATACTAATTAAAGTACCCCAGTCTATAAATCATTTCCCATGAATTATCACGATAATGAATAAATACATCCATTCCTTGAAATCATGTGCAAGCCTATAAAGGAGGGCTATAATATCTAAAATTTATTCTAAGAAATGATATCAGTGCAAATTTTTTAGGCAATTGGATTTATCTTTCTTAGGCTCTTTGAACCATTGATGAGCAATTGTATTCCTACATTAGCTCTTCTTATTGGTATAATAATAGTAGGTCACTATATAATCAATTACGGTGAAGGCATTTATCTGAGGTAATCAAAGACAATTGTTGAAAGTGTCATCATTTAGTTTAACCAGCAACATGTTATCATTGGTTCTCACCTTTGGAGTTTGTGGGTTGTAATGATTTATACACTCAAGAACCAAATTTGTGTATTGAACTACCACGGGGAACGCAACTAATTATATTAGTCCACTATCTATAAGTCTTTGTCTAATGGGAGATACGTTTCCTCTACCAACTATTTCCCAAAAATATTATAAATTTACATGAGCTAATTTTGTATCTCCAAAATTTGATACAGATCTGGTCAGACCTGATAAATGCTCATAGCTAAGGTATTTGACCTTCATTTTACCATAGGAAGTGTGAAATTTTAAGGAAAATTAGGGCTTTACTTGAATTCTGAATTACTTGCCAACTTCAATACCCTGTCTATATCTCATAGGTTATCTCAATTACATCTCTAATACATAATGAATTTCAAAAGGGAGCTTAATAAATACCTTTACTCATGGTAATGGAAATTAGTGTTGTTAGGCTATCACTCTCTTCTTCTTGACTCTTCAACACTTCTTTGCCAACTGCTTATTAGAATGATCCTTAATAATGTCTTGGAATATATTTATAATTGATAATATTTAATTTGTGGAAGGGGCATTAATGGCGTGCCTTGTATTTGGTGTGTGCAATTTTTCCCTTCCAACATTTATTTTTGACACTTTTGAAATTTCAAAAAAGAATGACTATGAAAGCGTGTCAAGGAATCCCTTGGTTTCAAGAACATCATATGGTTTTGACATAGGTTTTGAAACCTTTATAATCATCTCAAAAGGATTTATTGAGTCCACATATTCAAAGAATTTTTTCAATAAAAGTAACTCTGTTGGATTTTCTTGAGATTGTGAAAACCTCATTGGGTTCCAATGAAGGTTTTGAAACCTCAAGAAAGTTCCAAAATGATTTTGCATTGCCTTCAATTTTGTCAATACTTTTCAAAAACCCACGTTGAAAACAAAATTCTCAAATTGTGCAAGTTCAAAGGTTGTGAGTACCTAGTTAGAGGCCGACGAGGTTTTCAAAACCTTTTCGGGTTCCAATGAAGGTTTTGAAAAATTTGTAAATCTTTGAAACCCTTGCAATTTCTCCAATTCTAATTGATTGCATATCTTGTTTATTTTGTTAGCTTTTGACTAGGTTGTGAGAACCTCATCGGGTCCTGACAAGGTTGTGAGTACCTTTGCGGGAGTTGACAAAAGTAAAGCTTAAGCTAAAACCAACACATAAAGACTTGATAAACCTTAACTTGAAAGAAGCAAGATAACACATAGTTATGAAAAACTCGTCGGGACTTGAAGAGGTTTTGGAAAGTACATTGGAAGTTGACAACCAATGATAAAACTTCTTTCAAAATTTTACAAGGCTCACAAAGGGATGCCGAAAAACTACAATAACAATTAGCTTTGATTGGGGACAAAGAATTTAAAGGATGTAGAAGAAACCAAAACACTAAAATCACTGTTTTAAGAAACCAAAACACTAAAATCACTGTTGCAAATATGTTTTATAAACACAAGATGTGGTTGATTTTTCTATTGCTAATTTATTATGCTCATGGAATAACATTTCATATTATACGTTCACCATATTTTAAACAAATGTTCAAATATGTCATAGTTGTTGGTCCCTCATTTGTCTCACTAGAAGAACATAAACTACACACCACCCTCCTTGATAGAGAATATTCCAAGGTGAGTCTTTTGATGGAAGATATAAGAAAAACTTAGATAAGGGATGGATTCTCCATCATTATGAATGATTGGATCGATATCAAACATCAAACACTCATTATTACTATTATCGCAAGTTTAGTTGGCTTTTATTTTATTAGATATTTTGATTGTTTAGGGAAAAGGAAGGATGCAAAATTCTAATTTCAATTTTTGAAAGATGTCATAGAAGAGGTTGGAGCCTCTAATGTTGTACAAGTAGCGATCAATTTATCTCATCTGTGTAAATTAGCTAGCTTGATGGTGGCAGATGCTTATAAGCATAATTTTTGGATCCCATGTTGTGTTCATGCATTGAACAATACCTTGAAGGACATTGAGAATATAGATTGGGTGAAAGTAGAGATGTTAGAGGATAGATATGTGTAGATGTTCATTTGCAACCATCACATTTTATTTGCTTTGTTTAGGAATTTTTCGAGGAAGGAATTCCTCAAGTTCATGGATACTATATATGTCAGGTACTTCTTTTTGTTAGAGATGATGATTAAGGTCCAGGAGGCTTAAACATTAATGGTGGTTAATTCATAGTGGGGTAGATGGTTAGAGGCAAGCGCACTTAAGTGAAAATGTGTGAAACAAAATATATTTGATGATGATTGGTGGTCCACAACGACGTAAGAAAATTGTTGGTTTTATTATTTTATTTTTAAAATGTTAATTTATATATTTCCAACTTTATTAAATATTTTCATTTTTTTAAGATTTTAATTTTTGTAACTTGTTTACACTTACAAATATGTTTGCTCCTTCATTGAGCCTATTGTGTGAGCAATAAGATATGTTGATATTAACTTGTCTAGTCTTGGAGAGGTTTATGAGACCTTTGATAGCATGCTTGGGTAGATGATGCAAGCATTGCATAACATAGACCTTACTTTGGGATTTTATGAGGAGCATCTTAGGCCCATTGTGATAACGATGAGACACTATGAGCACCCCACTTCATATGGCATCATGTGCTCTAAATCCCAAATAGTATGTAGCTTAGCTTGGAAGAGTGCCTCCATCTCATGATGAAGAGGTGAAAGAAGGGCTCATGAAGGCCCTTTGAAAAATGTATATTGAAGAGGAATATGCTTTTCTTCACAAACAGTATATTGTATCTATCAATCTTCATGGTCTAACCTTCAACAAACTAGAGGTGAGGACAAATAGAGCTACATTAGCTCAAATTGACCTTAAATTGGATGGTGGACATGACATGGTAAAGATGCACCAGAGTTGAGGGTACTTGCCATTCATCTTCTTTCATAAGTTGCTAGTTCTTCAACTATAGAGAGGAATTGGTCCACATATAGCTTCATCTAGTTAGTCAAGAGGAACAACATTACCTCTAGATGATCAAAGAAGTTGGTGGTTGCACATAGTGCCTTGTGACTACATGATCAACAAAAAATTTAGTATCGTCAGACTTTAGCCTTACGTTGGGATGTTGATTCTAAAAATACTATACAGATTGATGAGGAGACACATGAGGGATTGGTTGGGGTTCCATTGCTTGAGGCAACCCCTTATATTGGTCGTGACTCAAACTCAATCTTCGATTTTGATATAGACCTACCAGATGCATTGATTAGGGACAATTATATATTTTCTATATTTTTGTCATTTTATAGTTAAAACTTGCAACCTTTGGGCATTTTGTTGTAATTCTTATATAATATGTATGCACATTGACAGTCAAAGAATTTAAATTTTGTTAACTTTTTTATTAATTCTCATGTCAAATCTCAATTCAAGTCTAATGTTATATATTAAGCTTCTATAATGTCTATGATGACCTCTTTATCAATGTTATGATAAGAATATTTGAAATTTCTTTATATTTAAAAATATATATCTATTTTTTAATAGTCATCCCCTATCATTCCCTAAAGAGTGGCTAAAAAATACCCCCATATCGGAAACATGTCCCATTGTTCCTTACTGTCCTCGTCGCGACAACTTGAAAGAGCATAGTTTTAACTTTCTATATATTGACAAGAGTTGTTTCTGGATTATAACTGTGTCAATTTTCAATATATTTATTTTCAATACTCTCTTATTGAAACCATTTTCTTAATATTTATATCATTTACTTATTTAACGAAAATTTATGAATAAAAGATTTTATCCTCCCTTTCAATACGAAATAATTTAAAAAAATTGTGTAATCTTTTGTGAGAAACTAAGTTTTATGGTGTGACCCATCATCACAATAGTAATTCATTGTTTTGGGGGTTTTGACTTCTATTGGTTTTGTGGCTCAAAAATATAATATTTAGATTTCAAATGGAATAAATACATCACAATTTGGCACGTGTTGATAGCCAAATGTTTGCTTTCCCGATGTGACTTAACATAAAATTTGCAACCTTTAAGTCTTGAAAACGAATATTCATAAGTCTTTTGTAAACACAAGAATCATTCCAGCGACGAATCATACACGTCGGAAAAGCCGCATTTCAGATAATGCCACGTGGCAGACATGCCATCCCATTCATCAGACAAAAAACATAAATATAATTGACCTCCAATTCCCGGGGAAAAGTAAAAAGAGCGGACCCCGCAAAGGATTTAGGCAGAGGAGGAGAATAAATCGCTGTCAAGTAACAGAAGCCTTTTAACGGCAACACAACGCGGCGCTGCTTCGCAGTTTCTGTTTCTGTGACTGTTAATGTTGAGCGGGGCCACTGCCGTAAGTATAACCCTGCTTACGAATAGCTTATTTTGTCCATCTGCGCAAGGCAAGCACACAGAAAAAGGCGCGTCAGGGCAATCTAAGGTGCGGAAATCTGTTTTGTGGAGGGAAATTATTAGAGAATAGTCTGAATTGATGCGCGTCGATTTTTCTTCAAGCGGAGCTGATTTTTGTGACGAATTTGCGGGTATCGCGGCCCTAAATGGTCTATATTTTGAGGTACATATCTGAATTAAAGATAAAAACTAATTTTCAATTTGTTAGAATCCATGGCATTTTTCTTTCAGTGGTTGTGTTGTCATTGCCATTTTTATTTGCAACAATTGAGATGTTTTGTGGTAGGAAAAGGGGAGTTAATTTTTTATTTTTGTTGTTGCAATGATGGTGAAGCAGGGGTTTTACTCCTTGGCAATTCTATCTCGTAAAGCAACTGAATTACAGCGCGCCCTTAAAATTGAACTCTGTTTTCTCTTTTCTCTTTTCTCTTTTCTTTCTTTTCCTTTTTCAGTTTTCGGTTTGAACCAGGTAGCAGTTGTTAGTTTTGTTTTATTTCATGGTCTTCCATGTCATGTTTGAGTTGGTGAAATTTGCTTTATGTGGACGTGCTGTGGGATTATTAAATGAAATGTACTTTGGTTGGTTTGTGGGTGGGTTCCCCGAGTAGCTGTTTAAGGTGGAAAACATGATTTCTGTTCACTAGGCATGAATGTTTATCTTAAATTAAGTTGAAACTGGGGTTTATGTTGCTGATTGTTCAAGTAACTCTGTGTAATTAAGAATTGAGTTGTATGTAGCTGAAGAGGAACTAGAAAGGAAAGGAAATTAGAATTGAGAATACCCAATAGAATTGAATTTTGGTGGACCAACCAAAGTGGAGATAAAAAGTTGAAGGCAATGGAACGAAAAAGCAGCAAGGTTTACAATTTGTTGCGATGGAGCTCTTGCTTTCATAATTACGTAGATTCTCTTGCTTTGGTACGAACCTACGAGAGTGCGTAGCAATGAGGGGATACTTTAGTCTTTGAATTTCATCACCAATAGTGCTGCTCCAGCTAATCCTCATCTTTACTTTTTCAATTTATAAATATCCTGTTGTTAGATTAGAAACTCTCCGAATTTCACCAGCAACAGGTGCTCTTTTTCACTTCTCTATAAATTTAGAAAAACCCAGTTGCTAGGTAAGAGAGGCACTCTTAAGGATGCCTAATTGCTATATAAGAAGGGCATTTTAAAGTCATTGAATTCCATCATCAACAGTACTTGTCTTCATTGCCTTTTATGATTTATGGAGATCCAGTTGCTAGATTTTGCTTTTTGTGAAGAAACAAGGGAAGTTTTTATCAAGTTCTCTTATTTATGAAATCAATCATCGTTGGTCTTGTGCACTGCCATGAGCATTCTAGTTCAGAGACGGCTTCCACTGTTGTCCAGGATGTGATGCCCTATGATGTCTGCATTTCCTTTAAACCACTTCCCGTTTGCTGAAAATTTGGTTTAGGAAACTTGGAGCAGTGACTGCCAAGGGAGAAGCAAAAAGCTGTGCATCTTTTAGCAATTTGAACAACAAATTTATCTAGCTTCCAGATATCAGGAAAGCAAGCTTTTGTTTGGTTTTTTATTAAGCTTTCACAACTCTGAGATTGTGCAACCAAAAAAGTGTAGGAAACAAGATCATAAACATTGCTTGTACACCTTAAAATGTATGCAGAGAAAGATGTAGTGAGCAACAACGGAAATGGAAATGTTTGGAGAGATGAGAAACAAGAGCATAGTGTTCTGCTTTGTAAAGAGCATTTTAACATTTAACGAGCCTTATTAAACAGTTTAGTGAGTCTTAGTAAAGAGTTCTCTGTCTTAAACATCAAGAGAAAATCTAAAATCCATTTGACTTGTGTATTTCAAGCATAGGAGTTGGTTTCCCTGCAAACTGTTTATAACCATGTCAATTGCCTTGAACTCACTCGGTCAAGTTCTGCCTGATAACATGTATCATTGATAAGTAACATGTATCATGTTATTCAATGCTTTTGCCAGCCTGTCTGAAGCAGGTGTACTATTTAGTTCAGATACAAATTACCATTTGGCTCTCAATGTCGTGTATTTAATTTGTTCAAGTGATTAGAAAATACTATTTATATAAGAAATAAAAGTTCAAAGCTATTTGTAAAGTAATAATGTTTGAGGCGACAATTAATGTATGAGAATGTGGTCTTATGTGGGGAAGGCTTTAAATTTGATGGTCATTTATGGCTGTCAAGCAAAAGTTTGAGGCATACTTGATTTTCCAGATAGCTTCATCATACTGTACGGGGATGTAGGAATTATTATATTGGTAAAATGTGAAAACTGCAAGTGAAACGAGATAGGACAGTGGCAATTTTGTTACATTAATTCTAATTTGGGGAATTATTAGTCAATTTTCTAAAATATTTGAAAGAATTTTGTTTTATAGAACAAAAGAAGTGGAATGTATATAATCATTGTTTATGATTTTTTTTATATATTCTTTTGATCTAAAAAGCAATCAATTATGTGATGTCATATCAGTGCTCAACTACTCATGATGTGAATGCACAAGTATTGGTCTCATTTTTTTTTGGGCCTTTTTGGACACCTTGACAAAAAGCATGCTGATGTGGCCCTGAAACGAAAGTTATAAGCAGGGGACTTGCCAAGTAAGCTGCTGTAAAAAATTGGGAGTGATTTGAAGTTTCCATGTAGGATAATTAGAAGCGCGAAGTTAGGATGCACAATATTGGGTCCTCTCCCCTAATACATTCATTTTAGGCATACTATCTCATCCTCCCTCTTTCGAGCATTCCAAGATATATCATTCATGTTACAACATTTCATTTGGTACAACAAAAGGAATCTAGGTTGAGATGGTCATCCTTAGAACATAAGCATGGCTGAAAAGCATTGTCTTTGATTGATTACTCAAGCTTTTTGTGGGTTGATCTAGGAAAACGTATCCTCTTGTGACTCTAATAACAATACTCCATAATGCATAACTATGTAGAATACCAAATCAAATTCATAAATATAGAAATTTTTTGTGATTACAAACTCAATCCCATAAATAATAAACATAATATTATGATTTTGAAATAAATATTCATAATAACATTCCATTTCAAATCATGAAACATACTATTTATTTTATATCAGACTTTATTCACTCTTCAATCATAAAATCAAATGCAATTATTTATTATATTTACTTTTCAATTGTTTTAAAATATATTACCCATAAAATTATTGCCCTTAAGTCGAGCTGAATTAATTATTAAATACATACATGTTATCAAATTAACCTAAACTATATCTCTTTAATGATGCAGTAGTCGATTGCTTATGTACTATCTGAAATTTGAATAAATTTGATGGTGAAAGCAAGTTTAAATTTAAAGAGACAAGTGTAATATACAGGATTGCAAGGAAACGCATCTCCCAGCCCCTAGTGTGTGTCTGAGAAGAGAGACTCTCTAGGCATAGGAGACATTCTGCCTGCATCTCCTTAAAAATCCCTGAAATGCAGCACAACCGCCAAAGGATTAGAGGTTCAATGCTTTACTTTTTTACGTTTCAGAGTTTCTGCGTTCTAAAATTGTTTAAACTAAAATTTTCTCGCTATGTTTTACGGATTGCAGCGATGCATTGTTTCCCCAAATTGACCGTGTTTCATCGCTGCACCACTATTTTCCACCGTTTTAGAAGGGTTGTTCTCTATCTCTCGGTCGTCGCTTAGTCTTAGTCCAAGTAGATGAAATGGAACTGTTGGCTGCTGCAATTCCCCCTAAATGGCACGAATTTTGTCAAAGGTTTATGCTTCCTGTTCCCCAATATAGTGCGTTTAAGTTTTACAATTATAAAAATGCATGATATTTAGTTGGCGTATGTTCCACAAGTCTCTTTCCAAGTATGCACGGTATGAAATATAGTGTATATATAACTTTATTATTTATTTAGTTTTTGTTAGAAGGTTTTATATTAAATCTATATAATTTAGTTATTTAATATTACAACACAAATCAGGTTGAATTTTTTTCAATTGATAGCGAAGGATCTAAATGTCCATTCCACCAAAGTCGTTTACAGTATGATTTCAACCTCATCACTTATGGTGTTGGGGCCTTGCATTCAATTATACTTGAACATTGTTAAACTCATTCAAAACCATTCAACTTTACCAAAAAAATCAAAAGATCATTATCTTAATAATTATTTGATATTTCACATTATATATATAAAGCAATTGTCTCTTTATAATGTGATTAGTATTAATTTCTTAGTAGTTATGATAATATATTATTAAATAATATATAAATAAAAAATATATATTTTTAAGGTTTTTATTAAACAACTTAAAATTCACATAAGTTTTGTGTTTAAATATAAAGAGAAAGTGGCCATAATTTTTTTGTTCTTGTAGTCTTGTTAAATGTGTCATTTTAGTACTTAGAGAGATTATAATGTACAAGTTGATTTAACACAATATTGACCTATCTTTCTATTTGATTTGTCCCTTGTAGTTTAGGATTAACCCAAATTCTCTCCTTTTCCTCACTTTAGTTGAAACTGCAATTGTGGTTTTCATCCCCTATATTAACAACCATTTTCACTTCCCTTGAGTTGGCCTTGTTTGAAAATTTAATTGTTGCATAGTGGCTTGCATATGGAACCTTTCAACTTAAGACATAGAATTGCACATTTAAAGGCAAGCTACTAAGGAATTCTATATCATCACCACAAGTATTCAAGATCATTCATCCTAGCACATTGAGAGAATTTTACATAAGAGCATCCCTACATTATCGAAGTATTCATTGCATCACACATCCAACATTATAATTCTTAATTATTTTTTATACATTTTGTAATCAAAAATTTTAATAAAGGGCTAGAGTTAGGAACTTAGGTTATAAGATCATTTTTTTTTGCCCTCCCACAACAATGCCTAGATCACTGCATATTAAATTATTGACTAGGCGATATCATTAAAACCAGTGCAAGGGGGCACCGATAATATTTATAAGGGAGTGCCAACAAAGGAGTTTAATTTTAAAATTATATTATATTTTTCAAGGGTAACGATGGTGAAAGGTGGTGACTCTTTCACCAATACGATATAAAAGAGGGATCATTCCATGAGAAGAAGGAAGGAAAAATAATTTAAGAATAAATATCACATGAATCCTTCTAATGTGAAAGGTTGTGAGATTCCTTCAAATATGAAAGGTTGTGACTCCCTCAATAATAAGATATAAAAAGGGGGATCATTTCCTTGTGGAGAAATCATCAATCAATCAAATTGGAAATAAATTATTATTCTCTAAAGACAACAATGAAGGTTGGTGACTCATTTATTGTGAAGGGTGGTGACACCTTCAAGAAATATACATAAAAGGGAAAATTAGTTCATTGACATTCAATCAACAATTATCACTCATCTATCCATCAAGAAATCAAACAATCAAAAGATCAAAAAGATCAATCAAGCAAACAACAATAAGTCTATCAATATATCAAGCAATCAATCTTGAATTTGAGGAAGTGTCTTGCAAATAGGGAGGATGAAAATCTTGATCAAGGAGGACGAAAACCCTCCAAGGTGGACTAAGAGTTTTAAGGACAAAAATCCTTGAATACTATTGGGATGTTAAGGACAAAAACCCTTGATATTGCCACTGCTAAGTTATGGATGAAAACCACTTCCAAAGAATTTAATGATATGATTTATTTTCAAACTTATGTTATGAATTTTTAATCTGAATATTATAATAAATTCATTATATATGACAAAGCCATTATCATCACAGTTTGAAGGATAATTATTGCAAAAAACCAAGATAAGTTATATTTTTTGAGTTATTCATAGAATTATAAAGTTGAATATTATAATAAAATTCCATAATTTTTGATAAAGTTATATTATTATCATTTCAAGTTGGAATTATTTTTTTAGGACAAATATTAGAAATATTCTAGAAAGGGACATTACACAATTCATAATTAAACCAAAGAATGAAAATAATGTGAATTAATACCACCATAACATCAACTTATAGCCTCATCATCTTACATAATTAAATTTAATCAAGACAATCCTTGTGATCTCAAACTCAAAGTTCTTGAGCTCCCCTTAGTTCACATCCTCCATCAATTAGGACAAACTATTTTGTATAAATTGGTAAATCAATACATGGCCCACTAATGGAACACACTATTATTCTTCAAGCCTACAACAAAATAGTATACTAACATTAGAGGAGTTTTCCTAACAATTTTCAAGGGACTTAAACTTGGGTCTTGATTGTCGTAACATTCCAACTTTAACACTCAGTTACTCTTGCTAGACTAATATCTCAAAAATATATTATCAAACTTATTTTTTGTAAAACATACACAAGTATGGTAGTGTCATATACCTAATCTTGAATATGTTAATTTATTGACATTCAAAAAACTAAATTTAATTATTTGGTGCAGGATCTATGAAAATCAAGTGGTCTTAAATAATCGTAAGCGATACAATATATAAGCTAGAGGTCCCCTCATTATCTCAAGCCAAGAGAGTCAAACCATAATAAAATATATTTTATTTCATTTAGTCTCGCAAAAGAGTACATATATGCAAACCAAATTGAGTACTCGTAGGCATGGATTTCCTATAGTCCATAAAGTTGATTTTGAACACTTTTGGATTCAACTATATAAGTTCTTTTGCAATGAATGTTTTAGATCACACTCAATGATCCACCATTAGGAAAAGGAGAAATTATGATGGATCATCGAGTGTGATTCAAAATGTTGAAGTCAAACAACTTACATAGTTGAATTGAAAGACACTCAATAATTTGAGTACTAGTAAAATTTCAATCAATTTTTGGCATGGAAAAACATTCAATTTCATATTATTAGCCTCATAGTTTTAGACCTTATTCTAATTTGCATCATGATTAAAAGAACAAACTACAAGCAAGATATTTATATATGCTCAAGAAAGGTTGTAAGCTTAAAGATGGAGGAAAGAAAGCCTTTACTTCATAAAGAAGTAATTGATGACTTTTCTTTAAAGTGCTAATTAATATTGCAATTTTTATTAAGTAAATTTTGGTAGTGGTCATATGCCAACTTGATTCTTGTTAAACCAAGATCTTTTGTGATTACCATGTGCCTATAATAATATCAACACTACCTCCTAGATGTTTTTCAATTGCCCATGCTCGTTTTTCATTCTTCATCTCAAGTTTTGATGTCTTCGTCAATTTTTTTGGGACATGAGGTTTTGTTGGACATAGGAGTAATTGTGTTTCTCATTCTACGAAATAATTGGTTCAATCATAACTATGGTTCAATGTAATCTTATAAGGGAAGTTAAGAGTATTAGATGAATGGAAATCCTTTGTCCTCCCATTGCTACATTATTGATGCTCCATTGTATCTAGGAAAAAGATTATAGTGTGTCCTCTTTGGAACATATTTAGTTAATGTTGTTGGAAACAAGCTACATTGAGAGGGGGGGTGAATTAGTGTTGTGCAAAAATTAACTTTATTAATCTTTATCTTCAAAGCACTTGTAACATTCAACCAAAATGCATGAACATGAAGAAAACAATTACAACACCATAACACAAGAATTTTTACGTGGAAACCCTGTTAAGGGAAAAACCACGGTGGATGGCCAATCCACAATATGATCTGAGTATACTGAAAATGAAGTTTACAATATGGGGAATGCACTTGCATTCAGGCACACTGCCTAGAGCTCATGGCTCAAAATAGGAAGGCTCATTGCCTCAAAATATTGAGATTAAGACCATCTGAAGGATTGAAATAAAGTAATAACATCTATATATGCTTGATTATAGTTTCGGTTAGGCTCAACAATCAATCTTCTGTCCTTCTGACTGATTTTGCACTTCTGCTCTGCTATGCTCAAACTCACATCACAAAATCCTTAATGCACAAGTGAAATCGTGCATAATCGCTCTTCTGATATTCACAATTTGCATCGACACACCTTCTTCATCCCCTGAAATGATATGATCGAACACTTATATATATCCGGGACCAAGAATTTAATCGCAAATGTCAACATCAATAGAACACAAAAATATTTACAACTGTCAGCCCAAAACATGAGTAATGTATAATGTGCATCCACAACAGTCGGCCAAAAATTAGCTAGGACCCAAACAAAGATGCTCGAACACAAACATACTTGAACAATTACTTCACAAACATTCATGACATGTTATTGCTTAGATTAGGGATTTAGCACTTTTCCCAAGGCTTGATGACATGTTTGGTTGGATTTAATGGTGGTGTGAAACCATCTCCATTATCATTTTTTTTCTCAAAAACTAAGATGAGGAATTTACTTTTTTTGTTTGAAAAATCAACTTTGTAATGTTGCAAGAATAGTTTATTGGGTTTTCAACTCAACTCAATCTTAATTTTCTTCATTGTGAAATAAATAAAACATTAGAGGTTTGCATTATCAAAGAAGCGTAGCTATTGGAGATCGGAAAATGGTGAATGAGAGGCATTTGGAGCTCAGGAGCTCGTGTGTGGCCATGACAGGTTGAGGCGGTTTGTGTCGTCCCTGTTGTTGTTGTGCGAGCCTTTTAGTCTTGTATTGGTGGCTCTCTTTTTTTTGCATACTTTTTTGTTGTCCATAGGTGTGAAGCTAGGGTTTTAGTGTAGTTGGTGTTCTTTAAATCCTTTCGTTTTTTGCTCTTGTGTGTGGATTTGTTTTGTTGCCAAATGCATGGTGCCCTTTGGGGGTCCCGGGTACCCTCTTTCACTCTCTTTTAAAGTCATTTCTATGAATGGGGATTCCTCAACATCGGGCATGTTGATGCAGTGAATTTCCTCTTGCATGTGGTAGATGAATCAAGGATTGATCACCCTCTGGAGATGCAATCAAAACCAAATGGTTGTTTGGAAAGGAGCAAGAATTGTCTAGTGGTAGTGATCAACTTGGATGTTGTTGTCGAGGATGTTTTGTACTTGACAAAGCATGCTCTAATCTATAAGTTCATGTGAGTGCACATCTCTTTGCCTTTTTTGGAGTCACGAGCCCATAAAAACTTGAACCTGGAAGGGGATGTGGAAATTATCCTAGGTGCAAATAGTTTTTTCTTCGTTGTGTTCTCTAAACTAGCGATTTGAAATATGATTTTTGAAGGTGTCCTGTAGTTCCATAACTAGGCATGGCTCTTTATCAAACCATGGCATTTGGGGTTTGATCCTTCGAAAGATCTCCTGTTGAAAATTCTTGTGTGGATTCGGTTGATTTGGTTGCCTCAATGTCCAATGGAGTTTTGTCATAAGGACATTTTGTACTCTATTGTTGCGGTTTTGGGAAAACCTTTGGGTTCTTCTCGACAAACCCTTGATCGTAGGGTAACTACTTTTGCTTGACTTTGTGTGGAAATTAATCTAAACAATCCATTATTGAAATCTCTTGAAATTAGATTGGGAAGCATGAGTTGGATCAACATGTTGATTACGAAACCCTACCATTTCGGTGCAAAACATGTCATGAGTATGGACACTTGAAAAGGAACTGCCATAAGATGGGAGGTAACACTCATCAACATCCTTTTAAGTTGCATGCACTTGTCTCCAAAGCAAAGGGTAAATCTTTGGTTCAAAATGAGGGGCTTGCTTCTAATGGGTTTATTCCTATGAAAGCTCGATCGAAGGTTAGGGGGTTGTCTTGACAAAACAAGTCCATGCAAAAGGGAGCTTTTGGTAACAAGTTTGGCGTCCTTGGGAATTTTGAGGACCTTGATTCAATGGAGCATGATCATCCTCTTGGGGATCAGGATATACAAGGCACAAACCTGATCCTCATATTCCCCAAGTTCTTATTCATAAAGTAGATTCTTTTGAGGCTTCAAAGGATGGAGGTTCTTTATCACCATTCCCTATTGAGACCTTGGTGAATGATTAATGGCTTGAAGGGGTCCTAGGGTTTGTTATGACAACTAACCCTTTGTGTGAGATCCCTCATGAGCATGCATATATTGAGGTAACTACCTTGATCTAGCTTTAGACTCTAGGGCTAAGGAATATGGTAAAAGGAAAAACATACCCCTACTAGGTATGAATCAAAAGAGCTTAAAGAAGGGGACAATGGATATGTTGGCTAAGGTGGGTAGGAAAAAGGATTTGGAAAATATGAAGATAATGGGAGAGTCCTTAGTGGAATTGGGTGTTGTCAAGACATTGGACACTCACTTTGCCTTGTCCCAAAAATGATTGTGCTCTTGTGGAATGCAAGGGGTTTGAGTAGAATCCTTGGACAAAAGGCTACTTGAGATTTGATTCATGATCATAATCTTGACATTATTTTCATCCAAGAAACTAAACTTTATGTGGATGATATGAAGAATGTTTCTTCCAAAGTTTGGAAGAGAGGTCTTTTCCAGTGTGTTGGAGCCCAAGGTTTGGCTGGTGGTGTTGCTTGTCTTTGGGATCCATGCAGGATAACACCTCTTTGGTGGGTGACCAACATGAATTCACTTTCAATGCTAGCTTCCTTCTTTGATTTAGGAGTGGTTATTATTCTTTCCAATGTTTACATGCCTCACAATCTGCTAGGTAAGACTGTGTTTTGGATTCGTGTTAGATTCATTAGATATTTGGCGCCTTCTTGTCCTTGGATTCTTGCAAGAGATCAATTCTATTTGTAGCTCGGAGGAAAAGTCTGGGGGAGTTGGTCGTTTGGGTCCTGCTTCGTCCTTGATGTGCAATAATATATCCTTTCTCAAGTTGCTAGACGTGAAGCTTATTAAGGGAAATTTTACCTGGCATAACAAAAGGTGTGGGGAGGGTTCTAACTTCTATTTTGACAAGCTCCCCCTTTGTACAGGTTCATGGTATTATTTGCTCCTAAAGGTTTCCTTAAGAAATATGACTCCCTTACTAGGAAATTCTTATGGGTTGGAAATCTTGAGCATCAAAAGTGGAGCTTGGTGAGTTGGGACCAGGTTTGTAAACCCAAGGAGTATGGAGGTTTGGGTCTTAGGCAATGTGGGCACAATAGTCTTGCTTTGGTTGCAAAATTATATTGGAGGTGGTGCACTCTTTCTATTCAACCCCAGGCTCACATTTTGAACTATAAATATCTAGGTGGTGTTGATAATGAGGACATCCTACGAATGGAATTGGCAAGTAAATAATCCATGATTTGGAGCAATAAAAAGGGGGGGCATCCTCATTAAGGATGATATTTTTTGGATTATTCATAAAGGTGATCAAGCTCTCTTTTGGTCTGATTCTTGGGATGGTCACCCATCGATCCTTTCTTCTCATCCTCACCTTTGAGCCTTAAATGAAATTTTTGTGGAGGCTAGAGGGATTAGGGTGGATAGCTTTACATGCTTTTCCTCATTGGGGATCTCTTTGGTGTATCAGTGACATCATTCAATCAATTGGCCTAGAGGGGGATCACAAGAGGAGAGAATCTCCTTAGCTTATGTTCTTGTTGAGTGCCCTTACTATTCTTCTGAGGATAGGGATTTGTTGGCCTAAGGTAATGATCCTAAAGGGAAGTACACAGTGGCACATGGTTATGTTGTTTTGCACGGTTAGCATGGAGACTTGAGAGAGAGTCCTTGGTGGAAATGAATTTGGAATAAAAATGGATGGCCCAAGTGTAATTTGTTCATGTGGCTATTAAGTCTAAATAAATGCCTCACTTGGGATAATATTAGGAAAAAAGGATTTTGTGGCCCTTCCCTTTGCTTTCTTTTTGGGAGCAGTGAAGAAAGCTCTGACCATCTTTTCTTCTAGTTCTCATTCTTGTCGAAAATTTGGAGGTGGCGATGGAAGCTATGGAAGAGACCATTTTTACAAGCATCATCTCTGCATGATCTTTGGGAGAACTTGGGCTTTCCTTCGGCTTCTGCATCCTTCTTGGTGGTAGCTTGGGAGTTAGGCCCCTCTCTTATAATATGGTAGATTTGGTTGGAGAGAAATAGGCGGATTTTTCAGGAGCATAGGTAGGTTGTCCTCCAAATCTGGTACAAGGTTAAGAGTATGCTTAAGGAGAATATAGAGGTAAAGTTTGATCTTGTGGGGCCCCTATTCTCGACTAATATTGGGATTACTACCCTCTTGGAGCTTTCTATGCGAAGTCTCAAGTTCATCCAAGTTCCAGGCAAAAGGTGTCCAAGAAGGTGAATCGAGAGGGCAAGTGGAGGCCACCCCCTCAGGGATTCTATAAAATTAACACAGATGGATTTGCTCGGGGTAACTCAGGGGTTGTTGGTATTGGTGGAGTGGGGCGTGATAGAAGGGGTTGTGCACATTCTGTTTCTCCATTTGTATTGGGGTGCATTCTAATAATCAAATGGAGGCTTGAGCTATTCTTAAGGCTTTGGAGAAAGCTTTTGATTTGGAAGAAGGTGATCTGTGAAACTTGGACTCTATGATTTTAGTTTCTCTGCTTAATAATCAAGATTTCCAAAATTCCTCATGGAGATTGGGTGTGATTGCCAAACAAATTCTCCATCTGGCCTCAAATTTTGATTCTATTTCCTTTGTGCATATTCCTAGGGAATGGAACAAAGTGGTTGATTGTTTGGCTAAATGGGCATCTGATGATTTGGAGGAATGGATTGTTTGGGATTGAAGTTAGTTAGATCAACAAAAATGTCAACGATTGACTCAACTTCTTCATGAGGATAAAAAATATTAGATGTGCGGAGTTGGTTTGGTTGTATGCTCTTTGGTGTTGGGAGGATGGTTGGTGTGGTTGTCTTTTGGATCCCTCCGATTTCTTCTCTTTAGGGCTTGACTTTGATATTAGTTTGAAGGTTTTGGGCTTGTAACTCTCCTATTGTAATTGTTTACTTCTCTTTGAATAAATTTTTCATCCATATTCTTTAAAAAAAAAGTGTAGGTATGCTAAATCATATTCAAAGTAGTAGTAGGGTCCCTAAAAGAGTGTACTTAAAACCCATTGGACCTAACACAACACAAAGTACATCAAAATTATCAAGATTGTATGTGGTCACCTTTCAAATTTATTGCATCCTCTTTTGTTAACCAATATTATCTTGTCTCTCTAGCTCAATTTACATCTCTCTAACATGAGGAAGCTCTACACTATATCATTTGGATATATACAATCTTACCAATGGGAAACAATGAATATGTGATAGCTCCTCTCTTTGGGTGAGTTCTATTTTATTGCTAAACAAATCTCAAAATAAAGTATTTGAGCTTGTTGGTTTCATGTGTATGCTTTATAAATTGTTGGGTTTAATAATTTTTTAAATGTATATTGTGAATTTTTACATAGTTAATCTTTTAGAAATATTATTAATCGTAATCATGTCTCAACTTGGAGGCCTATTACATTTGTTTATTTTATAATACGATATTATTTTCAAAGCTTTATGCTTGTTCAATTATGTCATTTTCTCATTATTGTTAGACATGAAGAAATAAGGTTTATTGGATGTTTTATCTTATATAATATAATCATTATCTAGGAGGGTGTGAAATAGATGAAATGATTGGTTAATATACCATTTAATAAAAAATGGTAAACCAATAGAAATAGGCATTTGTCAAGTTCCTTGTGATCATACAATTCCAACATTCTTTAAACTTCTCTCCAACCCTCCTACAATATTTAATAAGATCAACTTTGGTGGATTTTTTTGTTTTGAACATCATTCATAATGTGGGTCTTATACCTTAGCCCAAAAGACTTAGTTTGCATGTTGCTTCTTATTAAACCTTTCTTGTTGAAGAAAGCTTGTCACAAAAATAGATTACCCTTAAACTTTTAGAAGCAAAAAACAAGAAAAAATTTAATCCTCTTTTTGGTTTGTCTTATGGCTTATTTTGTATGGCTTTGAATTTACTCCTTATTTAAACCTCACCACTTGAAATCATTAACCTTAAGCATGACATTTTTGGGGGATTCTGCACATTATGAAAACCATATTTACAAGGTTGATATTTAATTTCAATTGTAAAAAGTTAAGAAATGATGGCATTTTGATATATGATTTTGTTTTTTTTTGTTTTTTTGGGTGAACACTTAAATACATAGTTATATTTAGAAGGTGGACTTGAAATTTTATTACTTTGAACCTTCCCATTAAGCCTCCATATCATATAACACACATCAAATCCTCTCACGTCTAGCATTGTTATTATAGCAGAGCTATTACATGGTTAGTCATGTGGGTTGCACTCTTCAAGGTTGGGAATTCATGAGTGATCAGGGCATTGTTGGGTAGAATGATAATGCCCCTTGGTATATGCTTACTAGATTTCCTCATTAGGACGAGGATGTAAAAGTTAATACCAAAGGTCAAATAAGTTGCAAATTAGAAGGAATTGGATTAAAACTGTAAGAAACCTACAAACATATAGATAAGACATGACAATTGAATTAGAGAAACTATTTTGTATAATTTTAATATTTTATAAAATTCAAGTTTTTAAATTTTAATATTCTTTAACATTTATAAAACATTTTTTGAATTCTTTTCCAACAATTCATAATGGAAATTTTGGAAATAAATAATATAATTTTATTTATTTATGCCGAAGGTTTATATCCTTACTTAAGATGCACAAGCTAATAATGGCAATCTAACGACTGAAACAGTCTTCCGATCATTGAAATCATTTTGTCCGTTGATCGCCAAATAACATGGTGTAGTAGGTTTCGTGTCCATTTCGTTCTGCGTGCCCAAACTACGAGCTGGTGTTGGCGTTCCATCCTCCATGTCAAAAGGAGATGGTTTGGTAAGCCATCCATTTAAGTTTTTATTAAAAATAAAATAAGAAAAAATGAGTAATCTTTCAAAATTAAAAAAAAAAAAACAAATGCTTAAAGAATTAATTTAATATTAAAAAATAGAATAAATGCTTAAAGAAAAATATGGCTTTGAGGAGGGTTTTAGAGTATGTCTATTAAAATGAAAATTACCCTCACATCTTAATAATGAACGTATTTAGGTTTTAACATTACTACATTCTCTTTTATTTTTTATTTTTAAATAATTATTTTTCATTTATTTGAAAGAGTTATTTTATATTTTAGTTAATATAATATCTGATTTATAAGTTGTTTAAGGTAAAATTTGATTTTTATATATATTTAATATAAAATTTGATTTATTAGTTGATTATATAAAATGTGGATTATATTTTAATAATAAAAAAATAATTTATTTATACTTATAATTATTATATATTATATTTTAAAATAAAACTATTAATTAATAATTATTATAGTTTTATATACTATAAAAATAGATTATAATTTATCTTAATTGACTTTCCACACTTCTTCCCTACCCATTGCACACCAAGAGGCAATTGCTAGTTTTTATTTTCAAATAAAAATATTAATAGCGAGTTTTCCCTACCCCACCACTTAACATTCTCACAAATAAATAAAAGGGGAAAATTTAAAATCCTGTTGGGCTTGATTGCTTTTTATATCAAATAAAGAAGAGCAAAGAATTTTATCTATAATTCGTTGGAAAATAAAAAATAAATAGGGAAAGTCGTGTCCGCCTAAATAAAGAAAGGAAATTGGGCAGTGCATTGTCCACGTAGACCTATGTTGCACAATATAGGTCCAGCTGTCATCCTCGTCAGCATCCCTAACCCATACGATAATTGGCCTTCACTTCCCGGGGAAAAATATAAGACAAGCGCCCTGTATAGGATTTCGGCAAAGAAACAAAGAATAAATCGCTGTCAAGTAACGGGAGACATTAACGGCAACGCAACGGGGCGGTGCTTTGTAATTTCTGTTACTGTTAATCCCGGCCACTGCCATAACCCTCTGCTTACCAGCGCTAATATATAATTTATATTTTTTTCCTTTTATCCGCCTGAGGCAAACAGAGTCAAAGAGAAAAAAAACGAAAGGCGCTTCAGGGCGCGCGGAAATCTGATTTGCCGAGGGAAAATGTGAAAACCTTTTCGTGCGAATTTACGCCGCTGGAGTGGAGCTGATTTTTGTGGCGAATTTGGGGGTTCCGCGGCCCTTAATGGTTTAGATTTCAAGGTATTTAATTTAATTTAAAGAAGATTAGTATTTAATGTGTTGGAGTCCATGGCATTTCTGTTTCAGCAGTTGGCATTTTATTCGCAACAATTTGCAGCGTGAAAGGTGTGGTTTATTTTTAAATGAGTGTTTTTCCTGTTTCGGTGGATTGATGCAGGGAAAATGTTTGATGGTGAAACTGGGGGTTTAGCCCCTTGCAATTCTATCTGGTAAAATAGATTATAACCCTTTCTTAAAATCAAGACTGTATTTGCTCTGTTTCTATTTTTAAGTTGTGATTTTGAAAAGTAGTATTTTGTTTGTTTTTGTTTCATGGGCTTACGTGTCAATTTCTGAGTGCGAGAAATTTACTGTTTTGTTGACGTGGCAAGCGGTGATTAGCTGAAATATATTCGAAGTTGTGTTTGGGTGCGTTATCATTATGAGCCATTTAATGTGAAAACATGAGCGACTTTTGTTGGAATTACTGTTTAGTAAGCATGGTTCTTTTGGTTAGTTGAGTAGAATTGGGGAATTTATATCGTTGATGGTTTGATTGTTTTCATAATTGAAAAATTGGGTAATTCATCGTTGAATTCGATTGTCTTCAGTTGTTCTTTTTGGTCATGGGAATGGGTTCATGGCTTTATTGTTTAGTTTTCTTTTGGATGGTGGGTGTAAATATGCTAAACAAGAAGAGAAACAGAAAGCAAAAGAACTTAGGATTGTCAGTTCGGAACAATGTGGTCTTATTGCACCGTCAAAGTTTTGTATGGACCAATGTAGAGATTATAATTTGAGGGCAGCGCAATGCTTCTTCTTATGTTGCAGCATAAGAAAGAGCCTGTAAAGTTGAAAAATTGAAGTATGGCGGGCTCTATAAGTTCTGTTAGTTTTCCACGAACGTAAGAGTTTATGATTGTGAATGGGCTTAGAGGGGCCTTTTTAAGTGTCTTAATTTCATCAGCAACAATGCTACTCTTCGCAGCTCTGTGTACTTATGTCGACCCAGTATCTAGATCAAAAAGTCATTGAATTGTATTAGTAACAGCGCCCTCCTTCTTTGCTTTGTGAATTTCTCGACACTAATTGGTAGATTGGAGGAGCATTGTTAATTATGCGATTTTCACCAGTAGCGATGCTCCTCTTTACCGTTTTATGTTTTTTTCAAGACCCAGTTGCTAGATCTTGCTGTTTGCGGAGAAACAGGGAACTGGTTTCGGAATTAGTCATATTTTGGTTCCATGCACTGTTGGGGTATACTAATTTAGAGTTGGATCATGTTTTGGTTCTAGAAGTCGCAGTACGTTATAAACATGTATTCGTGAGGATACGAAATGACACGTTCATCCTATTTATTTGTGCCCACTGACAGGAATGAAATGTTTAAAAAGTGGGGATCTTTAAGGAAACCTTGAGCATCGGTTTTGCCAGGGGAGAAGTCCAAGTGTGAGCACTCTACTGTGTAATTTTAGTGGCACACATTTGTAGCTTCTAAAGTTAATGCAAACGTTTTTTTTTGGCTCGACACTAAACTTTACACCATGACTTTAAATTTTGCACCTTGCAATTGTATGCAACAAATTGTAGTGTGCAACAACGAAAATATTTTGAGAAGGATGAAACAATCCCAAATGTAAAATAAAAGCAATCATAGCGGCGCGCTCTTGTAAAGAGCATTTGGTTTTAGTGAACTTTTTATTAAAAAGAGCTCGTGGAAATGCTGCAATGAGTAAAATGGCAAAATAAGATTGAGAATACGTATAGTTGATGATTTGGTAATGCAAACGCATATGGTTTTTGAATCGATTGACTCATTTAGGAATTTGTCTGCTAGCAAGGTTTGTCGAACTGCTCTTTTACCATGCCCCTAAATTTAAATGAATTGAGCCAAACTGACCCGTTTCAATGGTTATTCAATAACCGCTCCGTCTGAAGTAGATGAATACAAAGATTTTCGAGTGCTTGCGTTTTGTTGGATTTGACACAGAAGCAGTGTAATTTTTTAGGCAGGCAGGATACAGTAAGCAGTAGAACTCAGGAATAATCTAAAGATCACAGTCCTGGGACTTACACCTGGACTCCTGCATAATCAGTGAGAGAGAAACACAGTGGGATTTGAATCCAGGGAATCGTTATGGCATATTGCCAGCTCTCCTAGGGTGTGTGTTAGTGAAGGCAAAGTGTTTGACGTTTGACCTCTCTCAGTTTGGACGCCTCTATGCCATCAAATTGCCGTTGAGCCTGAACACTCAAAGTTCGAGCCGGAAAAAATTTACTTAATCTCGATTTTTTAAGAGCCATATGTTTACTGATAGCTTTCCTGAAATTTTGTATAAAATTTAATTCGTTTGTTATCGAGTGCTAAAAATTTCGTTCTTTTGTTATTTGCAGCCGTATTTTGGTTATGGTAGCATTTTTTTAATTTATAAACTTCGCGTTGGTTAGTGTATGCCAATTGATAATGTATGCTAATTAACGCTTGTACTGAAGTACGTTGTAGTTTTTTCCTTGCTCATTCGGTTGAATAATTTTGTGGTAACATTTTTTTAATACTTTTTGTTGGTTATTTTATGCTGAATTAATTAATATAATTTGACTAATGGAATTTGCACCAAATAAAATATTACGCGTGATTGCCTGATAACTATCCTGTTGCTAGGGACGGTAGTTTGGGTATTATTCCAAATTTTCTTTGTTGGAGTTTGAAATCGTGTCATTGGTTCTGGTGCTCATAGTGACCTATGTTGTCTTGACTATGTTACGATAGGTGCAGGTTTCCTGTTTTCTATTTCTTTTTCATCGGGAATGTTTTGGTTTCATCCTTGAAATCTACTGTATAAACTTTATTTGGTTCGGATAATGCATGGACTGGCCAAATTACCAGGTCTGGCATAACCTGGTAGGTAAAATGGGCTCCAGTGAAGGTAATATATTTCTGGCTATTGAATTTCCAAACTCCATTAAAAGCCTGGCAAGAGATAGACATTCTTAGTGAGAGATCCGAACAAATTTTGTTTTCATTCTGACTTCAAAATTCATCTAATCTATACCAGTATTGATTCCACTCTCATATTTTCCAGCAATGCTTAGCATATGTTTTCCAACAAAGTTCAGCTCATGTTTTCCAGCCATGCAAGATACAAATTGTTTACTTTCTATTGCATTACTTATGGTCTTATCCATTGAGTGGGTCAGAGTTTTATCCTTACCATCTGTGTCGGGCATTGCAGAACAACTTGCTGCTTTGAATCCCTGTACGTAACAGCTAAGCTTGCTCTTCTTGCCTGCATATGTATCCAGGAATTGCAGTTTGCAACTTTTTAAGCTTCAAGTAAATAACCATTATTTGAGTTAATAATCTGTCACAAAGATACCACGGGCTTCTGGATATGATTGCTTTTTGGCCTACCTTTTTTTATTCATGTAGTTTTGTGGCTGTAATGCAGTGTGTTATTTGTGCTTAATAATATAATTTTTTTTGTTTATTGCAGGAAAACAAGCTCTAAGATCATGCAAGAGAGGTACAGGGAGTTAACAGAAGATGGGATGCAGGTGCCTAAGCGCAATAAAGAAGAGACAGATGATCCAGATTATTTAGGGGTTCCATCCAAAAGAAGAAGAGAGAATAATTCTACTTCAGATTCGCTTTTACCTGTTGCAAATATAATTTATCCTATGACAATTAACCGCAGTACTGTGATGAGACAGATTGAATATACAAGTGACTCCTGTAGGAACTGCTCTTCTTCATCTAATGGTTCTGACTCTTCGTATGAGACATTACCGTATTTGCATGCAAAAACGAGCGAAGAGAGACAGACAGACAGCAACGGTCCTAGCTCAGAGTTCTCATGGGCAATCGAGACATCCTCTTTTTCTCTAAGCAGGGAAACTGGAATGAGAAAGACAAATGGCATGGCAAAAGGTTATTACACAGCAAAACAATCTGCAGAATTGATGCAAATAGATGCACGTGCTCCACTTGTAAGGGGCACTCGTGGGAGAGCCCAAACGCTCCCTTCTCGTTTCAAGGATTCGATTCTTGAACCATGGAAGAAGGGTCAATCTAAAGTGGAACCAGTGAAGAAGAGCCAACCCAAAGGATTGAAACGCTTTGAGGAAGGACAGATGTGCACGACACATCCTCCTTTTTCAGGTGCTATTTCCACCAGACAGCCTACCTTAAAGCTGAAAGAATTTTCAGGTGCGAATCAAATTCACAGAAAAACCCAAAATGGTTACAAATTTGAAGGAGAAATTCCACTTCCAAAGAGTGTCGATCATACTATGAAATGGAATATGGTTTTAGAAAATAAATGTAGGACGACAATCCCACAGTTCTTGCACAGAACATCGGAATCAGTAGGTTTGAACAGTGTGCCGAGCATTGTGGTTAAAGAAAAAACGACATCTGGGGTTGCAGCAAAGGATTTGCATCCACTCGAACAGTTTGATTTAGGTGATATAGTCTGGGCTAAATCTGGCAAGCGTAAGGATCCTGCCTGGCCCGCTATAATTATAGATCCCATCCGAGAGGCTCCAGATAAAGTGCTGAGTGTTTGTGTTCCAGGGCGGTTGTGTGTTATGTTTTTTGGCCATTCTTCAGGAAAAGAGAAAGAGAGGGTATGCTGCTATCAGTTTACCAGTTACATGTGTATTTTTTTGTCTTTTTTAGTTCTCCAAGATTACACATCCTATGAAATCACGATTTTTGGTGATTTCTCCCTTGTTGACTTTTTTTCTAGATTTTGATTTTATGATGGCAATAGGATTATGCATGGGTGAGGCAAGGGATGATTTTTCCTTTCATGGAGTATCTGGAAAGGTGAGTCTGTGATCAACTTTGGACAGCTGCAAAGTTCAAGTCTATCTGTTTTAACTTTTAAGTATGCATATTTCCACTGTTTTAAAATAGCATAATATATTAGAACGATTGAATACAAATATGTGATGATTGTATTTTTATATATGTGCATATGAAAAAGAATATGTTTTATCCACGTGTATAATTCTGACAAAAATCTGGCATTTATTAGATTTCAAGGTCAAACGCAGCTAAATAAGAATAAGCCCAGTGACTTTAAAATGGCAATTGAAGAAGCAATTTTAGCAGAATATGGTTTTACAGATCTGGAGGAGAGCCCTCATGATAGTACCTCGAACCAAGGAGCACAAGGCTCGTTTATGGGCCATGGAAATGCTAGTCAAGTCGTTGATGCCAGCAAAGGCCAACAGGTTGTACTAAGAAAATAACAGATAGTATTGCTTTTTGTATTTTTAATGTATATTAGTGTTTTAAGAATGAATTACTATCAAATTAAATAATCAGGGTTAAATTATCCATGCATTTTGACTCTTAGGATCAGTCTATCTCCTTGAAGGAATTCATTTATTTCAGTTTCAGGGTATAATTTAGTTATTGTGAATGTTTTTCTTGTTTCGTTCTTGTTTTCAGTTGCATGGGATTATCAGACTTGATAGTCGCTCTATGAAGGCTCTTATTGTGTGTTTGAACTGTGAGATCCTTTCTTTCAAAATTTTGGTGATCTCAGAATGGTGAATTAAAATTTAAAAGCTCAAGAAGTATTAGTTCAAACAATATATTGGCATATCCTGCCTTCTGTATTTCATATTTATTTTAATTGTCTCTGAATGATGATCTACAGAGGGAGACCAGCAACAGAATGAAAACAAGCCTTGAATAAATCAAGGTATACTAAAGAATGTGGTAGCACAGTGGAGATACTTCACTTCTCCGTATTATTATCGTATCTACTGTAGATACATGCGTGGGCTATATTCGTATTTGAACAGGGCTTGGGTATCTCATACGACGAATACAAAATCCTAGCTGTATCCCACAAAAAATATATTAAAAAAAAGGCACAAAATGAAAAACAAAAGGACATAACAACGATAAAGAGAGGTAAGCATATATACCGTGCATATTGGAGCCAATACATTGAGGGCTTTTGGCTGCTTTTTGCACTGTAGGGCATTTTTTAAGCAATTTAGAGGGTTTCTAGATCACATTTTTGGCTGTGGAAATTCTTTATTTTTAGTTATTACGATACGTGGGCTCTTCCTTCTAAGCTCCAATGTACTAATTGAACTTCTCTTATCAGTTACATTTCCAAATTACGAATACATCTATAATCTTTTTTGTTGTATAACCTCTTTTGAACATTTGTGATGTCTCTATGTGTATGTCGAGCACACTGTATCCCAGCTGTATCATATTCACGGTTTTAAAAAAATAAAATAGAAAAAATCGAGCAAAGATACTGGGAAGTGCATTGAAACCTTTTTATACCAAAGAGCCACGAGGACAGGAAAGCATCAAGTATTTGTTGAGTGCTCTATATTGGAGAATTTAAAGTTATAATTTAAAAGTACACAGAAGGCTAGGCACTACAGATTAGAGGCGAAAATTTGAAACTCAATTTACCCTGAGAAAAGATGAGATTGAATTAAGAAGTTGGTTCAAACTTCAAACCTGAGATGATGGAAGTTAAGTTAAACAGATACATTCAGGAAAAATTGTAAGAGCCAAACATAAAGTATGGAAAAGGGTCATGTAGCAAAAATGATAAAGGTAAAAACAAAGATATAAATTGGAATATTTTATTTGCTACTTTGGTGGTAAATATCCTATTGACGTTCTGCCAAACCAGAATTTTCATGGAGAGTTGTAAGGCTGAAGGATTTCTACGACGATGACTTGGGTTGAAACACTTCCAGGCATTCTCTCAGTATTAATGCCTCATTGATAATATGGGCCTTGATGAATGCAGTTGGTTGCAATTTCCAGTTGTATTTTAACAGAAAAGATACCCATTCTAAGCTTGCTGGTGCCTTCCCCTGTGCACTAAAAAGACCTTGGGTGAGAGTGTCTTACAAAATTTCTAATAAGAAAAATAGAGAAGATGGAATGTATCTGGAACATGACAAGGAGCAATTAATTGATGGATATGTACGTTCAAGCATGTCCAAAATAGCAAAAAGGTGAGAAATACTTAGCTCAGCTGAAACAGTGAACTAGAGTACATGATAACAAATTTGAAGGGAATAAGTAACAAGTTCAAGATAGAAGTAATTGCACAGAATATAAGTAATAGTGCAGATACATATTCTCTTTGATAGGTCTAGAGTTATTACCCCACAAAGAAGGTGAGGGCCAATTTGTCAAGTATTTGAAAGGGGAGAGTCATTCCACGGAGATGCCAATGAATTGAAGAAAAAACTGGTCTAAGAATACCCCCAATATAATTTTTCACCAAGACTCAAAGTGCCAACTTGATCTGAAGTAGATTGAGCTATGCATGTATATGTCCCGGACTGAGGCTGAATCAACGAGCGACTGGAGTCTGTAAAGAAAGAAAGCCAGCTTAATGAAGTGTCTGGGCACCATATTCAGCCTGGACATTGCTCTGAGGCGCCCTTTGTTTACAACGAAACATACACTCAGAGCATAATATTCTACACTCTCAACATTTGTTTAAAATTGGGGCCCAAATAGAACATTTCATCTTTGTTGATACTACTCAGAAATTAATCTGAAATAACTGCGATTGCTACTATTTCTAACAATATACGGAGATATAACTGGGCAATTATATTACTTCTTCTAGTTAAAACAATATATGAAGATACTTGCAATGATTAATGGAGAAACTTTATGTTTTGATTAGTATTATGGCCTGAAGAGTGTTGAGCTTGACGATATAGTTAATTTTTACTTAGGATTTATGGATTACTAACCTAGATGCTACATTTGGGTCAACATAGATTCATGCAATGTTCATATTCATAAGTTAGTATGCAATGGTTTATCTATTATAGATATGAATCTTCCAAGGGAATTTCCAATCATTTTCTTCCAGAAATTTCGAGCAAGATACAGCGGCTTTAACTCATAGAAGAGGAAGTAAGTGTATGGCTTATGGGGTCATATTTTTGGAACAATGGTTGCAGACTAGGTCTAATATTTTTCTTATTAAAGTTACTTTACGAAACAGTTTATCTGCCGTAATTTTTTATTTTCCCAACCTGTACAGTTATTATCTGCTGGCTTTTCTGAATACAGTTAAGCCCATCGGGTTGTAGACGAGAAAACGACGCGCTTAATATAAATGGCGCAAGCCCAAAGGGGTCGTTTTCATTAGTTTTACATCGTTAGTATAATTCCATGCGTTCAAATCTTCCATGAAAAGACGTACATAATAATTTCCAATGAATTTTGCCTATGTAAGTTTATCAAATGTCGTTTTCATTTTCATACGCTTTTTTGAGTGGAGGACTTTATTTCAAACTTATAATTAGCCTGTAAGCTTTTCCTTGTGCTTTTTAAGTCCAAAATATTATTTAATCTTCAAAATTGTTTTTAAATTTTTTTTTATAACAAAACGTTTTCAATTAATACGTTTTAATATTTTCCAGCAAACCTTTGTCTCTTAATCTTGCAGGTGTTCGTGTGATAATTAATGCATTAATCTTAAAAAATACTATTGTAATTTCTAGACAAACCATGTGTCAAACCATATACCAAAAAAAATGAAAACATATTTTAAATAGAAATTATACATTTTACTATTTAGGCAATAATAATACTTATGAAATTGAAAGTTTTATCTTTTCAAGCGCACGTATGACATATCCATTAAATTGAATAGACGGTGGATGGGCAACTAATTTAAAAATAATAATACTTACAGTGTAAATTTTATTCTATTTTAGTTAGTTACAAAAACGAAATAAAAAATGTAATTGGAACATTGTGTGGAGAGGAATGGAGTAGAATTGATAAATAAAGAAATATATGTAAGGCTGTACATTTATATTAAATAACAAGGAGCCTCATACATCTCTCAACTAACAGAGTGGGAATGTGAGAGGATGTAATGCTGAGGCCAAAAATAAAATACAAACTCGTCCGGTAAATATTCAACCCTGAGAGGGTCGCTGGGAAAAACTAGTAATAACTAATTTTGTATTAATTATTTATTATTTAACAAGTTTTAAACTTCAAACTATGAACTAATCTGATTAATAATTATTAATTGGTTAATTTATTTAATATAGGGTTTGATTTAATTAAGTAATAATTAATTATGATTTTTTATATACGACTAATAATTATTACTTATAATTTTTTGTTCGGTCTAGTTTGTAGGTCGGCTAAAGTTTAAGCCACTTTCCCATCATCTGCCTATCCCTCCTTTTATGCTATGGGAAAACTATTTATGAAGCTGGTGATTTGAGCAATCCCCAGTATTGGCGGCTTTATTAGAGAGGTCTGAAAGGTTGGACTCCAATTATCCTTTCACCTATGCAATTGATTCTAGAAGCATCTATCACAGAAAAAAGCAAATTTATTACAAGTTAATAGAATGTAGTGGCAGCAGCAGAATACAAAGTATTGCGAGAGATTTGAAAGAAAAATACCAAAGGAGCCATGGTCGAACACAGGCTGCCGTTGATCCAGCTATGGACATGGGATCCTGATCATTGTTCCCACCTTAGAAGCCCCGCGACTGAATGTAAGGATTGGGTTCCCATACCATGCCTTCAAAGGCTGTATAGTAAGCATTTTCTGTGTTGCTTGATTTGCAGGCTCTGCTTCTCTTTTGAGCTCAATAGTTAGCTGGCAGAAGGCCAAAGACAGGGCAGCTGCTTTATACAGTCTGGTCTGGGATGCCAGGGTGTAGTAGTTCTCTTATGTCTTTGATAAATTTGTTTTTCGGACTCAAAGCCAAAATTTATTGCATTCTTTTCACAGTAGATTTTTATCGAATTTTATGGCTTGTGAATTTGACCTCAATTTTGAAACGTCTTCGAGAATCTATAATAAGACTTCTTTGGTTGGAAATTCAATCGCAAAAAAACGTTTGGAGAGCATAGACAAAGTACAGACTACTGCAGTTATTGGAAATAGGTTTTTAACAAAGTTCGTTAGAAAGAAGAGAGGATTGAGTTAGGTCTTTTCTTGAAGGGACTTGGGGTTCTACATTTGGGAATTGTCAACAATGAACTTCCCGAAGGAGATTCTGCTTGTGGATGTCTTAGAGCTCTGAAAGAGTGAGAAGGACAAGATTGTGACGTGCATTTGCTCAGTTAGGGGACGAGGAACCAATTCACAGAGATAAAAGGGCTTGCAGGAATGCTGTTCCAGTGGTCTGAAGATTTGAAATAGGTTCTATTTTGAGGGAGCAAAATCTCAAAAGAAAATGCTTTCATCTCTCAATTTTATTGAAAAGAGCGGAGACAAATGAGCGGAAAGAGGAGTAATAGGGAGTTATAAAGGAAAAAAAGAAGAAGAAGAAATTGTGGCCTTTGCATCTTGTCAGAAATGAGTTCCTAATGGGAGTGAGCGACATTTGAGAGACATAGAAGTGGTATTCGCTAGCGAGCCTCTGATACTCTAGATTAACATCTTTTGTGTTCCATTCCACTTTTTGAGGCAAACAAACTCCCATCCACTAACAGATTCACAGATTTGTCTGTTTACTCATATAGAGATTTCATACTCATTGTAGAGACTTTAAAACCCTATCCTTCTCTTTCGATTATGCTAACTGAGATGGTATTTTGAACTAGCTTTCTCAGTACTTGTCTACATTTTTCTTTGATAATCTGAACTAGATCAGAATTGCAGATCTTATTTCTGCTTTTTTTTAATTCTACGTTCTTTTAGTAATATAATACATTTGCTAGTTACAATAACCGGGATGCTTTTATAAGTTATCTTTCCATATAAGGCATATATCTCTTTAATAGACAACATGCATTTGTGGGATTTTCAATTTATTTTTTATCTATTAAAAAATATTGTTTAATAAAATAATTTATAATAAAATATTGTAAATGAAAATAAACTCTCTCTCGGTGCCGTCTAGGCTAATCCAATAGTATGCATACGCATAAGTACAATTAACTTAGTCTAATTGAATGGTGTAATTCTGAAATTAAATACTAAGCTATCAGAAGAAAATTCAACGGATAGGGGTGCTTAACTCAATGACCAACGAATGCTGTTTGCTGACGATTCTGAATTTTAACCGTTCACCGTTCATGGCCTGAAAGTGATCTGTTGCTGTCAGTAAAGTGCTTTAGACTCTTCTAAATCTGTGCTTTGTTTGGAATAGTGTCTGTGGCTGTGTATTCATCCTGTGTGTCCGTATATACTCTCTGGTCTTCTGAATTCACCTTGCCTGCTTTTGTCTCTTTCTGTTCTCTGGGACTGACAGTATTTAAAAATGTCTTAGAAGGGCTCCTGTTGTGTCTCAAGGGGACATGTTCTCCAAAGGGAGCCTACAGTAACGGGTATATAAGGTCGAAAACAAGAAGCAAACACACTAGAATGATGTATGCAGTGAAAATGAGTAGATAAAATTTAATTTTTCGTTTTTGCATAAAGAGGGCAAAGAAAATCTTGCAAATAGTGAAAGATGAGTAGCAATGCAATAACTCTTTGTCAAAACAATCTACAATGATTTATCTAGAAAATTTGTCTTACCCATAACATCCCATTGAAACATCATAGAGTGAATTATTATCAACATGCCTAGTCGGAATTAGAAATGATAATAAAAATCTAAGTCTAAATTCAACCAAACTTTGATATGCCAAAACGACATTTTTTGAGAGAATGTAAGGAAGACAACTCAATTCTTTAGGGACCCACAAATTTGGACTTAAGAGAAATGTTGGAAATCTATTGTAGGGTGTATTCATCAAGCTTCATGAAGGAGGAACACAATTGTTCTAATGAAGAGTAATTTGTTCATTTTGAACAAGATTATAAAGTACAAATCAAGTCCATACCACATATGATTGAAACAATGGTGATGCATGGATCTACCTTGTAACCTACAAAATTGATCTTGTGTAGACTTTGTTTGTGGACCAAGTTCATTTCTATATTTGATATTGAGAGTAGATCACTTCATCCCAAGGTCTTATTCTCCCAAGTCATCCTTCTTGATTAGAGTAGCTCTACATTCATGATTAAAAATCAAGGACATCAATATTAGGCATACATGTGCCTTGCTAAATTTGATACAAATCAAATTACACCCAAATTTGTTACAAAGATTTCACCTCTCAAACTTCGGGAAAAAATGATATTGTTTAAAATGAATTAGGTGAAATAAAACAATACTTTCCCAAGATATGAAAATAATCTTAGTGTCAAACATGGGGATATGTCAAATTTTACGAGGAGTGACGACCTCCGATTGATTTGAAATTAGTGTAAACCAATAAAATTAAGTTCTATGAAGTGTTTGTGGGTGATAATTGTTCACAATGAATACTAGGACTTTGTACATCTTTCATTTTATTCGACTTAATCAATCCCATAATTTTGTACTTGAGTATTATCTAGGAAATATATAGTTAGAAGGTGATAACATGTCATTAATTACCTATGGGTCTATATCAAGGTGATATATCTTGAAAGATGTTTTGACTAGGTTAAGTGTTACAAACACCCTATAAGCTATTTCATGTTACATCCCCATTAGAATCAAAATTGCCTCAAACTTTGTTTGAATAATTATGTGAAATGAAATATACTTTATTTAAGGGAAATTGTACTTGTTCCCATTTGATTGTGTAGGAAAAGAGGTTACAACCTGTAGTAAAGGACACCTAGATCCTTTACTCAAATGTCAAATTGACCTTACACCAAGGAGTGGGATCTTGATATTCACAACACTCCCATACTCCATGATGAAGGATGCAACATTTTCTTTTTTATCATTCTGGATTTCAACAAGGGTAATGAAGAATTTGTATCATTGCCCCAAATCTTTGTGGTAATGAAATGAGAGAAAACTTGTCTTAAATAATAGGTCTTGCCAATTTCCAACTCTTGGTTTTGTTGTTGTGAGTTATTAGGAAATAGTAGTACATAAGCTAGAAGAATATTGGACAATAAGTTGTCCTCATACTTAAGAGGATAGTATTAACCTTATTGGTAGTCAAGTCGAGGCAATTATACTAAACAACTACTCTCCAAAGACATCATTGTTGTACCTGTAGAGTTTTCAATTCCTAATGATATCAACGCATCACAACAAAAGCTAATTACATCACTAAAAAAAGAGCAATGTCTATGAATTACAAATCTACAAGGTTGATTAGGGATCTTGGTAACTTTAGGAGCAACCTAGAGTTGAAATTGCTTGTGGACAAACAATATTGGGAAGGGCGGATTGTCATGCCCCTATTAAACTAAGGATTAGCAGCCCTTAATTAATACAAATCACAATCTTTATAAATAAATAAATCAGGTGATTAGATTTAATAAGGACAATCGACCTATACTAAGGAGTAAAATAGCAACAACTAGCTTAAAAGGGTTGTCTAGAATTAGAAGAAATTAAATAAGCAATTTATTTTAAAATAGGGCCAACTAAGATTTATTTAAGGCAAGGGTTGACTTAGTCTCATTAAGGATTATTAGTGACAACATTAATAATAAAGGCAATGCTTGGTTGAAAATAAATAAGTAATAGTTAAAACAAAGGAGGCAACGCTTGATTGAGGAAGAGTGTGTCCCTTGTTAAGGGGACTAATGAATGGATGCGACTCTCCCCACCATGAAAAATATAAAAGGGGAAACAAATGAGTGGGGAGAGGCATCAAAATTGGAAAATATCAATTGGAGATCAATCAAGCCAATAGATTGGGAAAAGGAAAATAAGGATTAGAACCTTATTGGAAATAAATATTATTTACTAGCAAGAGGATTATTGTAAGTCTTTAATTATATACATATGAAATATATATATGTTTATATACGTTTATGTAATAATGATGCTTGCAGCAATTATTGATCCTTATAAGTAGTTATGATTTTTCCTTTATTATAAATATGGATACTAGATTCTTATCATAATCTATTTTGAATTTAGAGAAGTGATTGCAAAACATGAAGCCCGATCAACCTTTTCGAGTTCACAAGAGGTAAAGGCCTAACAGACCTGCCATCAAGTATGCCACCCTCAAGATGGAGCGCTCGTGGGCTAGGAGGCAAATGTGTGCTCTCGGGCTTGGTGGAAGGGAGGTAGTCTTCATGGTCTTATCAAGCACGCCACCTCAAGATGCAATGCTCATGGGTTGGGAGGCGAATGAGTGCTCCGGGGCTTGATCAAGGAGGATGGAGCGCCTCCAAGGTGGATTGAGGGATGGAAGGGAAGCCCACCTTCCATGCTCTCGCAGTACAACGGTGACCGACCTCGAGACTGTGGTTTGCAAGCATTTCAACGAATTCCTAATGAGATTATTATGGTGAATCCACATTGGAATGGCTATTGCCTTAACTAGATTTTGATGTGACTAATGTCCATGGATATCATGATGTTTACTAATGATTAGTAATATGTATATTTTCATGGCTTATGATTTAATGTCAATTTCAAGTGACTAATATTGTGTGTAGGACCCAAACCAAGGTTTATCTTATAAAGGACAAGTTAATTGGTAATTTCATTAATCTTAAATGTATTACATTTCTTATTTTGATTGAAATTGTGGTTTTAGGGCAAAATCTAGGAACATCCCAAATAAGGAATATTGCATAGATGTCATAATTGAGTGGTATCTCTTTTGTTGATTTCACTTAGGACTGCACTTGGCCTCATCTAATGGGGTAGGTGGCATGCCACACCTAGTCTTGGATGTGGTAGTTTACCCAATTCAGTATTCAACATTTTATATATTTAAATAGGTAACATGTCCCTTGAAGATTCAAACACAGGTTTCCATGGTGTAAATCCTGATGCTTTACTACTTGAGCTCATCCTTTTTGACTGCCTTTTGACATTTTAAATGTGATTTTTGTAAAACATTTATTTTGTTTATGCCTTGAGTTTTTGGATACATTGCATTAGAAATATTTGATTATGAGTCTTGTTGACAGAAGGAAAATTTAAAATGCTTTTCCATGACATGGAGAAACATTAAGCACATGATCTTCACCTTTACCTTTTGTCATTTGATATTCCTATTCCCCTATTTACATATTCTGTGCCTATTTAACAAATCGAATTAAGGGTTTCCATAGTTAATTTAGCATTTCCTTCTCTTCCCTATATGGATTCTTTGGACTCTTTTCAATCTCTGATGCTTCTTGAATCCTTTGCTTACTGCAACAATCCACCCTTGTAATAATCGTTGCATCCTAATACTTAATTAGGTGTTTGATTCTATTTTAATTGTCTGCTTGTGCCACCTTCTCCCCATGGTTGTAAATGATGTGCACACAATGTTCCTTCACCCTTGCTTGAACTGTTCAACATGCAAATATTTAGTCAATATACTCCCTTGTATGGTTTTAACTGGTAAGTTTAGCACTCCATTTTCTGTATCCATTCTGACAGTGATGGAAACTTGATTAGAAAGCTAAAGAATTTAGAGGCAATTCAATTTTCTGCCATTAATCTTAAACTTTTAATCACTGTCTAATTAGTCCTTTAGAGAGATGGCTTAAATCATTTCTAGGAGAATTAAATACAAGAATATATCAATTTCTACTAATGTTAAGTTTATACAGACGGGAAATGACCACAAAAGAGAGTGCAGTAGCTGTGGTGGAAAGATTACTTCAAAAGTAGCATTGAAACAGAAGAACAATTTTAATCTCAACAAATCACTCTGTAAACACTGCTTTAAGGTATATTGGAGTATTCATCTCAGACCCTTTTTCCCACTTCGGATTAAACACCTGTTCAGGAAAATATATATTTTTCTTAATGTTTTCTTTTTCTTTAATACAATTGCAGCTATTCAAGTTCAAACAGTACTGTGGGATTTGCAAGACTGTGTGGCATGCTATAGATGAAGGCAGCTGGGTGATGCAATCTACTCTTAATTTTTTTTGAGAGACAAAATGAAAATTGAATGCTGAGATGTGGAAATTTGTTATATAAAATTTTGCCTAAAAATGCTTGAAAATGAAACGCATTGAGATTGATTTGCTAATGTTTTTCTTGACAGGTGCAATGTGACAAATGCCAGATTTGGATTCATGCTGAATGTGATAAAATTAGCTACAATCATCTTAAGGTTCCACAATATATTGGCATCTTATTTCTTTTAATTTTCATTTCTTGAATATACAGAGACTTAAAAGTGGATAACTTAAGTAACAATTGATCTTACATTTTGTTCTATGTGAGAAGGATCTCAAAGATGTTGAATATTTCTGTCCTGATTGCAAGAAAGGATTGGATATTGAGGCATCTCAAAAGCAGCGGATGACAATTAAGTGAGTGTTCATATGAACACTCTTATGCCTTCCAGTGTCTATTAAAGCATCATTATCAAACCCAGATTAGTGATTTTTCTTATTTAAAGACTGGAAGAAATTTGTGCATTTTCAATGCTTAGATCTGCTACGTTAATGTTTTTGGTGACCTTCTATTTCCGGAGATTATAATATACATGTCTGGATGCAGATCCAGTAAACAAGTCAACACAATTGCTGTGCCAGATCATCTTGCTGTCATCTGTTCAGGGAAGGAAGGAAAATATTTGCCTAAGCATCATTTGTGAGTTTAATGTTATTTTTGTTTCCTCTTACAAATTCAATTGACATTTTGCAGTGGACACATGAGAGGAGAGATTGAACTAGTTGTGTTATTTTATTTGAACATATTTATGATGTGATTAGGTCCAATTTGTACAATAATTGACATATTTTTCAGAAAATGAGTCCGATGATTACACAAGAGTGTTTGGTTCCATTTATTAAGGGGTCTCAATGACTGATACCCTTAATATTTATCATTATATTCACCTTTTTATGATAAATTTTTACTAACTTTATGTGAATTATGCCCGATCTAAGCTATGCAACATTTCTCAACCCCTCTCTACCCTATAGACAATGTTGGAACCATTTACAAAAGTTTGTTCTTGTAGTTTGATGATAAAGAACTGGAATCAAATAAGCATTCTTTCTGAGTGTTGTAAGGTTGAAATGATGTTCTTATATTTTCCTTATCTTGACAAGATATTTGGTGTGGCAAGAACACTAGTGACCTTTCCAATTGCTTTTGATGGTTGATGTTGCAAGTTCCTGGTAAAGGCATTTAAACAATCTTTTCCGAGGAAAATATTTTGAAAAGAAAAACCCTCAACTGATGAGTTTATCCTGTGGTATGTATTGAAGCTTTGAACTTTACGGTTGCCAGAGATTAATTCAGAGAATTTTTCTTCTCAAACATGAACAGACTTAAACTTTTGAGCTAATTAAATGTCAATCAATTTATCTTTACTATCAGAATCTGTAGATATTCTGATGTCTTTCTTCCCTTTATAAAGGCTTTACACTGATGATCACCTGTAATAGCCGTTGAGGATAAATTTATAAATTGCACTCAAGGATTCTTTGTATACACAATCTGGCTATTTGCTAAATTTTTTGATACTGAGATAAAATATTTACAAAGTCTTCAAAATAAGCCCATACCAGGGTTGGTCAACATCTCAAAACTAGCTGTAACATACCTAGATAAATACTTATTACAAACAGGTAGTGACCAAGGCTCAGAAAGAGACCTATAAGTCTGCTGTGAAATATGGGAACCCATAACGTTTACAATATCACAGGGTCATTGAAGAGTGTAATTCTCATTGTTCCTGAAGGCCTGGCAATATCAGCATCCTCCTCCAAAGCAAACCCTTTGGTTGTTTTCTTATCTTGAATATTTTTGTTATTGTTAACTGAAGTTTTTTCATTATTTTCATTGAAATTCTTAATTTGTTGATCTGTCTCATTTTATTATTATTGCCTTTTTGATATTATTGTCATTATGATCACATCTATGTTCTTGAGTAACGATTTTATGAATACATTATAACTATCAGTACCTGAGGAGCTTGGTTCACATCCTATGCCTTGAAAATACTCATTTTTTTATTGATGCACGTTGATAATGTTATTTTTGTAAAATAAACTATCATTGCTTTTGCTGTTACCAGCCATAGTTGTATATGTGCATTTTCCCAGTTGCCAAAAAGTAAATGCAGTTCAGATTCTCTTGAGAGAAAATAGTTGTGTATAATGTCACTGTTGTCTGGTAACTTGTTTATATTTTAATTAACATAGGTGACATGTCTATCAAATTTTTTACTAATGCTTAAAATGCTGGCTTAATTCCTGGAAATTTCCTCAGCATTCTTGTAGTGTCTTTTTGTGGCATATTTCTTATCTTTCACCTTGACAATGAAATAGTATACTTTAGATAGATAGGTGTCTATGGAAGAGGAGGAGATCTTTGAGATAATGATGGAGATATAGAAGGATGTTTGTTTTTCAGAATAGCAGGGGATATCTACAAGGGTTGGGAGGGTTTTACAGAAGAACTAGGGTCCCTAAAAGGTCGGGGTTTGGTGGGTTATGACTCCTTTGTAGGGTATGCTCTTAATCTAGCAACTTGATATCCATTTTATGCGAGCTTAAGACTTAAAACATATTCACTCTCTACATTCCCATTTTTAACAACTTCATAATCTATAGTCTATGGCTTACAATCTGTAGCTTTTCTCTCATGACTGAAGATGTGAAATACTTGCTTACTCAAGTGAGTTTTAGTCCACCCAATAACTTGTAGTTTGCAGCAGGTATGATTGATCCACAAGTTTATTTCTTATCATAAGCGAGTGATAACTGATATCTTTATACATATGGAGACTATGTACATCACCACAAATATTAATGAAGACATTCTTGTTTCATATTGTTTGCTGTGGTTATTTGATGGTGAATAATTTCTTGTACGTTTGTGCTGAGTCTTCGTTTTGTATTCCAAATTCTTACAATCAATGACATGTGACTGACCTGAACAATGTACTTAATTTGTAATATGCTTAACTTTCCAACTAGCTTTTAGATATGTTTTTTATGGTTTGTTTTTCTTGTTCGGTAAATATGGGGTATTAAATGCCCTTACAGCCACTAAGGCACAAACAGGGGCTCAGGGCCGTGGGCACAGCATGCACTTTTCAGAAGGAGATTGAGAACATATCACTTGGGCATTATTGGCCTGGAGCTAATGCCCATGAACTCTGGGTTGTCATTGTGGAAACACTTTGTTTTTACCACTCAGCCTATCCCTTTGGGCTATGTTTCTATTGTTTTTATTGTTCTTTTCCACTATGGTTAGCTTCGTGGCTATTGATGCCACAAATACAGCACTTCATGTTTGTTTTAATGATTTTACTGTTGTATTTAGCTATATGTTTCAATGCACTGAATGTGGTGTCATTGGCAGTGTTCTTGTGACACACGGTTTGCTGCTTTGCTGTTTTATTTTCTGGTTCTTCAAGATTTTCTGCGTGATATGCATTTAGAGGCAAGTTTCTCTGAAGTTAAAGTTTTCATCAGTTGAATCATTTTCCTGTATTTCCAAACCCCTGTTGACTGCTGTTTTTTTTTATCATTTCAAAACACTCTCCTTAATTTTTCATCCTGAAGTAACAGCTGCCAGTTCTTGCCTAGCATCCATAGACTGTCATACTTGCTTATGACTCAGATACATTTATGCTATCCCATAGATTGGTTAGCATTCTGGACCCATCTTTGAACCCTTATCTTGTAATCTGGCTTTTGAGTCTGAACTTATCTGGTGGATGAAGCAAAAAAATTTAGTTTCTGTGGAGGAAAGATCTATAAATCTTTTGATACCAGTGCATTCAAACATTCAACAACAGTTGTTTTCTGAAGATTCTGCTTATCTGCACATTATTTTATCTTCAAGCAAACCTATTGATTTAATATTTTTTGCAGGATGCTTTGTGAATGTCGTCAATGTGGAAAAGGCAAGAGGATGAGTCTTTCTATATGGGAAAAACATACAGGATCAAGGATGAAAAAATGGAAAGATAGCATTAAATTGAAGAGTTCAAATATACCTGTCATAGCATGGGTCTGTATTTCTATTTACATGTTTGACATGCTCAATGAACTATTTTTATTGGGAGCTTTGTTCACATTTTATGCTTCCTTTTATAGTTGCAACTTAACGTAGAATGGTATGCACTGTTTGTATTTGTATGGGCTATTTTGTTTATAGGGCGGGTGCTTTTGTCTTTTCATCAACACATTGTTTTCTTAAACTTTTGCATCCATTGGTTCCTTTCACTCTCATGCCACAAAAATTGTTGCATATTTGCTGAGAGAGCATAGAATTAACATTCATGAAAATATTGTATCATCAGAGAATTTATTGTTTCATCTCTTATTGTAGCTTTAAATTTAAAAACCCTTATTTTGTAGTTATGAAGCTAGTAGGACGTGCTAGCTGTTTCTCCCTCCATTGTGCTTGTGTGTTTAGGTTGTTATCTGAACCATTGTTACATGACTTGTCAAGAACTTGGTAAGTCTTGCAGTTCCATGTCTGAGCGGGCCAAGATGAGGCCTGCTGGTTTATTTCATCAGACTAGGTGAGTCTGAATGAGTCTAGTGGAGTGTGGCCAAGTCTGGTGAGTGATGAGTTGGAGCAAGTTTTTCAATATATCATGTTTCCTGTAAAATATTTATATATCATGGTATTGTAAAATTGCTGAGGCTGTGCCAAATCTGATTTTGGTAACTATGACCCACACAATTCTTGAAGAATATTTAGTGTTTAATAACAGTTAATCTATCAAATTTAGATTCGTATATTCTACCTAATGTTTCTCCTTTAGTATGTTAACCTACGTTCACACACCTACTTGTTGGGATTCTTATTTTTTTATATTTTGCCAATATGCCTTAAAAAACTTATTATTGAAACAGTGTTTCCTTTTGTAGACATTTTTCTTTTCCTCTTTTAAAATTGTACATGTTGTAACCTATGCAGCTGTTTTTTCCTTTAACCTGAAAACATTACCTGATTAAGATAAAGATTGAACATTTAAAACCTTTACTTAACTTTCCTTTTTACAAAATAGGCAAGCAATACCGAGTTTCTTTATGAAATCCCTAAGTTGCTAGTTCTAGGGTATGGGTACAATGGTTTGCTAATTTTTTATCTGGGTTTTGTATGGTTTCGATATGGCCATACAAAACACATAAAAAATAGCCATACTTCGAACAAAATATATGAAATTAAATATAGAACACAATTGATAATTGATAATTCAACGTCAAATGCTAAAGATAAATGAAAATGGCTTAAATATGTTAAAAATACAGCAATAGTCAATGGTCAGATATGCAATTGCATATGGAAACTCAATTCAAAGCATATTATTGGTCTTCATAGAGCATCGACATCATCTATCGGTTCATTAGAGCCACAAGTAGTGCCAGTGCCACTCTCACTAGCTGGACTATGCATCTCTTATTCAGCATCCACATGCCCCTCATCGTTGATCAATATTAAGGAAAATTTTGCAACAGAAGCATATGTTTTGTGCTGTTAGTGTAATTAGGTATTTACTTTTGGGGTTAGTTTAGGTTTTCCAATTTTTGCTATGTCATTTTATGTTTTTTCATAATTTTTTCTTTAGGCGCGGGTTTCCAGGGCATGGTTCAGACTGTGGACCTTGCCTGGGTTCTGACCAACTTGGGTAGGACCCAAAGTCCAGGACATTCACAGGCTGGGCTGTGTACCTGGTAACACAGGAAAATCTTCCATAAGGAAGGCCATTTCATGTTTTTTATTTCCTTGCAAAATTATAATATATAAGTGAGGGTAGATTGACATAACTATACACAAAATGCATTTTATACCATTGAGTACGTATGGTGGTGCTCTAAGTTTCCATCAACAAATTGCTTCCTATTTTTATGTTTTGTGCTTCATTTAGTTGCATATTGCAGGCATTGCATATTTACAGATAGTGCTTGAGATCAAAGAGATTCACGGTAATTGTTGTTATTCATAAGCCCTCACCATTTTGCAGCTTAACCGGATGTTTGAGGCCGGGGCCAGTGGTCTTGAATACTTTAGCTCTGATAGTCGTACATCTGGGAAATTCCGGGAACAAGAATTAAGTATTTGCTTGCAAGGTAGGTATTGTGAAAACTTTGACATTTAATATCACCTAAGCTAGATCATGTACTTTTCATGAATGCTTGTGGCAAGAGTATACATCATTTAACTTGTATTTAACAGAATTTTCTGTACCAAACATGGTTGAACTTGAATTGGTAATTGTATTGTTCCAGCAAAGTATGAACCTATTAAAGTGAACTGGACGACTGAGCGTTGTGCAATATGTCGTTGGGTTGAAGACTGGGATTACAACAAAATTATTATATGTAACAGGTACTTTCACAGTATCTTTTTCATTCTTGAGTTGTTATTCTGTATCCATTTATAGTTCTCGCTAGTTTTCAAACATTGAACATTTTGTTTATGTTGGAAAACCTACAGTTACAAAAATATTGTAGAAATTAGATGTGTTCCTTTGTAATCTGTCCTGGGTCTGTTACCCTTGATAAACTATAGATGCTTGATTCAGTGAGCCATTATTGTTAGGCCAAACCGAACATTTAAGTTGCATCCAATACCTATTTCGAATTTTGTTAGTAGGGTTGTGTTGCTTTCAAACTTTGTGCTGCCTCTGAGTGATTCTAACTAACACCCCTAACACACCTTAGCTCTTGAAGTCGCTTTCTGTGGACATCATTCTGGCCCTTAGCTGCACGCTTTAGCATGTTAAATCCATCCTGCTATGACCTTCAGTGTACCTTGCTATTATGTAAAAATGTCAGAAAACCAGTCGTACAGGTCATTGATTGGAGAATGCTGGAAGCTTGTAGAGGCCATTGACTGGAGAACGCTGGAAGCTGCATTCAACCCTCGTCTTATGGTTGAGGGTAATGATGTAGCAATCACTTTCTATTGTTGCAGTTTATGCTTCTGACCGAGGAATTTAATTTACAATGAAACAAGGGAAATGATAACGTGCACCAAAGAAGCCAAAATAGATTTCACATGGTATTGGCAAAATAAGGAGAAGGTGGTATCGTGGTGGAAAAGGCCTTAATTACTTATTTCTCCAAACATTTGTACACGTAATTCATTTGGTTGGTGAAACTAGCCACCGACTCTTTGCAGCTTATATTAACATCTTAGACAACTCGACACAATATCATTTGGACCACTTTTATAGACCATACTAGATTTTCTAGGATGTTCCTACTCAATCGCCCGAAAGATTCTATTTAGGATGTAATCAATACAAACTAAGTTGCGAGCTTTTGTTTATGTGAGAGGTGCCTTTATGGCATTATAGCTCCCCAAAATTAATTGATTTAATGCCATTGTGAATTTACATAGTAACCTTAGTTACCCAGAAACACTTACCCTGATCCTTAGTACTTCCATATTATAAATGCATAGATAGGGACACATATGAGGATGAATCCAGTCATGAGAAGACTTAAGATGATTTTTAACTAACATCTCTATTTCTGGAAGCAGCCCTTAAAAATCAGGAAACTTCTTATAGAGGCTTCTTTTAATGGTCATAAACTACATTAATTATTTTATGAAATGCTAAAAACTGATTGACAAGCTAAATGAACAGTAGGAAAACACTAAGGGGCATGCATTTTATAAATTTTGCATGAAAATTTGAGAGTTTTCCTATGAGAATTTTCTTATCGAAGCCCAAAGTGGTAATTGAGAACAGAAGACAACAAGAAGGATTTATGAGAAGAGAATAAGAAGGCTTAACATGTTTATGTATGGAAGTATCTTGTACAGATTAACAATAGGTTATTTATTTAACATTTAAATAGAAATTCTGCAATTTATATCATTTAATTGTTTGTTTTATAAATAATATTTTGCTGTTTTCTAATACTTGGTGGGCCCTACCACAATTAAAAAAAACAGTGTCATTTTTTTTCTTGCCATCCATTAGGTATACATTGATATTTTTATGTTGAAAGGTGTTCTACAATGACATAAAAATATCTTATGTTGTAAACATACGATTTTTTTTATTTTAATCTTAAATTTGACAACCACTTACATATCAAAAAATTAATAAATGTATAACAATAAATATAATATTAATACTTTATAAATATATTGAATTTGGAATGACGGGCATTGCATGGAAGTATCTTGTACTGATTAACAATAGGCTATGCATTTAACACTTACATAGAAATTCTGCAATTTATATCATTTAATTGTTTGTTTTATACATAATATTTTGTTGTCTTTCAATACTGGCAACCATGTTTAAAAAAAATATAGTATCATTTATTCTTGACATGCATTAGGTATACATGGACACTTTTTATGTTAAAATATCTTATGTCATAAGTATATCAAATTTTATTTTAATCTTAAATTTGACAACCACTGACAACCACTTACATGTCAAAAAATTAATAAATTTTTAACAATAAACATAATAAACATAATATCATTTAATAAAATGAATAAATCAAAATAAAAAACTACATAAAAATGCTAAAAAATCTTCAAATAAAAATTAAATTAGATAAAAAGATATATATAGGAATAATATTATTATTTTTATACATAAATAATATTATATATATATAATAGTAATATTATTTTATATATACAAGAAAGAGTGTCTTTGAAACAATGAAGTAAAATAAAATAGCTTGTAACTTATACATTATTTATATATAGATATGTAATGTGTGTACATATAATATTTTTAATAATAAAATAGTTAAGTAAAATATAAAATAAATAAATTAAAGAAAAAACATTCTTATATATAAATTTAACAATATTTTTTTGTATATGTAAGAGTAATATTGCTTACACATAAATAATGTATATATAATTTTTTTTTTTTATATATTTAAATAATATTCATAGACATTTTTTACATAGATTTTTATATATAAAGAAGTAGGCATACCTCAAGCAATTCAAGGAAAATTCACTGTTCTTACATATTGCTTACACATAAATAGTGTATATATAATATTATTTTTTTTTAATATATATTTAAATAATATTTATAAACATCTTTTACATAGATTTTTATATATATGAAAGACCACATTCAAAATAATATAAATAAAATAAAATAACTTTAAATGAATATATTTAAATATACATTAGATATATAATTTATAGATATGTAAATAATATTATTTTATAATAATTGTTGATATTGGAATAGTGTGATAGTTTAAATGTGGTGGTATTTTTTTTTTTACTAAGATTCAAGTTTCACTTGGATGCTATTAATATATAATATTATAAAATGTATATATATAAATAATATTACTTATATATGTTTTAAAATAAAATAATTCTTAAGTAAATATATTTATTTATACATTGCTATTTCAATATATAGATTGCAAATAATATTATTTTTATATATATGAGAATAATATTATTTTTATATCTTACATCTATTTATAGTTATACATTGTTTATATAATATAAATATGTAACTAATATTATTTAGTTAATAATAAAATTAAATATATAATTTTTTATATATTATATTTTAAATAAGTAAAATAATTCTTAAGTAAAATAATATATTATTTATATATATAAAAAATAACTTTTAAGTAAATAAAATAGTTTTAAAGTAAAATAAAAAAGTCTTATATCTATAGATTAATATGTAAATAATATTATTTCTATATATATGAGAGTAAAATTATTTACATATAGTAATAATATTTTACATATAACATATAGATAGATAAATGAAATATAATAATAATATAAAATATATAAATACAAAAAAAATTATAATTATATTATTTCTATATAAATTATATAAATGAAATAAATATTAATATATATATATTAATTATAAAGGATGTATATTATTTATACATTATCTTTATATATATCTAATTTATTTATAAAAATGTAATGTATATATGTAATAATATTCTCTTATATACATTATATAGATATAAATAATATTATAATAAATTATTATATAATATTATATTGAGATTAAAAGATGCTTTTATATTCCAAAAAGAAGAGTATATATAAATATAAAATTATATGATTATATTGTGATTAAAGGATTAAAGAGTGTGTTTATATTTGAAGAATAATATATATAGTTATAAAATTATATTATTATATTGCAATTAAAAGAATAAAATTATGTTTGAACAAAATTTTAAAAATTATTTTAATTAAATTTATTGTTCAATTATCTGTAATAATGTTATTGAACTGTAAACAAAAATATTGTTTCATCAAAATAATGTTTATATGTTATAATTATAGATGCTATTAGCATATCTATGTTAGATAAATCTATGTAAAAATTGAATGATATTTTTTTTTGATATTTTAACCAATTTACAACATACAAATAAAATAAATTACAACATACAAATAAAATAAAATAGATATTTGATTTTTAAATTTTTTTTTTTATATAAGATAAATATATTACCTCGTTGATTCATTTTCTCCTAGGAACAATAGTTTATCTTTACAATGAGCTCTATTGAAGGGATGGGACGTTAACAATGATTCTTAAAACAATTCACCTTCTTTTGGCATTAAGGAGCTCAAAAAGTGGATGCAATACCTTTTAATAAAGCGAGATCCTTCCGACTAATAGACTTTGATAACACACATTTTGCACAATTTTGTCACTTCACAATAGTTTTCTGACTTAAAAAATATCAAGAAATATGGGTTTTCCTTGTGTATAATGCCTTGCGGGGCGTAGGGAGGGGGGAGAAGAGGGTTCCTTGAAATCTAATTAGGATATGAAGAGATTGCTGTATATTCTTTCCTTGAGTCAGAGTTTCTGCTTACATTTTACTGCAATTTCAATACGTTCTCTAATGTGTTTCATATTTCAAATTTCAATAGAAAATAGGTTTTGTATCACTAGAAATTGATTGGTACGAACATGTGTCCATATCAGATGTCAGATAGCAGTACACCAGGAATGTTATGGTGTACGAAAACAACAGAACTTTGCATCATGGGTTTGTAGAGTTTGTGAGACACCAAATGTGAAGCGTGAGTGCTGTCTTTGTCCGGTCAAAGGTAAGGGCTTCAATGGCAATTTGAGTAAGAGGCACATATAATTATGGCTTGGATCACAAAGTTCAAATATCATGCAAGTCTTTGTTTATTTACAAATTATTTGGCATGTATCATTTCAGGTGGTGCTTTGAAACCTACCACTACCGGTCAATTATGGGTGCACGTCACTTGTGCTTGGTTTGCTCGTGAAGTGTCATTTCTGAACGAGGAAACCATGGAACCTGCTGATGGCATCCTAAGTATACGAACGAAATCTTTCCTCCAGGTTGAGTGCTTTGGATTCTTTACATGAGAAAATATTGTATAGGGAATTTTAAGTTCAATTTTGCTTTCTTATGAAACTTTATAATATAGTTAACATGTATGTCTTTTAGTCTCCAGTTTTCCTCTAACTATGGCGTATGCAGCAAGCTTGAATGTAGAAGTACCTCTTAAACGTTTGTACCATAAAAAAATTGTCAATCAAGAGCAACGAATGGATTGATTTGGTTTAGTTATTTCCCAATCTACTTCTGGAATTATAGCTTAGGAATGTACAAAGATCATGCAAAGCATGTCTTTTACCAATCATCATTTAAAATTCCTATGTGTTTTGGTTACAGGTATGTGTGGTCTGTAACCAGATGCATGGGTCCTGTATTCAATGTTGTAAATGTCAAACACAGTACCATGCCATGTGTGCAGCAAGGGCAGGCTATTGCATGGAGGTACGTTAGCTATAGTTCAACTTTTCGTTCAAATAGAATATTATTTTGGACAAAGCATGTTCTTCTTATTGAGATATTTAAGCTCCAAACTACGCTAACTTGTAAGAGATTAAAAACAGTGAAGTAGTTAGTTTGTTGTCAATGAAATTAAGCATGATGATGTGCACCAACAGGTAGGGTGTTAAGATCCTAAATCTGGAAACCATAGTTGTCAGGTTTCAAAAATTCTATTTGTTGAGTAGGCCAAAGTATTTTGGAAATCTGGAATCATCGAAAAGATTCAGAAACTTTTCTACAACGATCGAAAAATCCTGACCGAACCAGAAAAATCCGTCTGGCCCAAAAAAGTCCAGACAGAACTGGATTAAATAACTATGCTGGAAGCTGATAACAAACAGAAAATTTGCAGTATAAATTGAAATACCTGAAATAAATCTTCGCAATCTTCAATTTTGGCTTTAAAAATAAAAAGAAACGGTTTATGAAATTTCAGTAAATACATAAAATGACAAAATATTTTTTGAGAACTTGTGTGTGGCAACTCGGGCCCAATCCAAGAGCAGCATGGGTGCGGCACTTGATTCACATGCCTTCCACAGGCTTTTGTTAAGTAGTCTTCAAGCTTCAAACGTACGTTTTTATTTGAGGCTTAAAAACCTTTTATAGCTCCTGCAGGATCAAGGCCTTAGTATGGCGGACTTGAAATTCCTTTTGCCACCTATTGGGTCAATTTATTGTGACTTCTTAATTATCTCTACTTAATTGACGGTAATCCACTACAAATCTTCTGACCGCACAATTTATGAGTAAGTTATATAATTATCGTTGTGCAACTGAATGCATTAGAAGTTTAGAACATAACTGACATACACCTGCACAACTTATTTGTTCCTATCCATGCCTGCCAATTTATTGTCTAACTAATTATTTATGCATAACCGAATTGTCTGTACAGTTGATTTATTCCAGCACAACTATATAGGGCTAATGTTTAACACAAGGGTCCCTCCTTCAGGGTTCATGACATAGAGGATTCCTAAGTGAGGGTATGGTCATATGGGCTGTGCTAGAGTATGTATATCCATAGAAAATGAAAATACACACAAACAAAAATCAAGTAAAAAAAAGAGAACAGAGTCACTAAACAACTTTGGTCATAACACCCATTAACTAAATGTCATATATCCATTGTGTAATTAGTAATTGTTAATGTTATTATTTTCATTTTGTTTGGTTAATGCCAAAAAATGTGTGTTTTTAATGTTTTTTTTGTGTTTATATTATGACTGTTGTATGTAGGAATACACTTGGCAAGACTTAAATTTATAATTTGGGATGTACTTGGATCAGTACTACTACAAGAATTGTATAGGTATGTAATGGGGGCCTCTAGAGAAGTATCCAATAAAATCACTTAAAAATTAAAAGAGATATACAATAGGCAATGAAGTTTTGTGTGTTTAACTTTTTTTTTAATTGTGTTTTTATTTGTTTAGTATGCTTTTTCATTTTTGTTATGATTGCTGTATGCGAGACACACCCAACAAGACTTTGGATTAAAAGAACTTGGTATATACTTGGTTAAGTACTAGTAATAGAACTGTTTAAATATGGGTATATACTTGGTTAAGTACTAGTAATAGAACTGTTTAAGTATGGGTATAGAGATGATGTAGGAACATTGTGGGCCTAAAAGCAATTTTGTATCAACCAAAAACATTTTTTTTTATGTATGTTTGTTTGTTTGCAAGTAGTTTTTAGTTTTTCTAGTTGTTTTTCAAATAAATGGTGGCAGGTTTGCAACACCATATCTCTTGGTATTTACATCTACTCATTCAAGCTTCATATCTACCACTGTAGGCATAATTATTTGTATTTCGTGTCACCTTTGTTCTTTGTTGTGATAGGCCAAAATTGGGGCAAATAATAAAGTAGATTTGATTTTTAATAACTAAATTTCAGTTTGGTCTATGTGTCAATCCGGGGCATAAACTTGCGAAAGATGTAGTGGCTATATGCGCAAGGGCTGCAGGTAGTGAGGAGAGTGTTGATGAAATGCAACTATTATATTGAAAACAAAATCATTCTTTTAAAATTGGTACACAAATTCAAAACAATTCTGCTATAGGAACTGTGCAGGCTGCTATAAGAACTGTGCAGGCTGCTGAAACTGCATAGTCTGCTATAGGAATTGTGCAAATTTAAATTAATTTATCATAAAAATAAATGACTAAATAAATCTAAAATATTCTCTTCATACATCAAAAATAAAATCTACAAATTTTAATTTAATCACACAATACTAAAATAAAATGATAACATAAATATTCAAAATAAAGAAAATAAAAATAATATCTCCATCATTTCATGGGAGTGGGCCCTCCTCCCTACTACAAAAACTAATTTAAATTGATTTATCATAAAAATAAATGACTAAATAAATCTAAAATATTCTCTTCATACATCAAAAATAAAATCTGCAATTTATAATTTAATCACACAATACTAAAATAAAACTATAACATAAATATTTAAAATAATGAAAATAAAAATAATATCACTATCATTTCTTGGGAGTGGGCCCTCCTCTCATTTTGTGAGGTGATTGTAGAAATGCTAATTACTCCTCAAAACATTTGCTCCATATATTATACTTTCATGAAAAATATTACATTGTTGTTGCACTATATTTTCTGCATTATTACATTGTTGCTGCACTATATTTCTAGCATTATTCATACGTTTATCTCCCCATCCTTATTACATTTCTGCAAGTCTGTTTTATAGCATTTTCTTCTATTCTCTTGCCATTCCTTATGGCATTATTTATGGCTTGTGGGTTGGAATAAAACTAACCATAAATATAGGTGTTTGTTTTGCCATGAAAATGGCTATTTTCTTGGCCTACATCCATCACAACTTTATTAGTTTTAACAACAAATAATACATACTATTTCATGTCATATGAGCATAAAAATAAGCCACCAACCATAGTTTACATACTCTCCAATTACTCTTCGAGTATCCGAGTAATCTCCAAAAAATTTGCATGCCAAGTAATTTCTGCTTTTATTCGCGAGCAGTTTGTAGATGGATTTTCTCCCATCAAATTATCGAGTTGTTGCCAATAGCTCGCAACCCACAAACTTGGCATGGTTGTGTGTTTATAAATATGTCTTCTGTGTGTGTATATGCATGCAAACTTGGCATCCTATGTATGTTTATACATATGTATGTGTGCACAGTGCAGTACTGAGTATACACATACATAAATATCCATACATTTGTCGAGTATTTGTCAAGTATTTGTCGAGTTTTTCCCGAGTCAAAATTTTTGTGCTTGCCTAGTACTCTCCGATTCCAAGTATGTAAACTATGCCACCAACTATTATAACAAGATAACTAATGTTTAACACAACAAATAATTACCTACAAATAGAATAATAGTTGATCACTTGAAATTATTTTTGCCAAGTGCACTTACAGGCGACAAGAAGTCTGTTGTGAAGACTATTATCTCCACCTTTATTGATATGTTGTTGGAATTATTTTCTCAACATAATGACAACAAAAGGTTAGTAAATACAATCTCATATTTAATTTTTATATATTTTACCAAAAAACTATATTAAATATTACTTATTTATATTTAACCATATACAACAAAAGGTGGTAAAAATATATGGTATGGTATGGAAATGGAATATAAAAATGGGTAGTAAGGTATGTGAAAATGGCTAGAATATGGGATAAAATAGAACGTATATGCCTCTCATCATGTTGTATATCCCGAGTCGTGCTCTAGAACATAAGCTCAGCAAGTTGGAACACATTCTACATGTTCCATCCAAATTGCATGAAGATTTGATTGCCGCATTTGTGTATCTAATCTTGAGGACTTCAATTAGATTGTGCATTGGATAGCATAACCTTGCTTTGGACTTGAGGTAAACTTTGGAATCTCATGCCAACTCATAATGTTCCCTATTTTGAATTTGAGTCCTAATGGATAGAGTTACTAGAGCTTGATGATGAGGGTAGAATGACTTTAGAACTTAAGGGAATCCTTCAAACATGCACAAAGAGGTTGCAATCGAGGTTAATAGAGTATTTGATCAAGTGGAAGAATTCTCTTGTCGAAGGTGCTATGTGGAAAAATGAAGTCTTCTTGCCAAAGCATCCACAATTGATCCATGTTGAGGACAACACTTGTTTGAAGAGGGGGGCATAGCATTGGGCTATGTGTGGTAGACTTGTGGCTAACATAACCCTTAATTAACTTATTTGATCCATAGTTTGCAAACTTGGACTTGGTAGACCAATAATTTCCAACTTGGAAAAAACTCAATAAATTAACAACTTAAAAAATAGTTATGTTTGTTAAAAAACACAAATTTTACACAAATACAGAATGCCCTACCCTTGTAGAAGAAAATATAGTAGCTCTCAGTTATAATTCAATAAAGTTATTTTCTATTGTTGGATGTGAAGTTGATGCTATGTCAAGGCATAGTGTAGATGAAAGACAAATTGGAGGGAATGATAATCATGTTTCATGTTTTGCTTTTCATTCCAGTTGCTGTTATATAGTTGATTGGCCTAGCAGGAGCTCAAAGAAAGAAAGTAGTATGCCTTCAACTTGGCAACTTAAAAAATACTTAAGTTTGTTAAAAAAGCATAAATTTTATGCAAAATATAGTAGCTCTTATTTATAAAGTTTATGCAAATACACAATGCCCTAACCTTGCAAAAGACAAATATAGTAGCTCTTAGTTATAATTCAATAAAGTTATCTCCCATAGTTGGATGTGAAGTTGATGCTGCATCAAGGCATAGTGTAGATGAAAGACAAATTGGAGGGAATGATAATCATGTTTTATGTTTTGCTTTTCATTCAAGTTGCAATTATATAATTACTTGTCCTAGTAGGAGCTTGAAGAAAGAAGGCAATAAAAAATACATGTCACAAATCAACAATACAAATTTAAAATTTAAAAATTAAAAAATATACTAAAATATCAAATTTAAATTACCTTCAACAACTCCAATTTGGAGGTGGTCCTGAAGATGCCTTGTGACATGATGATTAGTCACAAACATTTGGATCTCCTTGCCCTCCATGTCATGGGGCCAGATGTCTAGGTGTTGGTGCATGTTTTATTTCAATTTATTTAGTGTATTATATATTTTCCTATGCTCAGTTTAGCTTTCTTAGGCTAGTCAAAGTACAAGTCATAGGGTGGGAGTTGCCACATTCTTCCATAGGAGTTATTCTTTCATCTTTTAGAGATTTGGGAGTTACACTTCTACTGGATGAGGTATCCCCCTCCTCTCCCCATGCATTTCTGATAAATGCACTCATCCTCTTTGTATTTTGCAACTGGATTAATGGAATAGAATTGTTTTGCCTATTTGATTTTTCGATTCTTTGGTAAAGCAATAGTCTTGTGGCTATTTTCTAGGCATTAGGTCTCAGTTTTCTTTGCTTATTGCATAATCTAACACCAAGTGTTTAGACATCTAAATGGGTTGGTGGTGTGCTTAGGAAGAGGATATCACAGCGAGATATCTATCTTCTCAACAGGATGAACTGTCAGTTGGGTATTGATGTGCTCAAAGTGAGGAAATTGTATGGAGGAGGACTCTAGGTAGAACCATATAATGTTGAAGCTTAGCATACTACAATCACTAAAGACATTACTACGATGATCCTATTTTGTTTATATATCTGCTGCACTGCAGAATCTGATCCCTCAGATTAAGATGGTTCAGCAAGAGGCAGCTCTGATATCCACAGTTAAAATCATTGTTGGGAATAAATTGGCAAACCAAAAGATAAAGATGTTTTTAAAAACTCACGATTTAATTGGGTGAAGGTTTTTGAAAAAAAAAATCTCAAACATAAAAGATTTTTGGTGAGTTAAGTTTTGAAAAAGATTTAGTCAGTGAGAATCACGATTATATCATCTGGCACTGAGCTTATCATGAAATTACAGTTCTTTCACTGAAAAAATTGCTGAGCAGACCGAGCTGTGAAAATTGTGATTTTTTCATGATTTATGCTACTATGATAGACAATACTGCAGTTAATTTGAAGTATAATTATGCGGCTTAGTTCAATCCTTTTCCCTTACTTTTAAAATCTATTTTAAGATTTCAAAATTTCCACAAATCTTACCTCTACCCGTGAAGCAAATTGCTGCATATATGAAACAGTGTTTCTCAAAGGCAATTGTGTTTCAATGGTATCACTACTAATAAATTTGTTAGTATGACTCTTTTATATTTTATTTTAAGTGACCGTGAACTCCAAATTGTAGTGCTCAGAAACATATAACCTTTTTTTAAAGGTCTTTCTATTCCTTTTTCATTTGATAGAAACTCATTTTTTCTTAATTTAGAAGCAGTCATGTTGAGACATTGTTTATCAATTTGCTGCTTTTTATATATGTTACCTTGAATTTCTTAATTTATGTAACACATGACTTGGACAAGCAGCTGCATATCTTCTATAGGAATGGAAACCAGATGACTAGAATGATTTCATATTGTGCATCACACAAGTAAGTTTTCCTTTTTCAAATCTATAATTTCAAGAGATGATTTTTTTTATGTATGTAGTTCTAGTTTTTTTAACTTGTTAGCTGCATTCCTCAGAACTCCGAATCCAAATACAGTTTTAATTATGATGACACCTGAAGGAAGGATCTCTACAAAAGAAGAACGGCATGAGATAGAAACTGGAGGTTTTTTGAGTTCAGTTGTATCAAACAATGCCACAAATGACTCAAAGAATGTGCCCAATCATAATTGGCAGCTAGAACCATCATCTGCATCAAGATGCCAAATTTATGAACCTAATGATAATAAGGTAAACAAGGAACTGATTTTTGGTATTTCTGAACAATTTTGAATTAATTGTTTCATAATCTACGCTTGCAATTTGAATGTAGAAATGGAATTGCCATGCTTTGAGACTAACAAGTTATTGTTGTTGCAAGGAAAGATAATATTAATTGTTTTGGTAATGGTGTTTTGTTTTCTTTGGTTATTCCTCCCGTGTTTTGACTGAATTCAGGTTATCTATCTTGCATTTCTTTTCACGAATGGTCCATTTTATCCTGTCTCCAAGCCAAACATGAGCCAACACATTTCAAGATATAGTTTTCCTTTTTGTAACTATACCTACATGCTTAATCATCTCACATGAATATAATAGAAACATGCAAATGTGTAGTACAAATACGTATGGTGTGGAAATTCAATAAATTCACATCAGAACAGTAATGACAGACATATTTGCATCTCCACTTGGATGGATCCAATTTTGTAGCATGGTAATAATTTAAGATTAGATAGACAAACAAACAGATTAGATAAATGGTGAAAGCAATTTTGTGTCATAGCATTTAAGTATATGGACTTTGATTTGAACTCATATCATTGGGATCTTAAAGATCAAATTTTCCTGAATTTCTTAATGTAACAAAAAATATAATGAAATATACCGTTGTCACCATTATGAGATCCCATTCTTACTAGTAAATGAGTATACCTTTCTCTAACTTAAAAAAATATTTTGAAAGGTGTCTATAATAAAGCGGAATTTCTTGCAAGATACTAAAAGAGTGATTCTCTTTCAAAGTTGCAGAGGGTCCAATACATGGAGAATATAGTTTTGTGAGGTGTTCACTTTTTTTGAAGGCTTTAATTGGGATGACATTTCTTTTTTGAATAGACCATTTTATAGTATGATTTTATTTTTCCAAGTAGTTCAACCTTATAATTTAAGCTGTAAGGAAGCATTTTCCTTGTCAATTTTCTAACGGGAGAACACAAATTATAAGTCCTATTTATCCATATGCCTCCCACTTTTTCAAAGACTACTATAGTTGAAATGGTTAACACAACACAACAATTAAAATTTGGAACAAAACATAGTTCAGGAAGTTCCTTGCTACTTAACTCTTACAAAAACTTAGGTGAGAATGAAAAAAGTACACATCTTACAACAAAATTGAAGACCACTTTACAATTCAATGTCCAATCTTCAACCTAGATGTAAAAATTAACATTACAAAAATCAACAAAGGAATTGGAATGAAACAATATATTAACTTGTTGGAATGCCTTACCTGATGTTGTGGACCGTCTTGTTGTTAAGAGTAGATAATATGACAAGCCAGATGATATGAAACCTTAGCTGACTTAGTTGTTTGTACATCATAGATTTGTGGTTTCTCTTTCTCAGTGGCATAGTGATTCTCTAGATTTTTAGTCCTTTGGTGAGTTGGTTCTAGACTATTACAATTTTGGATATGTTAGAGTCACTCAAGGTCCCAAGCTCGCGAAATCACCTGCAAAACCAAAATAACCTTTTTGTAAGAGAGAAAGCAAGAGCATAAATTTGCCAATAATGGATGCAAATATATTGGATCAAATGTGATCAATGATGTGCAATATGCAATACAAAATGTACATATGAGACCTTGCTTATACAGGTAAGGTGAGAGACAGGATTAGACAAGATCATGACGAGTGGCTTAATCCTATAACATGAGACAACAAAAATTAAATGACCTAAGACACAAGAAGTAAATGACATAGGATAAGATTTAGTGACAACTAAGACTTCTATAAAGATTCCTAGGCTTCTAAGTAAACTTAACATGTGAATAGGACCTACTAGGTGAACTAGTTAGGTAAAAAACTTTATTCACACCGACATCCCCCCTTAAGTGCAACTTAGGAGAAGTAAACAAATGCAAATGATGCAAAGATGATGATGGGTCCCGACTATTAGGCCATGTTAGGTGCCCATGTACAAATGCTATCTCTCACAAATGGAGAAAAGGAGAAAACCTAGTGGGATAAAACTTAACTCCAAAAGAGAGAAAAGATGCAAACAAACATGAAAAAGTGATGGATGGAGAACTCAAGACACCCCAAGGATGAAATCCATCACAAGCATACAATCAATAGCCGCCCCCCCCATAAGAGGGAAAGAGAGAGATTATGTAGCCCCCTCACAGTGTGTGGTCTCCTACAAATATGGTTAATGCTTGAAGACAAAACATGATTCAATGCCTACAAACAACATTCCTCCCATTGAGAAGAAATAAAACCAGGGAAACTTGAGGACGCGTCCCCAACATTTTTTGGGCTATCCCTGTTTTCAAAACATTTCGGGGATAGGGTATGCCTAAGGGACATCTCCAATTTTTGGAAAAGCATAGGGGACGTCTTAGAAACTTGGGATGTCCTAGAAAACAAAAGGGGATGACCAACCATCCCCATAAAAAAACAAAGTTTTGAAAAAAAGAGTAAGTCTTAAAAAAAAATGGACTTCACATGCCAACAACCCCCAAACCCCAACTCGTCTTGAATGAGGAGGAAATAAAATGAGTTTTTCTTTGTTTTTGTATTTCCACATTGTACTTGAAAGTGAAACTTGCAGCCTTTGAGCATTTTTTGTAACTTATATACCATTTTTTAAATCACATGCATATTGACAATGAATTATCAAAGATATTAAGTTTTTTACATTTGCTAATTTGTTTGACTCTTATGTGAACTCTCAATTCAACAAAAATATTATGTATTAAGTATCTATAATGTATATGATGAATGCTTTATCAATGTTATCATATGAATATTTGAAATTTTTTTATATTTTAAATTTTTTCTATTTTAATAGAGCCATCCCCTGCAGTCCCCAAAAATAGCCCGAAGAAAAGCCATCCCCAAAACTCATCCCTTGTCCTTGTCCTCGTCCGTGTCCCAAAAACTTGGGGTAACATAAAATAAAACAAATATAGATGCACGAATGCTTTCCATTCTGGATAGGAATTGAAGGGAAGAAAACTCAAAATGTATGAAGTCTTTAAATTCTGCCATGAAGAACAAGATCCAAAGACAAACATATCTCCTTTGAAGACAAAGGTGCCTCTTCCAAATGTTGCTCAAAAGTGTCTGCACACATGTCAAACTGCAATGAATGATCATGTGGAGAATGAATAAGAGGGTCTAAATGTTCCCTCACAATAACTAAAGAAAAATCATCTTCATCAAAGAGAAGATGTATGCAATCAATGGTGTCTCCCAAATTTGAAATGTGGGATTGTACATACTACAAACAAACCTACAATGTCTGTCAAGTACTCATCTTAAGTAGCCATATCTAGAAGACAATGTATATCCTGCTGCACTAAATTATAAGAAGCCATAGATGTAGCAACATAAGTATCATCAAAAGCAACAGTAGATGGAGGAGATGATATCTCAATGCATGTCATTGAACTACATTGTTTATCCCCAAATGATGTCGTATTCACACAAGATTCTTGAGTGTGAACATCAAATGAATCTATTGATGTTGGTTTAGAAGAATTTGGCAAACTAATGCCATTGGCAATGCAAAGTTGTCTCAACTCATGAAGATCATAAATTTGCGATTCATTGAGTTCCTTTCACATGCATTCATCTATCGTATGTCTTTTCTACCCACAATATCACAACTAATTTTCCATGGATTAGGATACACGATTCAAACCAGCAAAAAACACAAGATTACCCCACAATTATTCAATCATGAGACCCCACCCAAAGGATGATCTGACACTTTATATGTAGTGCGATAACAATTTCAAAATGCTTTCTAGAGTTTACAATGCCAAGATGGATCAAATATGGAAAAAAAACAATAACATCTCAGAGTGAGATCCTCAAATTGAAATTACAATTTCTTAATATGATCTAGACTCAAAATGAAGCATTCCCAAAAGAACAAAACTTCTCTAGGTGTCAAAATGTCCAAGTTATCAACTAGAATGCAAACATGCACAAATCTGAGTAAAATACACTTAGGGTTGAATTTGGAAAAAATGTATGGATAGAACTGTAGAGCTCCTCAATACTTTTCCAACACCAAAAGGATTGCAAAAATTGGATAAATGAACAAAAATTTATGAGCTTAGAGGTCCAAAAGGAAGATCTGATTTCAATCAATAATAAAATTCACCTACAAAAAAAATTGGAAAATGGCTTGCACCATTGTGAAATGCGAAATGCTCAAAACTAGATTTCCGACGATATCTTGTTTTCAAAAATTCGACTCTTGGATCAAAAGTTATGCATTTAAAAAAGGGTCTAATTTGGCTTACAGGCACGACTCTTTTGGCAAAAGAATTTTGTCTCAAATTTATCCTACATCAAAATAAGACAAACTATATATCAAAATAGGGGTTTTTGAGCCTTTTGGACATAATGACAAGGTCAGATTGAAAGTTTTCCAACAAAAAACTATTCACCAGATTTGAGCTTCAAGGCCATGCAGATTTGGCTTCACATATTCAATTTGGACAAAACAAAAGGAAAATTTGAATTTCTTGATCGCTCTAAACTCAATGGTGAGTTTAGATTTGCACCAACAACCTCCAATATAAACCTGCAATACAAAGCTACAAAAATGAACCCCCCAAAATCTGGTATTTCTATCAAGTTTTTTATAATTCTCTTGGTCATCATATGATGCAAAAGAAGAACATACTCAACTTTTCAAGATCCACCAAGATTTACAACCTAGGAAAAGCTCATGCACAAATCACTCTCAAATCTGAGAAGAGGATTTGCAGATCTAAAGCTTTGATAGTATGCTAGAGTCACTTAAAAACGCAAGCTCTTAAGATCATTTGCAAAACCAAAATAACTTTCTATAAGAGAGAAAAACAAGAGCACGATGCAAATATATTAGATCAAATGTGATCAATGATGTGCAATATGCAATACAAAATGTACACACGAGACCTTGCTTGTATAGGCAAAGTGAGAGATAGGACTAGACAAAATCATGATAAGTGTCTAAATCCTATGACATGATACAACAAAAAATTAAATGATCTAAGACACAAGTAAATGACATAAGATAAAATCTAATGACAACTAAGACTTCTAGAAAGATTCCTAGGCCCCTAAGTAAAGTTAACTTGTGAATAGGACCTACTAGGGGATTTAGCTAGGTAAAACACCTTATTCACATCAATATGATATCCTTGGGAAATGTTTTTGATGTGATTTCTAGAGGTACGATTCCATTCAATCCATTTTTTGTCTATTATTTCTTTATTATAGCTCTCATAGGATTTTTAAAGAAAAACAGGGCAAACTTACATGGATTTTTACATATACAAAAATTAGATGCTTGATGAGCATTCCACATAATTGATTCAGTAACTCATTGATTATATCTTTTAATATAGCACACATAGGATTTTCAATAAAAATGACATTGCAAAATAAAATGGCTTTTTAAATACAGAAAAAATAGATGCCTGATTAGCATTCCACATTACTTGACTTAGTAACTCATTACTTAACGACTCACATGGTGGCAAGAACTTTTGCACCCACTTGATGCCAAACACCAAGCATACATGCATTGATGGGATTAATTCAATAACATCATTCACAGCTTGCTCTTTTTATTTGTTATCAAAAATACCTTGTCAAGCAGTGGTTGCATTGTACCAACTTGTAGGTCAATCAATCCACAAATACATGAATTATTTTGTTAAGATGTATATTAAGCTTGGATCTACTAACATTGATGAAATTTTGTAGCTTAAAGCTATAGGAGAGTTGTCGCATACATCCAATTGAAGATTGATCTTTTTTATCTTCTTTCGAGTATGCGTTTCATTTTAATTAAACATAATCAAAACAAAAGGCCCAAGAACATCTGATCAGTAAAAGTAGCTAACAAAGCTTTAATATCTAAGTTTACCCATTTCTTTTTGTGCACTTATTTGTTCTAGCACTCACACTTCCCTTTATCTAAATCTCATCATAGGCCAAGTCCAATCAAAGACTGCTTGGCCCAAATCACTATTGCTAAGAAGAGGATTATGAATATCAGAAACGATGGTATGTGAATTGAGCCTAAAACTTTACTTCTAATGAATCCAGGATTTAAGGATCTTGGGCCCTTGGTATGCTTCCATCAAATAAGCACCTCCTTAAGAAGCCAGCACCTCTCTTTTCTTCCAAGGGAAAAAATATGTTAAGTATCTCCATATTCAAGTAAAACCCATTTGCTATTCTGGTAGAAAAATAAAAACTCATGACAGAATTCTGGAAGCGTTGGTGGAAGTATTTCAACAGATCATCTCTAGACACTTGGCTTCTAAATTACAGCTGCCTCAAAAGATGGGGGAGGTTTTGAAGAGGCCATCGTGTCTCCCCATTAATGCCTCTACTGGTTAAGATCTCAATACAGACTGTGGTTGTAAACCTACCATTCTGAATGGGAAAAGGATTGGATATAAGCAGGGCGATCTTCATGCATTCTTGATACACTGTAAAAGCTGTTTTTGCATGCTTTCCTGTTGGCTTTGATTCGTTTCAAATTTGGAGCAAATTCAAACATTTTGGAACTCTTGGAATTTCAACCTTAAACCACTGCTCAATGAACCTGTCATGGAAAGCATGCGGTATTGATTTCTCTCCTATGAAGAAGGTTAGTGGAGGAGTCAGAGATGCCAACCTTGGTCTTGTTTTAACCACCAAGCCTTGAGAAATGCTTTACCATTTATTTAATCTATTTCCCATAACATGTTGCAACTACCTAGATTGTACCCCCTATTGCTCTTGCAAAATTTCTCAGCGTAAATAGCTTGCTATAGATGTAAAAGGGTTTTATTTTGCGGTTATTATTTATTTTAGTTCCTTTCCTAATCTTTGACCTTTGCATTGCAGCGAAATATAACAGCTATAGCCCAAAGAGCTATGGGATATTGTCGACATTCAGCAGATGTCATTGAAGCTTTAAATGGGGTGAAGGTCAGTTTTCATTGTATTTTTATCGTGCAGACAAATTGATGTACACTATTGCCATCTGTTTCTTATGTTTTTACTTGATGAGCAGGAAGAAATGGACCCAGGAGAGTTCTCATCTTTCAAGGAGCGCCTTTCCTATTTGCAGGTGTTGTTTCTGTTTGGTGCTAAGTTTAAGCCCAATCTCTATAAGTTGTCAGACTTAAAACTAAGGATTGCATATGCAACAGGTAACAGAGAAGAACAGAGTTTGCTTTGGAAAATCTGGAATACATGGTTGGGGCCTCTTTGCTCGCAGGAATATTAGAGAAGGAGAAATGGTATTGCCTTCCTTTCCCCTATTCTGCAATAGGATTTCTGATTTGTTGTATTTGAAGGATCCAATTACTTGGTACTCTTCTCAATTTGAATTTTTTATTTAATTTTTTAATTCTTTCTCATCATTAGTCTTTCTAATAGACAATACTTCTTTTGCTTCATCTTTGTATTCCCTAGTTAAAACTTGATAATTTGTGGTTTGGTATTCTAAGTTAGGAGTTAATGGGTTGATCATACAAACTATGGGCATGGTTTGAAACATAGCTTTCAAAATTCTCTGTTTTGCTTATTTCATGTACTGGTGTGAGCAAAGCAAGGGCAATGTATAGCTGCTCAATACTACTCTGGATAGCTTTGCTATTTCTTCATAGTCTTGAATGTTATTTTTCACAGCGCACTTAAATGTTGTTGAAAATAGAGTTGTCTCGCTTTTATCCTGGCATAAAATATTATGGATGTTAATTTTCATAGGTTGTGGAGTACCGAGGTGAGCAAGTAAGAAGAAGTGTAGCTGATTTGCGGGAAATACATTATCGTTTGCAAGGGAAGGATTGTTATGTGAGTATTATTGCTTGATCTATTTTTTATGATTTTCTGAAATACTTTGTGATCTATGCATTTAAACTTTTCTCTTTAAAATGTTGAATGGGATGAGCTTCAGTGGTAAAAGCAAACGGGTTTCCACAGCAGAACATCAGGTTTAAAACCAAACATACATGATAAAGTAGTGAATGTGAGTAAAATACTGCAACCAGCATCCATCCTGGGTGACTTTGCAGGAAGAGATACCCCTTAGTCATTGCATCTAAGCCAAAGGTTGCCCCTAAAAAACAAGAGAATTTAACCAAAAAATAAAGATCTGGAAAAAACCTTTGTTTATATCTCATGCAATACATCATATGCTAAGAAAGGGGGTGGTTGAGCAACCGTCAAATGAGTTTGGATGATGTTATAAGAATTACTTGGGTGTGTGGATTTGGTGAATGCAAGGTATGGGTCTGAAGCACCTAGTGGGGATCTAAGAAACTTGGGTACATGGGCATAGGGGCTCAATTGTTTATTATATAAAAAATAAAAAAATAAAAAACATGTAAAATATATATGCATGCATGCATTGCAATTAAATAAAATAAAAAATCGATAATTTCCAGTTCAAAGCTAGGCTCAAGGCTGGATAATGATATAATAATGAACACAAATACATCCAAAATGTAAGTTTCAAATTTAATAAAAATATCAAAATATAGCAGCTGTCAGCAATACAAGAGTAGAAGATAAAAAAGAGGAGGAGGCTATGTCTATCAGCAACAGCATGATGGTGAGATATCCAGATAAAAGATAATCAAAGCTATTCTCAACTGTTCCCTTGATGGAAAACATGCAGCAGGTATTAACAGGCAAGAAAAAAAGAAATTGGATTAATGTCTGTAATATGTATGATTCAGGAAGGAGGTCGATGGGACTTGACAAGGACATAAATTTACAATACACATAGCGTAGTAGGAAATTCATGCATTCTCTCTAGAAACAAAACAACCCATGGAAGTTTAGGAAGCACTTAATAATGACCCAGTTTTATCCAATAGGACAAAGGATGAGCAACTCCTGAAGGGTTAGTCTTTTGAGCAGCAATGGGAAAAGGATGTACAAGACTGCACATTCAAACTTCACAAATAATTAAATTTCTTCAAATTGGCCTCGGCATATGAGGATGCATTGTTGAGGTACATTGGTGGCTTGTATGCAAATGCTTGCAACAAATTGATGTTGCTTAATGTCATGACCTCTGAAGATGCCTACAAGAAGTTACTGTCAGAGTCATCTAAAGATGACACCATTATGTATTGATGAACTGACTAATCATTTTGTGGCTAAGGTCATGGAAAGAATACTACAAATATGATGTAGGAGAAACTATCTGCAAAGATAGGAAGAAGAGAGCATGCCACAAAAATGGCTACTAAAAAAGACCATGGGAAACTTTTAATTGTGTTGTGCTTTATGAACCATTCATTATGGAGCTCCTTCACTCATTCATTATCAAGTAGGTGGTATTTTTCATAGTGTGTCAAATTATGTGATGTTTTATCAAGATTCAACTACATAGTTTTTGAGACAATCTCATTTACCCATATTTAATGCTTAGTAGTTTGTAAGAACCCATCTTTGTTAGAATTTTCTTATGAGTTAAAACACAAAACTAGGAAAATGAGTAAAGATATTATATTCATTATGATGGAACATATTACAAAGAGTAAAATAATAATATAAATATATAGGACTTTTGGATGCATGACTCAAGGAAGTGACATTTCCGAAAGGTCTTAAGTTAGCTCTCAATCACTTCCAATCAGGAGGTGTATTAACTTGGCCTAATCAAGACATAGGTGGCACCTAATTGCTATCAATGCAGTGGTGGTGCTTGAGTACCTTCAGTCAAGGTGTACACATGCCATTATTAGCTACCTAGGTGAGGGAAATTAAATATTCCTAATAACGCACATACATATCTATAACACAATTTTCTAAGTTATTAGAGAAGATTTTCACTACTTTAGAAGCAATATAGTCACATAAATGCTACCTATTCCAAAATGTTCATATTTAAATATATTTTTATCATTAAAACATAATTCAGATACATTGATAGTTTGATAGAATCATGTGCTATAAAAAATATCATCATTGTTCTCTCGAAATTGGAGTTTTAGATCAAGATTCTCTAAAGAGTTAGGATAGTTGGATTGAGTACAACCACCAACTAGATTCTCAAAAGCAAATGAAGATTCACTAGAGGATCCTCCTATTATGTTGAATTTTCAATAATGTGATTGAGATATGTCAATGCATTTATGGATACATTAATGTCACTCATTTTAGGTTGTACATCTCAAAGTCTAGTAGGTCTCTTCATGTAGTCTGTGGAGGAATGAGACAAGAGACAAAGATTGGAATGAACATATACAAGGTCTTTTCTAGTTGCCAACCTATTATGTTTCATAGAATGGATGAAGCCATATGTGCTTCAATTCTTCTTAAATGTAGAAGAACTTAAAACTTGTAAAAAAAAAATGATATTAGAAGTTACAAAGACACAAACAATCAAATAAAAAATAAAATAAGAAATAATTTAAATTAGAATATAATTCATATATTGTTAAACTTGCAATAGAAGTTTGATAGCCAATTTTTGCAAATGTTTAGTTGTGGCACCATGAAAGTTCCACCACTTCATAGGGTTTGTTGGCAAGATATAGAGGGCTATGAGGCACTATAGATATAATTTGGGTCATTTTTAGACCCATATATCCATTATTCCCACCTAAATAGCCTTAAAACACCTCTAATATGCAAAAATAAGCTATAAAGTGTAAATTATCATAGGAGAAAAGGTAAGTTCATGGGAATAAGATAATTAAGTGTTATTACAAAAGGATATGATGGAAAGGCATTAAGAGGTTATAAAAGAAGGAAAATGTGAGAGATGAGAGCGTGAAAGAGTGTGGAATCATGTGAAATCATATGAATTAAATGTATGTGAGAATAAGGAAGATGATAAGGTTGAGTAAAGCATGAGGAATTAATTATAAGACATGCATAAGCCATGAAAGTATATTAATATATGATGTTATGGGTGTGTATATATGAATGCATATAATATATTATAATTTGGTTTATACTTATTGCATAGCAAATTTCTCTCTTTTTATTGCACCACATTGAGGTTTACTACATATAACAAAATATGAACCTTAGACTTCGATTAAGGTTTTTCTGTTTCTTTTTTAATTTTCTTTTGCATCAACATCTACATAAGTTCCATCAGAGGATGTGAAAGTCCCAAATTCACCTTGAATCTTTGTAGCAACTTTAGGATCTGTAAACACTTTTTTGAAGGTCTTTTTATATATGTCAACTACCTCAACTTACATATTTGGTGCTGTCCTGTTTGGCAATGCCAACATATCAGCATGGTAGTACTTGGGGTTTGAAGCATAAGCCAAAAGTTGCAAAGTACTCATTTTATCCCATCTCTTCTTGATTATCTCATATATCTATTTATTAAAAAATTCAAAGGTGTCTTGCTCTTTTTCTATAGTAATGTCTTTAACCTACACCATCGTATCTATGCAATCATAGATGTCACCCAACATTGGTTTATCAGTGTCACAACAGTGAATGAGGGTATATATCGGTTTAGTGAAAGAGAGCACATAGTATATTTGAGTCCACCAATCATCATCAAGAATTAGTGTTATAATATTATTTGCTTTGTCTGTTTGAGATTGCTTCCAAACTACCCAAATACCACTAATCACCATACTTTTCAAGGCTTCTTTCACATCCAAAAGCCTTTTAAGAACAATGTAGTGTGTGGCAAAGGAAGCTTCAACCACCTATAGTTAAAAAATAATAATTTTTTAAAACATAATAAATATTACATAGATTTCAAAAGAAGTTAACATTTCATAAAAATGATATATTTGAATATTTCTCATACAAAAGAAAATTTATCTTAAGCAACTCCAACTTAGTGAATTGTCTATAAATGGCTTATGGCATGTGATGATTACAAATAAACATTTGAATTTTTTTGGCTTCTTCATAAATCTTTTGTATCCATTGAATATTGCCAATTTTTTGTAGCATTAAGCTTAAAGAATGAAATTAAATTCTTTGTAGCATTAAACTTTGATGCTTGAACACAATTATTGGCTTCATCTTGTTCTTTTTGATATTTTGCAATTTTTGTAGTTGACAATTCTTTGTTGGACGACCATCAACATTTGGACAAGGACATACAACATACCCTTTCCCTGTTATGTGGCGAAGGTGCCCACAAACATTGGTATAGGAACCTCTTGTGATCTTTTAGACACTCATGACATGTCTATTTATAACCTCCACCTTGAGTTTTGTCAAGAATGGTGACATTTCCACAATGGAGATCTAGGGTCCAGTTTGATCCACTTGTCGTTTTTGATGCTTTGACATTGGATGATGATGATGCCATGATTAATATCTTGTAATAATTAAAATTTTAACAAAATTATAAAACCTAAATAATTTAAAATTGAATTTATAAAATCCGAATTATTATAAATTAAGTATTCAACTTCAATAATTTATAATTTATATTTAATATTTTACTATTTTAAATTTAATTTTACAAAAATATACAAACTAGGAATTTGTAATTATATTCACAATAACTTTTAAATTTAAATCTAGTGTAAATAAAGTAAATATTATTAATATTATTAATTAAAAGTATATTTAAATTTTAACATTTAAATATAAAGAATGATAATTTAAACTTAAAAATAAAAAATTACTTTCACATTTAAATATTAATTAAAAAAAAATTATAATAAAGAAAAATAAAAATAAATCAAATAAATATATTATATTATTATTGGATTCCATTAAAATTATAAATTAATACTAAATTATAATTTATTACAAAGAAACTAAAAAATAAATATAAATTATTTAGAATGGTTAAAATAAATTATAGGTTTATTTTCCTATGCTCTTTTCATAGGGCAAAATAAAAAACTCATTTAATAGTGGATGGCATGGAGGGGATCGATCCATTCAATAGTTTAACAAATTAAAATTTCAAAATTCGGAATAGAGACAATTGGTGAGCAGCAGTAATAAACTCTTACCTTATGGCGTAAAGAAGTCGTTCTTCCCTTGCCATTGTGCTAGTAGCAAGAAAAAATACCCACAAAAAATGTGAATGCTGTATAGATTCACTCCGGCTAGGTCTATATAGAAGTTTATAAAAAAAAAAAATCAGTTTTTTCTCCATAATTTTGGATTTTACAGCAGTTATGTTAAGATTTGGGGTAAGGTTTTTGGGCATCTGAATCCCTTTGAATTAGGCATTGCTGAAAGTAGGTGAGATTTTTGGACATATGCAGGTACCATATCCGCAACGCATCAACGCTGTACTGTATCCGTATTTGTATCAGGTAAGGCGGTACATGTACTATGGGAGGGATGGTGGCATATCCTGCAACTCTACTTATATTAGTGCATTTACAGTGAGTCCATTAGATGATTTTGCATAATAATCCGTATGACAATTAGAAGATGATGCTTTATAGTTTATAATTATATAGTGATGCACATAGAAGTCCCACAAAATCTATTTCAAAACATTACTAAACGGGTACCAAAAGCTAAAACAAATTATGCCATATGAAAGAGTGGCACCAACTTTCCAATGCTTGCAAGAAGCAAAAAATAGACAAATGAGTCAAAAGATGTGATGGTTGACTGCTTCCATAAAAATACTTATCAAAGGAAAAAATGAGACAGGTGATGTAATGCTGACTATGCATGCATACAATGACATGGCAAATGCTAATGTTGGCATTGATGTGGTAATGCAGTACAAGTGATAGGTGGCAAGTATTTGTATTATAGAATAAGAAAGAGTAAATTTTGGGATGATTAGCCCCCTTTTTAAAACTTTAACTCATGTAATAAAGTTCTGTTTTATTTGGAGCTTTACACATCCACCGTATATATGCTCCCCTCACAAAAAGACAAGGAACATGCACACCATCAAAATTATTCATCTTTTCAGAAGAAAATAGAGAATATCAACGAGGAATGCCTAGCGCTACATAATGGTTATCACCCTTTTTGTCTTTAGTCTGCATAAATCAAAACAAAGGAAGCATGTATAGATCAATGTTAGAAGAGGACATAGGATTTAAAGGACCGAATCATTTAGTGGAAGGGAGCATGTGAATAAGAGAGGGTGGCTTTTCATAATGGAAGCGCTTCCTCCTATGGGGAGCACTCTATTAATATATTAAATGGTGCCTCTTCCACAATGCAAATGTCATATTCAATTTTTAAAGTGTATACTGTATACAGGTTTTAATCTGCCTTGAAACACAAGCTATTGACTATTTGTAGAAGTCAAATGGGGCAAAAAATTTCTTGTGACAAAGAAAGACAATCTGAAAATCATAGTCAAATTTCATTTTTGGGACCTGTTGATGCGTGTTTTGTGACACACACGAACACTCTAGAATAAAGTGTCCTTAGACGCTCTATCCTCTCTTGATAAAAATCACCTTTCGTGCTAAGATTGCGAGATAGGTCACAAGGCAATTCCAATGTTCCAAAGTTGGGGTGCGGATAGGCTCTGTGGTAGTTTGTGATTTGTTGGTAATCACGAGGGGACTTACGTTGGGCTTGTTCAATTCACAATGAAGGTCTAGACAATAAAGCTCTATTGTTTGGGTCATGGGTCAAACAAACTAAAAAAAAGGAGAGATGAGGGTTTAGAATTTCTAAGCTACTCCCTAAGAATCCAAGAGACGGTATTAACTTGGTGAAACCACTAACCACGCTTTGCTTCGCCACACTCAACGACAACTACACAAAGTGGGTGCAATCTTCTAGGGTTTTGTGCTTAAGATTTTCTTACTACGAACAACACCATCAATAGAACAATATTATTCGAAGTAAACATTGAAGCATACACATCAAAAGCTCAGTCTAACTTTACGCATTGAATGAAAATCATCCATTCAAAGAAAGTATGAGCAGAGTTACACCATAAATTAATAATTATCAAATCTTGCATTCGTCTAACATACATGAAATAAAATCTAAACTATGATGAGGGATAAGAACCATGCCAACTCCAAAATAAGAGAAATAATCACCATCAATTTGAACAATGCATTACTTATTACTTTGGCAGTCATATGCAACAATTTACTTATCTCAACATGTTTTGCAACATGCTCCCATGCTTTACAAATGAGGGACGAGCTCAATTTATAGGCTCCCCAATTACAATTCAATGGCCAAGATTACAAAATAAAACCCTAATTAGGGCTTATCATAACTAACTCTTCTCGACCAATGAGAACATTACACTTGGGACACTTGTCCTTCTTGCTAAATATGAACCAACAATAAAATAGAAAGTTGCCGTATTGTGGAGTGCAAGGTTCATTGAATCTGGACGTGTCAACTTGGAACAATTTGATTGGTTGAGGCGCCACTTCAGCAGGTTGGATGTCCTTCTTGGTCTCCATGTTTGTTTTTTCATGTTCTTGCCTTAGAATATTTTCTTATCATGCCAAGGGCGGACTTTGGAGTTGCTTGGATGTTGCTTTTATGAGAGAGGTCGAACTTCACTTTCTTTGCAAGTGTTTTTTTCAACCCCTTTTAACTTAGCCAAATTTTCAAATTTCCTTGGCTAGGCGTACTTGACCTTGTGGCTGGACATTTTCATGGCAGACTTGGAGCTTGTCTTGACATTCTCCTCTGGAGTGCGAACTTCATGCCAACTTTACCCTGGGTGAAATTGCACCTTGTCTTGGACATGCTTGAGAGGACTTGGCACTTGGCTTGCCATCTCCTTAGGCGGACTTCCTGCTGCTTTGCCATTTTGCAAACTACATGGCGGACTTGCTTGCCGCCTTGCCATTTTCTTCCTTCTTCTGGGGAATTTCCTCATTGCCAGACATGCAATTTGACTTTTTATATTTTATATTTTTCCAAAATTCTCAAATTTTCACACTTAGGCAAAAAGGACTTTAATTTCCATTTCTCCAAGTATTTTTTTTTTATGCAATTCAAGGCCTAGGCGCACTTGCCTTGTGCAATTTTTTCGTTTTACCGTGCTTGGGCGGACTTGCACTAGCAATTGCCATTAAATTTCACCAAATGGCGAATTTTCCTTTGTAATTTCACCACCTCCAAACGTCTTGTAGCGAACATCTTTGCATTCCACCCCTTTCCAACCTTCTTGGAGCGGACTTCATGTGTCTTTTGCCATTTTCACTTTGGGCGGACTTTGTAGCTTTCATGTCATCTCCCTTGGGGCGGACTTTGTCTTGCATTTGCACCTTCCAACCTCTTGGAGCGGACTTGCCAACTCTCCTGCATGTTTGCCTCGGGGCGGACTTCAACTTCTTTTTGCAATTTTCACTTTGCATATGCTGGGCGGACTTCACCATTTCTTTGCAAGTGTTGGGTGGACTTCACCTTCCTTTTGCAATTTTTCCTTTGGAGCAGACTTTGTCTTGCATTTGCACCTTCTACCTTGGAGCAGACTTCCTCATTACTTAGCATTTTTTTCTTTCAAGTGCTGGGCGGACTTCACATATCTTTTGCAAGTGCACGGGCGGACTTCATCTTCTCTTTGCAAGTACTTATGGCGGACTTTGGCTACATTTTGCAAGTGTTTATGGCGGACTTGCCAACTTTTTTACCATCTACCTTGGGGCGGACTTTGTCAATGCCTTGCCATCTACCTTGTTGGGCGGGCTTTGAGGTGCATTTGCAATTTCTACCTTGGAGCGGACTTTACCATCTTTTTGCAGCTTGCAAATGGCGGACTTCAACATGCATTTGCAATTTTCTCCTTGCAAGAGTTTGGCGAACTTCAACTTCTTTTTGTAGTTTTCATTTGCACTTTGCCATTTTTATCTTCTTCATGCATGTCCATGCCTTAGGCGAATTTTCTGGTTTTTCAAACTTTTTCACCCATTTTCCCTTGCAACCTTCTGAAGTTGACGTTGGCGAAGCCATGACCTGCACACTTTCCCGAAATAGAAACTTTCTAAAAATAGAAATTTTCCCAAAATAGAAACTTTCTAAAAATAATCCCTAAAAAATAGGGATCCCAGAATGTGCTAAAAATGCCAAAAAAAAGTCCCTAAAAAATAGGGGCCCGGGGTGGAAACCCTAAAATTTAGGAAGTGTCAGAATTGACTGAACAGACAGTCGATCTTCGTCCACCAGGCCTTCTAAGCACTTTGGCAACGTTCTTTCATTGATTCTGGTTCACAATCATTTCTTGACTCAGATGACCTTCAAAAATTCAAATTCCTCATTGTAAAAGAAACATGGTAATTAGTAGTTGCGACGCCAAGGCAAAAACCCAAAAAAGCAAAAAAAAACCAAGAGGGTCCCCATTTGCAATGGGGCGATGTGTGAAAAGGTCACAATAGGATCTCCCAAACACAATAGCAATGTTAACAATTGCTAAGGACATTCTGAAAAAGAATCCCTGCATAAAAAAAGCTTAGAATAGCTCCTACCCCTGCATAGATTTGCATGAACCAACAACTGATCCTATCTAATTTTATTGTTTTGGCCACAATAGTAAGCTTAGAATAGTTCCGTCATTCACTAGATATGCCGGAAACTTAGATCTACATGCTTCCATTATCAAAAATGGGACTAGCTGGACCTAATGCCTATGAGCTAATCACAAAATCTGGAAAATAAATAAAAATATTCTATTCAATATGATGGAGCATATTACAATGAGTAAAATACAAATTTATAGATCTCTTGAATGCATAATCAAGAAAGTGACATGTTTGAGAGGTCACAAGCTGACTCTCAATCACTCCCAATCAATACATAAGTCAACTTAGTCTAAGTGAGATAGAGGTGGCCTTGACTAAATAGAGGTGACATCTTATTGCCATCAATGAAGGATTCATTACACAATGGTGGCACTTGAGTACCTCAAGTCAAAGTTTACACATCATTATTAGCTACCTAGGTGAGGGAATTTAAATATTCATAATATCCTAGGTAAACTTAATTAATTAGTTGCAATATTACACTTAGGATGAACATTGCCATAGATGAAGTAAAATATTTACACCAACAATCTCTCATGAGCATGAATGATCCACTTAGCACTCATTGCAACTAAGTGATTTTCAAAGGGGTGAAGCATTTGGACTTTCTGGGAGGTCACATATCCTAGTACAACTCCAACTCAAGCAAGCTTGATCATGGATTTTCCCCCAAGATCAAGCCCACTTAGCTTGCCACCCCATTTGCACAACCTTTAGCAACTTTTGTTCTCTATGAACCATTAATTATAGAGCTCCTTTGCTCATTCATTGTCAAACATGCTCGAGTGGGAGTAGTACTAGGATGGGTGACCTCCTAGGAAGTCTTGACGCTTCACCCTTGTGAGCATCACCTAGATGCAATGAGTGCTAAGTGGACCATTTATGTTCATGAGAGATGGGTTCTTTTGAACCACTACTCATGAAACATGAATCAATGAGATCGACTCAAAAATTATGTAGTTCAATCTTGATAAAACATCACATAATTTGACACATTGTGAAAAACAACACTTGAAAATGAATGAGTGAAGTTCTATTATGAATGGTTCGCAAGGAACAACACTTGATGAAGTTTTTGCAAGCATGGTAGCAAGCGAAGTGGGCTTGGTGGGGGAGACTCCATGGTTAGGCTTGCTTGAGCCAGAGTTGTATTGTGTGGGTGACGAGCTAGGACGTCTTGATGCTTCACTCTTGTGCATATCACCTAGATGCAATGAGTGCTAAGTGGACTGTTTGTGCTCATGAGAGATGGGTTCTTGTGAATTACTGTTAATGAAATATGGGTTAATGAGATTGTCTCCAACACTACACAACTGAATCTTCATAAAACATCACATAACTTGACATACTGTGAAAAACACCACCTACTTAATAATTAGTAGTTGTTAAAGGTGGTCAACAGCTCCAAAGTGCTGTAATCATTTATTACTTGAAGTGCTCTCTGTTGTTGATTCTCATATCATCTTGGACACTTGTAATCACCTTAACAAATTAGATTTTTTTCCCTTTATTATCTTTCTCAGGATTTTTGATAGAGTTTGGTGAGTATGGAGCAAAGTTTTTTTGAAAAAAAAAAAGTTAGATAAAGATTTTCAAAACAATATATTCAACATGCATGATTGAATTATTTAATATTATTAAGTCTTCCCATTATGAACTCTGTTAACATTTCTTTATAATCATTTCCACCTCCTAATAGAATGTCCTTTGTTTTCAATGGATTGCATTTATCATCTTAAATTATCAGGTATCTTCAGTAATAGCAATTCATCAATAGAAGAAAAACTTATTGGCAAACACACTCCCGTGTATGTATGAATTGATAACAATATTTTGGAAATAATATAGAATCTACTCAATCTGGCATTGCGAATAGCTTTTTGGAAAATATTATGTAGGAATGTTGAGGTGGCAACCGAAACGGCAGCGATACATTGAAGGGAAAGATTTAAGTGCTGTCTAATATGTGCAACAATATAAGCATTTATCTTCTGTTTGCTATTTCTGAAGAATACTGGGTATTACCACTGCCTTAGATGCCTTGTTCTTTTACTGCAGCTGTTCAAAATCAGTGAAGAAGTTGTCATAGATGCAACAGAAAAGGGGAATATGGCCCGTCTTATTAATCACTCTGTAAGTATTCATGATTACATTCCTTCATGCGGGCTTGTAAATTACAACTTCTAGCAAATGGAAGTGGAGCTCACCAATAATGAACTTGTCCTTGCAACAGTGCATGCCTAATTGTTATGCTAGGATAATGACTGTTGATGATGAAGAGAGCCGAGTTGTACTGATAGCTAAGAAGGATGTTGCAGCTGCTGAGGAATTAACGTAAGTTTCAGACTAGCCTATTTATTTTATGTTTCATCATTTGAACCTGTTATTTATTTTGCTTAATGTATGAATCTTATATTATTTTTATATTGCAGTTATGACTATCAGTTTGATCCAGAAGAGCGTAAAGTCCCATGCCATTGTGGATCAGCCATGTGTCGGAAATTTATGAACTAGATCTAACATGCAATCTCTGAAAGTTGAGATTTTGTCCAGTGAGAGAGGTGGTCAACTTTGAGGAAATTAATTTATGTTTTCTCTGTTGAGTAATTCATTCAATTTATTGTAATAATTCTCAAGCCAAGGTAGCTTGAAATTAGAGCCATGCCGGCTATCATGTATAGTTAACTTGTGTTCGTTTCATAAATCTTCCAGATCAATGTATGATTTGTGTAGATTACATCTTGTTCAGTTCCTACTTAGGGGAGTCACGAGACTATTAAGGAATTTATACAGAGTTAACTATGTATCAATGAGGATAAGGCTATTCTTTCTCGTCATAGAGTTTCATCAATGTCATTCTTTCTCAATTTCTTCCTGATGAAGCAAGGAGACCTCCCATGGCTTATAAAAATCAATCATCTTGATTGAGCAACTAGCATTTGCTGCCCATTTTCACAAAAGGTGATCCAGTTTGAAGTTGGTCTGTAAATCAACATTTTGTGAGGGGAGCGAAATCAGTCTCTATCATCTCTTGGTAGTGCATGTTTGTCAAGTTATATAACATCAAAATATCTGGTCTTAAAAATTCATCGGTGCTGGAGACAAATGGGACTACGAAGTCTATTACTCTGTGATGGTGAAATTTTTTCTATTTGATGATTAGCTGAAATAATATTGTTTGTGAAAAGCAACGCCGTGTAATTTTAGATGATACTGATTTTTGTTTTCTTAGATGTGACAAGGGTGGGCTACAAAATTTAAGCTTTCATGTATGATGTCAACATAGTCATATAGTCTAGATACTTTAGCTCAAGTGAGAACTTGTGTGGTTTAATCCTCTATGGTGCTAAAGAGCATCTCACTCACGGTAGTACATGAACATTGCAACTCGATTGAAATCCATTTTTTGTGGAGGAGCATTTCTAGGGTTCCAAATGAAGGTTGGAAATAATTCCAATTGGCCTCGTATATATCAATATAAAGAATCAAAGGAAATAATATCTGGTTAAAGACTTGGGTGTACTTGACCACCATAAGCTCTCAGAGATGTAAAAGCTTCATAAACTGACAAATTTAGACGTGTTAAATTTCTGTGATATCAGGGATGCCCATCCTGATAGGGATGAGTTTCATTTATTGTTGTACCAGTCACTGTTGACGCTTTGGTTCAAAAAACTAAGAAGTTATGCTGAGTTTGAGAGAAGGCACCAAACCTCCTGTGTGTCTTACGTATATATTGTAACTCCAGTTTATCTCCATTGGTCTAAGGTAGGAGAAATTATGTTGCAACACAAAATCTTTATTTTGTTCGTTGTTTGGAGAAATGAAATGGATTTGTCATATGGAATACAGTTTCAATTCAGAAATAACATGCTAGAATGGAAAATGCTAGTAGTATTATGACAAGGGCTCAAGCTTTTGTTTTTTGATTGGCAGAGCTACTTAAATGTTAGATGGTTTCTAAACAAGACCGAAATAGGAAAGTCTTATTAGAAAGTTGGAATGTTCTACAAGATTAATTTGGAGAGACACGAACATGTTAGTTGATTGATCCTTTCATTTTGTTTGTATAAACCCATTTCAGTTGGGAGGACACTTAGTTTTCTTTCACAAGTCAATTGCAGAGCCCACATACTTGAATCTCAGCCATCTATTTGGTCAATGGCTTTCCTGCTAGTTGGCAAGACACCATGATTTGCTAGTAAAGTGCTTAAGTACATACACATTTGTTATTAGGAGTGATGGAACGGATGTGTTAAGTGCTATGTGGTTCTGATCAATTATCCTTGGAAGCCTGGTTTGTTTTTCTAAAATGGATTTATTGTAGAACATAAGGAAATGAAGGGTAGGCCATGGTTGTAGGACAATTGGTTTGTGGGCTCGCTTACAAGTGTGTCCCAAGTTTGGTTATAGCTTCCAACCTTTGGGATGGTCATAATGGGCTTATTTTGTAAGAGTTTTAGATACCTAGTGATATCCACACCATTGAAAATAATACCAAAAAGGATAAGAAGAATAAATCACTCATTTTTCCCCTTGCTACTCTTGCCACACCATGCAAGAGAGTTGCAACAGTCTAAGAAAACAAGCTTCTAATGGTACAAGAAATGAATGGCCTATATTGGCTCAAATGCCTAGTTTACAAAATGACACAAATCTTTTCCAAATAGGTTGGGCAAATCTACATCATTCAGTACATAGGAAGTTGTTCCACTTTTTATGCAATAACAGAACATGTATTAGACCAATAAAATTGAGAGTTGATTCCATAAAGCAATACTTTTTATTGTAGTTTTCTCATTTTATTTATCTTGAACTTGTTTTAAGGTGAAGGACCATGGTGTGGGAAGTTTTGTTCAAATGAGCATGTGCACAAATGGTTGTTTCGACACTAAGAATAAATAACTTTTAGGAGGTTATTAAAGGTTTGGGTCTTAATCGAATATTTGCACCTTTTTCTCAAATGTTCGTTTCTGTAATGCTCCGCCACACAATCCTAGAGGAAGTTTCAATTCACAATAAAAGCGTACTAATTTTTTTTTATAAAAGTGAATTAAACATACATGTTCATCTACAATTGACAACATCCCCTAAGGTTACATAACCGAGATTACTTAATTCCCCATTAACATACATTGAATTTAAAATTCATTGCATTAAACATCTCAAGTAGTCAACATTTATTCAACATAAATAAATAACAAGATAAGAAGATAACATCCATAACATATATCCATTACATGAATAACTGATTACAACACTCGTTCCTAGAATGAGTCATAAATACATAAGAGTTACAATTACATAAATCCACCTCATAAATACAAGAGGGGTAAAATCAACTTATTACATTTTGAAATACAACAGTGATAGAAATCAAAACAAGTTCTGCGAGCTGTCCAACTGGATTTCTCGCCACCACGAACTGAAGATCACGGGGGATCCAACGGTTTATGGTGCATGTTCCACCCAACCAAGTGGTCCCCGAAGGCCCACCCCCCATGCTAGGAGATAGTAACAACGCAACATGGACAACTAATCTGCTACCTCTAACCAAAGGCAGACTCATACTGACACATATTGACTGAACCAAACGCATGCACAATATAAGTCTAACACTAACATGGTCACATTGTTTCCAGACATAAAATAGATCAAGTATGTTCAGAGAACCATACACATAAAACAATAAACAACTGTTGTCCTAGACAGAGTGTCATCGCATAGTAGTCATGAGATCTCCTCTGAGCATTCTTCATAGGCTCCGGTAATCCTGGTGACCTCAACTGAACCCTGGCCCCATACTCACTCATGCGACATCAAATACCTCTCGTACTGACAAGATAGATGACTATGCCATTTCAGGCCTTCCCACTCATCCCAAGTCTAAATGAGCCCTTGTGTCTATGAGTGAGGAAAAATTATCTTGATTAGTGAGAAGTTAGTCATAATCTTCTAAGTACATTACTTTAATTATCACTTGTTTAAATAACTTCTGAAGGTTACCCGATTTACCTCTTTGGGTTCCGACGCCTAACAAAAGCCACTCTTCTAATGGACAACTCACCATAAAAACCATACTCCAAGGGAAACCCAAGCGCATACAAACATGATTAAACAACCACTCCAACTCTAGGAGGAAACAAATAATGAAACTCACTCCAAACATCTTGGAGGCAACAAACACATAGTCCACTCCTTTCACAGGAGGTACAAAACATCCTCATTCGTGGAAACTGGGTAAAAACTGAAAAGACACCATGCACTACCCAAGGGAAAAACAATTGGTTGACATAAAGATTCAACAACCCTCATCCTCTAAGTTCTTCTGGAAGATTTACAATTTTGGACTAACACTAAATCCCAAATTCCACAATGCAATTTGACGACATAGCTACAACAAGCATTCAAGTCATAATTCAAATATAATATTTGGATTTCTTAAACCTATACTCATTCAATAGGTAACATTTACAAAATCAAAGGCACGATAACAGGGTTAACTCAAATAATTATAAAACCCTTTTTTCCCCAATCACGAATATAAGGAAAATATAACAACAATGGGCAAAGGCAAGGAAATACGCTAATTTCGGATATCTTAAAACCATTTCCTTATCTAATGTTTCTCGCAAAAATAAAAATAATAACTTTACAAATTTTTATTAAAACAATTAAATTCCCTCTTTAAAATAAATAATTTTCTAAACCTTATCTAATCATGCACATTAATCATATGAGTTTAAATTGCTTTCAAAGAACCTTACATGCACTCCTATGCCTAAAACATAATATTAAATATATAAATATACTTAAAATATATTCAACATACTTCATATATTTAAATACATATATCATATTTATATTCAAAACTACGTTTAAAAATAAAGTCTACATTAAACAATGATTTTAACCTTATGTTTTACTACAAATTACCAGACTATTAAACTGTTTGATTCAAAATATACTCCAAACTTATATTCCCATTTTCCAATACATATATAATATATTATATATATATATATATATATATAGATATATATTAATAAATAATAATAATATATCTATTATATATATAAACCATTTATATTAATCTTACATATAAATAAAAACTATTTAAATAAAAACCAAATGCAAATTTTACAACAAAGTCAAAAATTCGCATTAACCAAAAGTGGACGGTGTAATGTCGATGACTACAAAGGTCAATCGCCGATTGTACATATTGTACAGTGGCTATAGAGCTTTGGGGAGGCCGCACTCCCCATGGGACAGTGCATCCCCCCCCATGCGGTGGGCGCACTGCCCCATGGGCAGCACGTCCTTCCCATGGGGAAGTGTGGGTGGTGGGGTACATCCGTCCCCACCACCCACTGTCAACATCAACTTTTATTTTGTTAAAATATCTATGACAGTAATATATATATATATATGTTGTGTATATATTTACACAGAATAAATTGACTGGTAAAATTGAGAGAAATAAATAAAAATAACCAGTTACAAGAAATTGAATAAAAATTTCCAGAATTCCTTTCTAAATTCAAGAGGTTAAAATTTAATTTCTTTTAAACCATTCCTTCAAATTTTCAAATAATTAAAAATAGGAAAATAAACAGATCTTGATTTTTTCATTGAAGGTTTTCTAAGAGGGTTTGTTTTCAAAAAACTAGATCTGATTGTTTTCAAAAGGGTAAAATTTTCATATAACAACCTAAATGTTTGAAGCACAATATAAGGTTTAAATTAAAACAATGTTTCAACAATTTCCCTATTTACTGAATTCAATCCTACAGTAAATTTAAACAATTTTTCCCAAATTTAGATTAATTTAAATCTAGATTCAATTAACAAATCCTAATTCACAATGATTTCAACAACAGATTCATAAACAATTTATACTATTTTAAACAAAACAAGAACCAGAAATACACAAATCAAAACCTGGAATTCGAAGCTACAGTAAAAGATGAATTTCTGATGCAAGCCTCCTCCAAAGATCTCCTGAATTTTTTTCAATCATGCAATAAACCCAAACAATCAACTGATCCAAAACTCAAATGATGTAATAGATTTTCCTCTAATCAATTCTCTGTGCAATTTCTTTTCCCAAAAATTCTTCACTGCCTTCAAGAAGTTTTTCCCTTCCAAGATCTTCTCCCAGAATGAATTTTCAACCAAAAATTCTTCCCAAAAACCTCTTCTTGAATGAATGCATGAATTTTCAATCAACTCTCCTTCTTAATTGAACATGCACTTCAGTCCTCAATCAAAAATATTTTAAACAACCTAAATCTAATTGCATGCAAAATTGAATATTACATATTAATTTAATTTTCCATTTTCGAAAACCCACTTTGAATTTAAAATGCAATCTCAATATCTTTCTATTTCTTTTGATTTAATTTAATTTAATCCAATAAACTTAATTAATTAATTTTAATTATTTAATAACTAAATTCAACCCTTTGGAGATTAAATTTAATTAATTAAATAAATTAAATTTTATTATTAACTTTAAATATAACATCAAAGCATAATTTTAATTTAATATAAAATAATCACTACTTTTAACCAATGCAATTATTCTAAAAATTGATTTAATAATTATGCATCTAACAAAATCAAATAACATTTAATATGGTAAAACTATAACTCAACAATCAGGATTGACGACACACTAAGGCTAGGGCGTAGACTTGACACATGTTACCTAGCTACTATCTCCCATTCAACTTAACCGTTAGATTGACACGCTAAAACCTGTGAAACCAGGTGGAGTCGATGTCATGTACTTGCAGCCGAAAACCAAGTAAACAACATCATATAATATATTCAACATATAATACACACCGTGAAAAAGAAATCACGGATTCGCAAGGCGCTCACAGGTGAGTGATGCAAACCCGTCCTCTTCACCAATACACTCATCAAAGACTGACATTAACATCATAATCAATAATCTCATAATAAAAACTCATGTTAACTCTATTGACACCATTAAACCATTAAAGCATGTGAAACAATAATAAGATCAACACATCACACAATAATAGTTGTCGCTCAATAGTAGCGATCAAAACATCATAACAAAATGTATCCAGTATCAAAGTAGTTGCAACTAAACATAGCATAAAGCAAACCGAACAAGAAGAAAAATGGAGGGGTATTACAGTTTCCATCTTCTAGGTTTGTTCCTCTTTCTTTTTGGACTTCGGGTTTCTTTCGAACAATTGTGCCTTTTGTCCAAAAGCCAAAATCCACTTGATTTATGATCCTGACTTCCATCCCCTTTTCTTCTTCTCCTTTGTTCTTTTCGGCCTTTTGGGTTTCATTTGGATTTTTTGGACCTTTGGTCCAAAGGTCCATATCTTTTTTTTCCTCAAGCCCGACTTCTTCCATTTTTGGAGTTTCAAACTCTTTTTGGACTTTTGGACCTTTGGTATAAAGGTCCAAGTTCAATTTTTGTCCCCGCTCTCGCCATCCTTGCATTTTGTTCAATTTTTGCACTCTTGCAAATAATTTTTATTAATGATAATTTCAAGCGCGAAGGCACAAAAAGGGCGACACTTGGCACAAGCTTTGCATGTCCATGGGGTAAAATTCACTAAGGTAGTTTTTTGTTGTAAAGAAGTGGAAAGGTCGCCACGTGGAGGTATTTGGTGGATTTCGCTTGCTTGCAAACTTTTTCAAAGAGTGCTTGATTTTGTTGCAAATGTGTTGAGGGTCAACATGTGTCATTGATTTTGCAAGCTTGCAAAATTTTTAGGCAAGTTCCTTTTTCAAGCACAAAGGCATGAGATGGCGACACATGGTAGCATCTCAATGATCTTGCTCGTTTGCAAGCCATTTAAAGCAACCTAATTTCAAGCGTGGAAGCGCAAAAATCGTGACACCTGTCAAGTGTGTTTCCGCGAACCCGCAAGCTTTTTGATGGGTGCGCATTTTTTGTTGTGAAAGCATGAAATGGCAACACGTGTCATGATTTCCATGAGCCCGCAAAATTCTTGATGTAGGTCCCATTTTAGGATGCGAAAGTGTTGAAATTGCAACATTTATCACCTTCTCATTGGTTTCGTGAATTTGCAGGAGCAATTTTATTGAAGACAAATGAAGTTGCAGAAGTGTGGAATGTTGACACGTGGTGGCATTTGGTTGGATTTTGTGAGTCCACAAGTTCTTTATGATGGGTCTAGTTTTTTACTACGGAGGTGCAAAAATATCGACATGTGTCCTCTGATGACTTAAGCAACCTTGGCGATGACTTTTCTTCGCAAGCCTGCTTTGATGGCGCATTCTTTGACTTTGACATGGTGCATTTGGATTGGCTGAGACTTTTCAAGGAAATTCAAACTCAATCAAGGCATCTGGAGTGTTGATTTTTGCAGATCTATGACCCAAATTCAAATTCGACAACGAGCCATACCATTTTCACGAGAGTGTTTTGCATTCATGGCCAAGCGACATTCCAACTACCAGATCAATTTTTTTAATTTGTAGAGCCAATTTTTGTGCAAATTTCCATGCCTTTATTTAATGCAAAAGCAACACCCATACTTCTCGCGTATTGTAGAGACATTCTTTTTGTTGCAAACCATTCATGGCCAGATTTCATGGTAGATTTCGCGGGAATTTTCTATTATGCAGTTGCAAAGGCCATCAATGTAGAGGCATGGTGTGCACTTTTGGGCCATTTTGGCAATGCTTTCAACATGAAATTTGAGGTCATATCCTCTGCATCCAATCCAATCGGATTTACTATTGACTGCTAACCCTAGGTTAGGGTTTGATTACAAAATATTTTTAGTTATGCCCGAACTATAAATGCAACTATTGCACTCATTTTAAGGGTTCTTACTCCGACTCCTCCTAAGATTTTTTCTAGCAAGCTCTACAATTGTAAAATTGGATTCTATGCCTTTATGTTAATGAAATTGACCTGTTTTCACCTCTTCTCTCTCTTGAATGTGTTGTGTGAATTCTTCTTACCTTCATGTTTGAGTGTCTTTTGTCACTTTCCATTTATGTATGAATGTGTTATTATTTTTTTATAGTTGTTGAATTGTGAATATCCTTCCTTTTAGCACTTGAACAACCCTTAACCTTCATGGTATCCTTGGAATTTCACAAAATGAAGAACTGTGTAAGCCTTTTGGCCTTCTCATTGATATATTATGTTGTCTGAATTAAGAAGAAACAAACTCTATATTGGTGTATCACCTCCCCTTTCCCCTTTTATGCATTTCTTCTATCCCTTTTCCCCTGAGTTGTTTAGTAGGGTTAGTGGTAGGGTTCTATGTACTGGGTTGGACCAACACATTTGTAGTTAGATTAGAAGAGGAAGCCAGCCTTCTTTGAAGACTTGACCTCATCTGGCAAGGTCCCACACCTTGAGGTCATTTCCATTGTATCATTGGAATGTTGAGCTCATGTTCAACATGGTGCAATTTCATGTGACAAGAGTTTTTGATACACCTGGTGGGACATATTTAAGTCCAAGCAATGCAAATTCTCCTCTGTTGTCCTGACCACAGTTCTTGGCAAGAAGGGGTGGACTAGTTTGATGAACTTTACCTCATTCTATTGAGAGAGTGGTACTGCTTTCAACACTTCAGCCTTGAAGAGGCATTCAACAAGTACTTGGCGACTACATTCAAGTAGGCAACCCCACAAGAAGTGGGTGGTCTCTATTGCAACTCAAAATTGGTCCCAAATCAAACCTACAAATTGATGCCAAGGATTCAAACAAGAGCATCTTCTAGGTGTATTTTCCAATATACTAAGCTATCATTTTTTGCATCTAGAAGAAATACACACTCTTTATCACTAATAAGGAGAAGTAGGGGTGTTGTAACCCCATCTCCTAGATCTCAATCTACACCTCCATTTGGTAGATTGTTTCAAGATAGGACACCTACTACTTAGATATGCATACCATTATTCCATATGGTTGTCCCTAGAAATCAAGGTTTTGTGTCCTTTAATGGTAGTAGTCCTCTTGTATTAGCCCAAAGAGATGATATACCTATATATTCCTTGGAAAGTATTCCACACTTCACAGGTGAAACATCTACTACCCCAACATAACACATCTTGGATGTGGAAAATATGTTTTGTGCACAATGTTACAAAAGATAATGTAGGTGTTAGACTACTAGCTACCTCACTAAAGGGGAAGGCATTATAGTGGTACATATGTTTGCAGCCTAATTCCATTCATAGCTAGGATGAGTTAGGTGAAAAACTATGTAAGCACTTTGAAGACAAGAGTGGTCATTTGTTTTTGGTAGAGAAATTGACCACAATCAAGAGAGCACCCCCATGAATTCATGGGACATTTTAATTATAGATTTTAGAAGACTTGGGATAGAATCCCAACCTTGGTGAAACCGTCTTCCAACTATGCATTTATGTGCTATCTAAGAGCTCTTAATAGTGATATAGCTGTTATGATTCAGTCTATGGGTGGGGTAATTTTTCCTGATGCATATGAAATTGCCATTAGGGCATACAATTGCTTAATACAAATTGGGAAATAGCTCCAAGGCCACCAATGCCTCTATTTCTAGAGCTTCTTCCTCAACAACCCATATTGGCTCTTATTCCAGTGGCTTCTACCAGTCAATCATCTACTCCTCTTGCTTTTCTAGATCAATGGAATTCTATGCAAACTTAAATTTGGGATTTAAATTATGAGTTGGTAACAGTAAAGAGGCAAACCCAAAATAATAAACCTTATTAGCCTCATAATCAAAATTATCCACATAATAGACAACCCTATCAAGGACAAAATCAATGGAATTATGCCAAACCCTTGAATAGTGTAAGTCCAACAACTACTAGCACTTCAAAGGCCCTGGTTCCAATCTAGAACAACCTAGCTCAAGAGCATGATTGGGGTTACCCATGCAATTAGCCTCATAATCATAATGCTTGTCAAAGTGGAGAATTTGTGCAAACCCTAGTGGTTTAGAATGAAACCTCAACTTTAGGACAACAATTTGATGCAAACCAAGTAGTTGCCACTAGACAAGACCATATGCAAGATGAATCTACATTGGTCAACTGGCATCAAGAGGATTTTTGTGGTATAAATCAGTTAAATATTGATGCAATAGTTCAGAACACAAGGTATAAGAAAAGAGTAATGGTGGGTGGTACATCTTCAATTGCTAGTCAAGCATCCATCCTCCAACCATCTCAAGAGGCTATAGTTGTTGGAACAATAGGTAGGAGAACTATCCTACAATTAGATCATCCTACTGGTAAGGGTAACAAGGCATTGAAACAAACTCAAATCACCCATTCAACAAAGTTGGATCTTGTTGTTCCAAAGGTTTCATCTAAGGTTAGTCAATCTCCCTTCAATATAGTTGATCAAATGAAGAAGGCTAACCTGAATGTCACTATGTGGGAGGCTTTGTCTATCCCATCTCAAAGGGATCTACTGCAACAAGCTTTAGAAAAGCTCAAGCAATCAAAGAATGTGCCAAAAAAGGAGTTAGCTACTCCATTAATTAGCCCAGTGTAACCCAAAGAAGAAGGAAATTCAAGTAAAATCTATAAGCCAACTCCCTTTTATTTATTTTTAATTATTGGAGATCATATAGAACATAACTATATGATAGATTTAGAGGCAAGCAATTTTGTTATGCCGAAGAAGGTGGCTGATATGCTTGGCATCAAGTATGAGCCTGTGTCAAAGGGAGTTGTACAATTGGATGGTACTGCTATCAAGACAATGAGAGTGATTAAGGACCTAAAATTGACCTTGCATGCATCCCTGGCTATACTGTGTTGCAAGATATATCGATCATTGACCTCCTTGTTTTCTTTGCCTTATGTTTCTCTAGAGAATTCATTACTAAGATAGGTGGATACCTATCTTTTGATTGATTTCATATGCTATTCAAAACTAGGTATGGTACCAAAGTAACCATTAGGGATGAACCAATTGCAAATGACCATATTGAACCTTACACTCCTAGTCTTATAAATATGAATTGCACATTGCATGACCAAGTGGATGAGAATTTTGTTTGTGAGCCTACTAGTTTTTTAGAGGAAGTCCTTGATTGTCTACTAGATGAATGGGGTAGTGCCTTTCAATTTGAACCACTTGCTAAGGCAAAAGAGAGACTGGTCTTGGCACTTACTACATTCATGAGGAAAATGCTCCTATCCTAACCTCTTGAAACTTCAAGAAGACCTTGAGGGGTTATGAAAACTATTCTTTAATGGCTTTAGAAATAAAAATGGTGCAGGTGTTGGTGTAATGTTGGTATCTCCAAGTAAGGAGAAATATTATTTCTCTTTTAGGCTTCAATTTAATTGCACTAATAATGTAGTTCAGTATGAAGCCCTAGTCCAAGGTCTCCACCTTGCACAAAGAAGGGGTATCAAATTGTTGTAGGTATTTGGAGATAGTGAATTGGTTGTCCACCAAATCATAACTTGGAAACCAAAACAAGCATGCTGACAGACTTGCAGCAGTTGGTGCCGAATTTGATATCCCAACCCATATTGCAAACAAAAGGGAGCAACATATCAAGCTGGTTGTAAGGCCTGTTGTCCCAAATAACTAGGTCACTTGGCAGGTTTTTGATAGTGATCAACAAATTGTCAATTTTCTACAGGAGGAGGAAAACATTTCTGGTAAGAATCAGTCTAAGTTGCAAGAACAATATGGTGATCAGATTATATAGCTGAGCAACAACGAGTTACCAAAGGGTCTCATCACCCTTGAGGGTATTTTCAATTTAGATGACTAGTTGAAGTAGAAGAAGATGAACCTAGTTGCAAAGAAGGGTGAATACAAACTAGTTACCATAGTAGAAGGAAGATATGAGAACTTGGGAAAGGTATGCTCTACTGTTGAACATGAAGTTTTCATGGATCTTTGCAATAGATATAGTGATATAGTTGCATCAACTTATGAAGACTTAAAAGGTTTTGACCCAAACCTTGCCCAACATACCATTGAATTGGACCCAAATGCAAAACCTGTAAGGCAAAAGAAAAGACGTGTCAATCCTAAAATTGAACCCCTAATGAGGAAAGAGCTAGCCAAGCTCATTGAAGCTAACATCATATTTCCCATTAAGAATTCCCCATGGGTGGAAAATATTCTCCATGTTAGAAAGAAGAATGGGGAAATAAGGCTTTAGAGACCTCAATAGGGCCTCTTTAAAGGATCACTACCCCCTCCCCTCAAAGGAACACATTCTACAAAAGCTTAGTGGTTTAGAAAGATTCTCTTTCTTGGATAGCTACTCAGGCTATAATCGGATTCTAGTTTAGGAATCTGATCAACATAACACAACCTTTACTACCAAATGGGGTATCTATGCTTATTGCAAGATGCCTTTTGGGTTAACCAATGTTGGAGCTACCTTTCAAAGGGATATGTACATGACATTTCAAGGTGTTTTAGGAAATTTGTATTGCTCTACTTGGATGCCATAACAATATTTTCAAAAGATGCAAGTGATCACTTTAGCCACCTTGAACAGGTCTTTCGGAAGTGTAGGGAGTATGGTATTTCCCTGAATCCAAACGAGTGTGTTTTTGCCACTGACCAAGGTTAATTACTTGGACATATTATTTTCAAATATGGTCAAGCTATTGATCCAACAAGTGTGGATTCCACCTAGCCATTCCAATTCCCAGCCATAAGAAAGGTTTGTTAAGCTTCTTGGGCACAACTAATTTTGTAAGAATGTTCATCCCAAATCTTGTTGCTTTGGTGAAGCTTCTTACCTCCATGCTTAAGAAGAATATGGTCTTCAAATGGACCAAAGAAGGTAAGGATATCTTTGAGGCCATCACGCAAAAAATTTCTCAGGCTCCCACCCTTGCCAATCCCAATTATGACAAGGATTTCGTTCTCTACACTTTGGGAGGAGAATCAAGCATGTTTGTTGTTCTAGCACAACTAAATAATGAAAATATGGAGCAACCAATTTCCTTGTTCAGTGAAGGGCTCAAAGATTATGAGACCAAATACAACTATGTTGAGAAGCAAGCTCTTGTTGTTGTTAGGTCATTGAAAAAAGACACATATTGTCTAATAATAGAATCTAGCTAATGGTTTCCCATGCCGACATCACAAAGTTTTTGTTAAGTAGAGATATCAGTGAAAAGAGAGTTCGATGGATCACTAGGGTGATGGAATATGATGTTAATATTAAGATCACAAAGCTTATGAGGGGCAAAGGATTATGTCAAAAAATTATCTTAGCATTAGAAATTTCTATAGAGGTTGCTTCAATGTTGCAAGAACCATAAGTATCCAGCACAAACACTCCAAGCAGTTGGGTGAGTGACATGGCTGCTTTCTTGCAAGAAGGTAATATACTCGAAGACTAAATATGACTAAAAGAAGACATTTTAGGCTGCAGTCCATCCCCTATGTCATAGTGGATGGTATAATTTTCAGAAAAGGATCTCAATGGGGTTCTATTGAGATGCATTGAGATTGATCAGGTCAATAGATTGTTGGAGGAATTCCATGATGGTCCCTCAGGTGGCCATTTTTCTACAAGAATCATTGCTGGAAAGATTAAGAGGGTTGGATATTATTGGCCAACTCTGTTTAATGATGCTCACAAATGGGTGAGAAATTACAAAAGATGTGCTTTATTCTCTAGAAAGCAAAGGTTGGCTACCTTACCCTTTCATCCTATTCAACTTGATCAACCATTCATACCATGGGGATTGGTTTTTATTGGCATGATAAATCCACTATCTAGTGTTGGACATAGATGGGTTATAGTAGACACAAACTACTTCACCAGGTGGGCATAAGCAATTGCTTTGAAGGATGCCACTGATGCTTTAATTTTAGAATTCCTAGATGGAATTATGTGTTGCAAGAATGAAAAGATGGAAGGTGTTGTGGAACGATTGAAGGTGTTGTCATTGATGTCAATTGGTTATCTACTAGTTGCTATTGGTTGTATATGTCAAGAATATTGAGAAAATTGTAATGAATATATGTTACAGGTGCTCAGTGGTTGATCCAGGTTTTGGTCCGAATTTTCTCCTACGGTTGTGCAGTTCAAATATGTTGTTCATGATTATTAGAAGATGCTTTATCCAAATTTTTGGTTGATGATTCGTTGTGTAGTGCAAGTTGTGTTCACCAGGTTGGTCACATCCCAAACTTACATATACTAATAAGTAATCTTCTGGATGAAGTAAAAGAGGAATATCTACCAAAATATATTTGGTCGACATTGTCTATCCTTAATTTTTTCATAATATACAAAATACTTTATTATAATAAATAAAATATTTTATGATGCACAAAGATTTTTTAATTCACATGTGGATATTTTTCATATCTTTTTGTATGTAAGATTCTATTTTTCATATCTTTTTGTACAAAATTCCATCTACTATATGGTCTTTAAACGATTCCACCATCTCTTCACATATAAATATTTTTCAATAATGTTACAAGATTCTACCAACAAATCTTTGTACATTTTCCACTTACCATAATTTTCAAATCCTTTTATATGTTGTCACCCACTTTTTCATTTATTCAAATATTTATTATCACACTATAATATTATTTATAGGAATTTTTTTTTTACAAGTCTACTACTTTTCCTACATATAATAATTTATTTAATTGTATAATATGCTACCAATAACCGAGAAAAATGAACCATCAAAAATAAATGAGTCATCAGTAAGATTGTATGAGTTATATCTGGGTATAGTGAAGTGTTTATCATTGTTAGGTTTCTCCTCTTGTAAAACCCCTATAAATTATCCCAGAGCTTGGTCTATAACTCATAGTCTGAAAATAACTAAATTTTAAAGATTTGTTGTTCTACTAATAGAGTTGAAATAATTAATGAAGCTAGTATGGAAGGATTATATGAGCTTCCTCAAATCTAGACTACAAAAGTTAATCTAAAAGTAGAAGAGGTTTCAAAGATTGACACATCTAAAACAATTATTACATGATATGTAAGTAGCTATAAACCCCCTATAACTATCTTAAATCACTTGGTTTGGTAATATAAAGAAGCCCATATCATTTTCAAATGCAAGTTAATCATTTTCCTCCCGGTTTCTATAGTGTTGATGATTTAACTAGTATTTTTAGTTCTTGAACTATAAATTTTTATTATCATAGATGACTCCCTACAAAGATGCTATTGTTCAAGAGACACTACATGATAACATATATCTTACAATTCATTTCCTCTCTAGCTAGCTTGAATGGATTATCAGGCATACAAATACTAAGCTTATTGGAGAATGGTATCATCTCAATACTAGATGATTTGTTCATAAGGCAATAAAACATTATTATTTGTACTAGTATGTTCTATTTTTTGACAATGTGTTCAATATACCAAGCCTTCATCTCATTCCAAACATTGTTCATTGACGCATACTAGAATGAGATCATGGTTGTTAGCACAACAAGCATGGTAGTAGCATACTATACATAATTAAATAAATTATTATATGTAAGAAAAGTAGTAGAATCATAAATAAAGTTTACTATAAATAAATGATATAAAGTGATAATAAATATTTGAATAAGTAGAAAATTGGGTAATGACATAAAAATAATTCTAAAATTATGGTAGGTGGAAAATGTACAAAGATTTGGTGGTGGAATTTCATAGAAAATTTGAAAAATATTTACATGTGAAGGAATGGCGGACCCTTTTAAAGACCATATGGTAGATGGACTCTTGTACAAAAAGATATGGAAAGTCTCCATATGTGAATTAAAAAATATTTGTACATCATAAAATATTGTCTATTATAATAAAGTCTTTTGGATATTATAAAAAAGAATAGACAATGTTGACCAAATCTATTTTGGTAGATATTTGTTCTTCACTTTAATAATATAGAAAAATAAATAAAGTTGATGTATTAAAACAAGGATTGACACAATCTACCACTTGGCATGATATTCCTACTTTGCTTTATCTAGAAGATAGCCTGTTAGTATAGGTAAGTTTATGATGTGACTCGACCCTCAAGTCATTGTAAGGCTATAAATAAGCCACTCTCATACCCATTTGGGAATGAATAGTGTAGTTTCCTTAGAGTCTTAGTGGGTCTTTAGAGTCCGAGTCTACAAATATTTGAGTATGCTCTGCTCTTGCACCTAGGGCGATTTTGAGTATTAAAAAGAATAGTTGCAAATAATTTGTATATTGTATCCTATAATATTTCTTTTAGAAATATAAAGAAGCCATAACCATTCAAATTTCAGTCTTTGCCATTGTTTCTACCCACTTTCGCCTAACTAGGTAACTTTTGGTAACCAATATAGATAGAGGAGAAACACAATTGATTTCTACTAATATTTTCACTATCTCCTAAATAGAAAGCTAAAATTGATAGTGCAAGTTCTTATTTTCTTTAGTTAGATATTATATATTTTCCTATACATTTAATTTAACTTGTTGAGTTGTATTGAGTGGTTGATAAGGGTAGATGACATCTCTTACAAATTTAATTTTTGTCTTGTTTTGGTAATGGAGCACTATTTTATTCATTGGGTGGAATTTTCTCCCCTCTTTCCTATATATGTGTTCACTCCTCTTTCTTGTTATATTCATTCTTAATTGTGTGAGATCTTGTAATGCTATTTTGATTCGGTATCATTACTAGAATAATTTTATATAGATATGTTTCTTGCACTAGGTTTTAGGTAGCTTTAATATGGTATCAAAGTTCATTGTGCTAGTCTAGATTATTTGGTTGCTAATTTGAGAGATTTGGTGGAACTAATCTTATTGCTTGTAGTTTTTTTGAAACCTAGAATACTCCCTTCTTGCATCTTTGAATGACTTGGAGAATTAGAAAAGTTTGACAAGGAAAACTAACATCTATTAAGTTTATACTTTCTTTTTTGGATTTTAGGTGTGTAGATTTTTGGTAATTTGAGCAATGGTTTTGTTATTTCATTGTATTTAGGAGGCTTGAAAAAGGTAAGCTTGACTTATATTTTTTCAAAAGTCATCTTGTTGAAAATCAATTCACAACATTTTTTTTGATCATGGCTACAAATGAACAAATAGTTTTATAGATTTCTTGTGCAAAATGATTTTTGTCATCGTGCTTGGAAGGCCTAAAAACTCTAATTTCCATATTAATTTTTTAGTTTTGGGGATGAGAGTATCTAAGCCAAAATAATGCCTAGGAAGGGTATATAGCCTCCTTGCATAATTGCATGGTGGTGTTTTTACATTTTAGTTTTATTTTGGGAGTGCATCCCCCTAGAATAGGGATCATGACCCATAAGTGGGGAAAAGTGACCCTTTTAGGTTGCCCATGGCTCAAAACAAAGTCTTGAGATGCCCCATAATCCAACTTAGCTAAGATTGTGTAGTTTTCTACTTGACAAAATTTACTTTGCCTCCCTTTCAACTACACACCATAGATATCACCACTTAGTCCTCGTTGGGATTGCTCCTACACTACCCCACTACCTTTGCACCAATTGGGTGCCACTCCTCTAGTTTTCTACCTTGCTAATTCCATCATGTTGCCCATGCTTGGCCAAAGCACCACCACTCAAATGGTGGTACTTTCCAACCAACAATTAGTTGCTAGGTCAGTGTTGACATAATGCATTCCCTTTCCATGTAATTTTAAGTTACTAGGTGAACTTCAAGAGTCTCATACTCAATCATATGAATATATTTTTTGTTCATTTGTTTTTGAAATGAGGAAAAATTTATGCTCTTCATAGTGGCGTGATAATATTTTGATGACACTTTAGTTTTCTAAATTTTGACTTTTCCTATAGGCTTTGCTATGTTGTTCTCAAATTGAGATCCTCAAAGGGCCATATCTTGTGCAAATAGAGGCATTTTTGGGTCCCTTTTTTAAATGTGTATTTTTCTATGTACTTTACATTGGTTCTTTCAACTTCTTTTTATTTTGTATTTGACCCATACTTTTAACATTTTGGCCACTTTTGGTCCCTATAAAACTCTATATATAATAATTGCATTGTAAAATACACTAATCATAAAGTTTCAAATATTATAATTATAATCATTTCAATAACTATTAACAAGAGGTTTTCCATCCATTCTCTTAACCTTTATAAAATCACATTTCTTTTTTTTACACTATGGAGCAATTGCCAATTTTTCTACTTACAACATATGATTATTATGAATAAAAACCTACAACATTATACTTGTTAAGAAATAATAGTTTATATAGAATAACTATGGGTACAAAAATAGAGCCTATCATAAACGAAGATAAAATTAAATGGTTTAAAAATGTGATGAAGCCGATGTGATTGAAGGGAACACAATCTACCTAAGAGTGGGGGGGGGGGGGGCGGTGAATCAATAGATCTAGTTAATTCAAAATTCTCAACTTCAACATTGATTATCAGATTATGCAACTTGAATTTTTGCTACAGTTATCAAAATATATGATTCTACTCAATAAATCCCACATGAGAAATTAAAACATAAAAGAATAACGCACACACATGAACACCCGATATACGTGGAAACCCAAGATGGTAAAAACCATGGTGAGAATAGCTACTCAGATCTACTATCCAAATCCAGCCTCACAATGTAGAAATATACAAGTGAATTTTACGCACTAATGTAGGCATCAACCTATCAGAGACACCAATCCCCTGATGTATTTGTGGGCACCAACCCCAATTGAAACAGTACATGTAGAACACTAGTCCTACCGTATTACATATATAAAGCTTACGAATCTTCAATGCAACACATACATGTGCTAGAGTCACATCTAACACTCTTCCTTACAGCAAATGATCTTCTAATATAGGCTCACACAATAGAATACAATTCTCCCTTTTATCTTTACCACCTTCTCTTCAATTTCCACCAACAACCAACTATTCCTCACACAAGTGTAATTCTAATTCATGCAAACATACACACTCACACTATAATGCATTTGAACATTTGAAATATATACATGTAATTACATTAACACTCTTCTACATCATCCAGGGATCCGTAAAAAACTAGGATGACATAAGGTGGACCTAATTTCAAATTACATGAAATGTGTAGCAAGTCGGTCCAAAAAAAAATTTATTTCCGCCAATAAAATATGATGTGCACTATCACAGGAACCTTAATAAGGTCCTACCCTAACACCACACACAATATTTAATTCCACACACAACTAGCTATTACCGCACATGCCTTGAACTCCAACTGGTTGACAGACATACATAGAGAACCTTTTGTCGCTTCAATATTTTTACGTGCTAAACATATCCTTTGGAAAATCTAGGATATGATAGAAATAGCGTAGACATACTCTCCTCTGAAAAAATAAAGAAAAAATGCATATTTGAAAGAAATACAGACTATGACTGTATTTCCAAAGAAATCTCTCTATCCAAAAAATATCCTTGAATAGAAACATACTGATACAAAATTTCAGACCACCACTGACATCGAGAATAGATGCAAAAATGATTTTGCAAGCATACAACAGTCATGCAAATAATCCTTGGTAACTAATAATATATATTTCTTGATTTTTCATCCTGACAATAAAATTGCCAACACCGATGAAACTAAACTTTTGAGATACAACATGCATCGACAAGTCTTCTACAACTCAAAATGATAATTTTTTTGAATGCAAAAGATAACTAAGAGGGGGTGAATCAATTGTACATTAAAACATCAAAACGCTCATTAACATTCAAATTTGTATTTAGTCCTTAAACCCTTATCATGCATTAGTAGAATGTAAACATTAGAAATAGTAATGCAAACACATCCAAACACATGAGAACACCAGATTTATGTGGAAAACCAAAGAAGGGAAAAAATATGGTGAGGATTAGCTCACATTATAAAGTAATTGCAACATCGAATACAATAGGCTCACTACCTAGAAGAAAATAAGGGCTCACTGCCAGATTACAGATTTAAAAAGAAAGAAGAATGTTACAATGAGAAATCCATCTCAAAGCGACAAAAAGATCCACCACTGCATCAATACATTCACAGCCTCTCTGAAGAAAGTAGACACCTTCTTCTCACTACTTCCAGTAGTTTAACACATTAAAGATCACACTGCATTTTTCACTTCATAACTTTGCACTTCAGATCACACACTTCACTACATGATTCTCTGTCAACTCAACACATTTATACCATCCTCAACCTTGAAAATAATTAACAAGGCCAGCTCAGCACCTCAACCATGCAAATTCAAATTAGGTCAGCACTAAGCATTCTTACGGTGGAAAGAAATTAAATTAGACCACACCACACCTTAACTCAAACCTAAATCCACTCATACACACCACAACATGCTTCCACAAACACCGAAGCATATCCGCAATTAGTGTAAACACCCAAGGTTAGTCAAACCTATGTAAACATCATTGAACATTCAAGTACATGCTTCCTTAGATCCGAAGATGACTTGCAAAAACATACATCACTTGAACACAATCTGGAATATTGCATAAACACCTTGAAATCCAACAAATTCCTTCACAACAACTTTCACCTGAAGAGCATACTCATCCTACACACCTAGTTAAATTTCTCATACTGTAACACATGAATCCAACCTTGCATAGCACCAAACTTCGAACAAATTAGGCTAAAGATATATATGAGCTATGTGAGAACACCCTGAGATCTACAAGACTAGAAACCACACTGTAGAGAAATGTGGAGCAAGACTATTTCTCCCAGACACCACTATAATACATAGTTCACATATTGGTGAGAATAAATTTCTTTTCACAATGATCTAGAACTTGAAACTCTAGATATAAAACATTTGAATACCTCTAATCAACATATTCAAACCACACAAGTAGATCTTCAACACAGAAGAAATACGAAGAAAAACCAGATCACTATTTTTCTATACTGGACACCTCTCAACCACACTGTTTTCTCTTTTCCTCAAATTTTATTAATATCACTTGGAAACCAAGGACCACAAATACATTCTCATTATCTTTAACACTTATTTATTACCACCAAACTACTATAGCAACTCAAACACACATAAGAGGCTGAACGTCCACCAAAATAAGCTTATCAAAGAAACACTAGAGGTTGACACTAGTGGAACTACTAATGACAACATAATGTAGCTAGTCAAAGCATCATTATAAAATTCCAAAAATCTCTCCATAGACCTATTGACATCAATACAACAACATAGAACTATTGAAATCAATGACAACACACAAGCTACTCATAATTCCAACAATCTCCCCCTTTGTTATTGATGGCAACATATGGAAAAACCATCAAGAACAAAAACATTAACAAATATGATCACCAAATCATATAATACACCACAGTGCACACTTCTCCCCCTTACACAAGCACATACATTTCAACACTCTTTTTCATAGGACTTCTCTCCTCCCTACTTCATGTTTTTTTAGTTAACTCTCTCCACTTTTGAAATAAATGGCAAAGGGAAACATCCCCTTTTGACATAAAGCATACATACTTTCTCTCCTTTAACTACAACAACCAACAATGCTACTACCTATTCCCCCTAAGAAGTAGGCACCAACATCAATCCAGTATAAGGAATGAATCTTGAAATTCATTGGACTAATGCATATCCTTATGCATCTAGTTGAAAGGAGGGGAAATAACCCCCAACTTTTCTTGGAGATACTCAAAAGTATCCTTAGGAAGATCCTTTGTGAAGATATTTGCAACCCAATCCTTTGTAGGAACATACTCCAACTTCACCTCATTCTTTGCAACCTTCTCTCTCAAAAAGTGATACTAGATTGAGATAGTTTTTTTCTTGAATGCATTACTAGATTCTTTGAAATGTTGGTAGCGATTATGTTATCACAAAAGATAGAAATAGGTTCATCATATACCACTCTGATATCCTTCAAAGTTTGCTTCATCCACAACACCTATGTGCAACAATGTATTCTACCTCTTCAGTAGATAATGGCACTGAATTCTGCTTCTTGCTGAGCCAAGATACCAACTTGTTTCTAAGAAAGAATGGACCACCACTTGTAATTTTTCTATCATCCACACAACTTGACTAGTTTGCATTTGTATAAGCACTTAGAGAGAAATTAGTTTCCTTTGGATACCACAAGACATGTTCTAGAGTGCCCTTCAAGTATCTAAATATTCTCTTCACTTCTCTAACATGTGACTCTTTGGGATTTTCTTGAAATCTAGCCACAAGACAAACTGCATGCATGATATTTTGTCTAGTAGTAGTTAGATATAGTAGTCCTCCAATCATTGATCTTTACTTTCTCTAATCAGCCTTAGGATATTTATCATTCTTACTCAGCTTGCAACCAATAACCATGTTGGAAAATGTGCCTCAAACTTACTAACATGAAACTCCTGAAAGAGAAAAATCGATGAGACTCTTGGAATGTCTTGCCAATAAGTAGCTTGGTTCTGAAGATTCAAAATGATCATGTCGGTGTGACTAATGGTTGGTCTTGCCAACAGGATCCATCGGTATGACCTAAACAGTTGGTGCAAGTTCTCTATCTCTTAGCGAAGGTAGAAGTCTGACCGATAGGTGATGATAGACATGAGTCTTTTCGATGGTTCTTCATCAGTATGAAATATGACTTCGGCCCAGCCTTAAGATCTTCATTCGATGGTTAAAGTTCAACCAATGGTTTGGGATCTGTGTGACTCTTGTTGATTTGGACAAGTTTGTGAAGTTATTATGTGTAAACTTATCAAAGAGACTCCTCCTGATGGAAGGTCATCAGACTAACTTATGTCATCGAAGGAGCTTCGGAATCTCACATAGGTTTGGGATCTCTCTCTGATGGAACCTCATCAGAGTAAGTCCTGCCGATGGACTGTTCCTGAATGGCATCGAAATAACCTGGGTCTTTGTCCTAGCTTTGGATTATGATATCGACTGTATTGGTCTGCCCAATGGAATCGATAGGGGTAAGTCTTCCCGATGGGAGATGAAAAAACATAAACCTTCAGTATGACATAAATTGTCAGAGGAGCTTTGGAGACTCCCTTCGAGGTAGGATCTTAGCCCGATGGTCTTTTGTTCAGAGAGACTTCACCAAGTCAGAGCGATAGAGCGATAGAAGACTGTGTAGTGTATGATTGTCAAATGGGTAGTTTGACATCGATGAGACACGGTTTGGTGTCTCACCAATACACGATGTAGTTGAAGGAAGTTGAACTGAATTGTTGGTTGAGAGAATGAATCAACCATGGCTGTGGGATAAATTGCAGTGTATTGCAACTGATTAGAGGTTCAGAGTAGTTAGTGTTTTGAATTGTATGTTGTATGAGAATTGGAATAGTAAGACATAACGAAGTGTGATCAGAATTTGTTCTGTGCAAGGTTGATCATGGAAATGTTGCTGCTCTAATATTGACATCTGAAAGTGAAGTCTGTATCTATGTATGTAATTTTTTTACTATAATACAAAGAGGATTTACTTGGTGTGGTGGGCTTTTTTCTCCCTTAAGGGTTTTCCCATGTAAATCTAGTGTCCAATTGTGTATGTGTTTATTTCTCTATTCTGTTATTCCTTTCATGTGCATCATAATGAACTGTAATTGCAAAATTTAAAGACATATCTGCATTCTTCTCTGAGTTTTGACATTAGAAGAGTTTATTCCACACCTTAATCTTTCCTTACAAGTAGGATTACATACCGGTTTAGATCCTTCCATTCCAAATTTCTTCAGAATTTCCTTGGCATACTTTGATTATGAAATGAATATACCCTTTTTTGTCTGATTGATTTGTAGTCCAAGGAAGAAATTCATCTCTCCAAACATAGGCATCTCAAACTCTTTCTGCATCTCTTCTGCAAATATCTTGCACATAACTTCATTTCCTCCAAAAATTATGTCATCAACATACACAACCACAACCAAGATTTGATCTTTTTCAACCTCAAAGTAAATATTACTATTTGTGGTACCTTTATTGAATCCTTAATACAACAAGTACCTATCCAATCTTTCATACCAAGCTCTAGGAGCTTGCTTGAGTCCATATAATCTACATACCATGTTAGGATTATTTGATAATTAAAAGCCTTCTAGTTGTTCAATATAAACTTCTTCTTCCAATTCACCATTGAAGAATGAAAACTTCACATCCATATGATAAACTTTGAAAGCTTTGTGTGTTGCAAAAGCCAAAAACATCCTGATAGCTTCCATCCTTTCCACCAGAGAAAATGTCTCCTCAAAGTCTATTCCTTCCACTTGTGAATATTCTTTACACACAAGCCTTGCCTTATTCCTAACAACTTCTCTAGTCTCATTCAGTTTATTCTGAAACACCCACTTATTTCCAATCACATTCTTGTTTGCTAGTCTTGAAAAAGTTCCCAAGTCCGATTCTTCTCAATTTGTATCAATTCTTCCTTCATAGCCTTGATCCAATATTCATATTTGCATGATTCAATTACTATTTTAGGTTCAAATTTGGAAAGTAAACATAAGTTTACTTGTTCTTCTATAATAGCAACCTTTCTTCTTGCTAATACACCTTTTCTTTTGTCACCAATGATATGATATTTTGAATGATTATTTTGTACATACTTAGGGGTCTTAGGGATATTTTTTGAAGCTTCTTCCTCTTCAATCTATACTTCATTTTCCTTACCTTTATCCTTTTCTTCTTCTCTACAAGAAGACTCATCTGATTCATATCCATCTATCATCACTAAATTTTATGTAGATCTTCATCCACCTTAACACTTGCACTTTCAAAAATCTTTCTCAACCTCTCGTTATAGCACCGATAAGCATTTATTTTTGTAGAATATCCAAGGAAGATTCCTTCATTAGATCTAGTATCAGATTTTCCTAAGTTCTTTTCATCTCTCCTGATATAGTATTTGTTGGACCACACTCTAAAATATTTGACAGTAGGAGTCCTTCCATACCATAACTCATAGAGAGTCTTTGAACTGTTTGCTCTTGCTTGTACTCTATTAGGTATGTAGACTGCAACATGAATTGCTTCTCTCTAGTAGACTTCCGATAGGTTTGCTTCTTTCATCATAGTTATTGCTGCTTCCTAAACACTCCTATTCTTTCTTTCAACCACTCCATTCTGCTGAGGAGTCCTAGGGGTTGAGAAATGCCTCTTTATTCCTTGAACTTCATAGAAACTATTAAAATCATTGGAGCTAAACTCTCCACCTCTATCAGATCTTAAAAATTTGATTTTCATATCCATTTAATTCTCAACCATAGCTTTGAATTCCTTAAAATTATCTAAAGCTTCTGATTTTTGTTTGAGAAAAGTAACCCAAGTCATTCTAGAATAATCATCAATCAACAACATGAAATACCTGTCACCTTGAAAAATTATTGTTCTTGTAGGTCCACAAAGATCTGTATGCACCAAATCCAAAGGACCGGTAGTGGATTGTTATTTGATTTTGAAACTCTTTCTAGATTGCTTCCCAATCTAACATTCCTCACAAACAACATTAATAGGCATTGCTATCTTTGGAAAATCTCTTACAACTTGATTTGAACTGAGCCTCACTAGGCTATCAAAATTGATGTGACACATTCTTCTATACCATATCCAACTTTCATTAATTTGAGTCATAAAGCATTGACCATCTTCACCCTTAAGTTGATAAACATTTCCATATGTCTTTCTTGCTACTTCAACCACAGTTCTGAAGCCTTTTCTGATCTTACAACCATTGTCCTGAAACACAAGATTATATCCTCTACTACACATTTTTCCTACACTCAAAAGGTTATGTGGTAGAACCTTAACATAAAGAACATCATTTGGATTATGCTTTCCATCAAAACTGATTAAACCTTTTCAACATATCTTAGCAGATGTATCATCACCAAACTTATAAACCACCTTCAAACTTCTGAAGCTTAACAAACTTACTCTTATCACCTATCATGTGATTTGAGCATCCACTATCAATGATCCAGTTGTTCTTCTTTTCTCTAGCATGAAAAGTAGTCACCATTGCTCCTCTAATGTTATAACCTGCTTTTGGAGCACTTTCCTTCATATATCTCTCAAAGTTAGCAGAATTAGTTCCAACATTTAAAGTCATGAACAAGTATTCATCATCTTCATCATTTGGATAATCAGATTCATCATCAGATATACTGGCATCTTCTATAACATAGTAACTTTTCTTAATTGATTTACCTGTATTCTCCTTAGGTCTATCTCTTGAAGATTTGGCATGACATCTTGAAGCATAGTGACCAATCTTTCCATAGTTAAAGCATTTAAAAGTTAACTACCTCTATATTTTCTAGTTCCCTTTTTCAATTCCCTCACAAAGTTTGCTTCCAACTCATCAAATTCATCTGGATCATATTCCTCATTCTTCTATGCTTTTCCAACTTTAAAAGAAATCTCTTTCTTTGAATCACTTGAACCAAACTCTCTTAATTCAAAAGCAGTTAAAGTACCAAGCAATTGATCTAAATTCAGAAATTATTCAATAGAAAAAACTTTATGACTATAGGATTTAGGTGGAATTCTTAATACCTTCTTTTCCACCTCATCTTCTTCAAATTTTCCACCAAGGCCCTTGATGAAATTGACAAATTTTTCCATTTTTTGCATGTAGCTTGTAATATCTTCATCATCTGACATCCACAGGGTTTTAAATTTGATCTTTAGGTTCTGCATCTTAGCTTGCTTGACTTTTTCATCTCCTTCATAAACACTTTCCAACTTTTTCCAGATCTCATTAGTAGATTTGAGATTCATAACTTTCACAAGTTTGGTATTAGAAATACCACTCAAAATAGCATACCTTTCTCTTCCATTGTTCTCGTATGCCTTGATCTCATCATTAGTGCTCAGACCATTTGCAAGCATTGTATATCCAATTTCAATAGACTTCCAAACTCCAAACCCTAGAGAAATAAGGAAACCTTCCATCTTGGTCTCTTAGAATGCATAATCAAATCCATCAAACAAAGGAGCCTCCTTCTTGTGCACCATCCCAGATCGACCTCAAGCGATTAAAATTTCTTCTAGGGAACCTTTCTCTGATACCAATTATTGAATGCACATGACAATTGAGAGGGGGGTGAATCAGTTGTACATTAAAAAATCAAAACCTTCATTAACATTCAGATCTACATTAGTCCTTAAACCCGTAACAACCATTAAACCCTTAGCATGCATTAGTAGAATGTAAACATGAGAAACAATAATGAAAACACATCCAAACACATGAGAACACCATATTTATGTGGAAAACCCAAGAAGGGAAAAACCATGGTGAGGATTAGCTCACATTATAAAGTAATTGAAACATTGAATATAATAGGCTCACTACCTAAAAGAAAAGAATGGCTCACTACCAAGGTCTCACTACTAGATTACAAAAAAGAAGAAAGAAAAATTTTACAATGAGAAATCCATCTCAAATCAACAAAAAGATCCACCATTGCATCAATACATTTGTAGCCTCTTTGAAGAATGTAGACACCTTCTTCTCACTACTTCCAGTAGTCTAACATATTAAATCTCTCACTGCATTTTTCACTTTCACACTTCACAAATTTTCACTTCACATCACACACTTCACTATATGATTCTCCATCAACTCCACTTATTTATACCATCCTCATCCTTGAAAACAATTGACAAGATTGACTAAGCACCTCAACCATGTAGATTCAAATTAGGTCAATGCTAAGCATTCCCTAAATGGAAAGGAACGAAAGAGAACCACACCACACCTTAAATTGGACCTAAATCCACTCATACATGCCACACCACGCTTCCAAAAACACCTAAGCATGTCCACAATTAATGTAAACATCCAAGGTCAACTGAACCTGTATAAACAGCATTGAACATTCAAGTACATACTTCATTAGATACAAAGATGAATCATAGAAAATATACATCACTTGAACACAATATGGAATATTCCATAAACACCCTAAAATCCAACAAATTCCTTCACAACAACTTTCACTTAAAAAACATACTCATCCTGCACACCTAGTTAAATTTTCTCATACTGTAACACATGAATCCAACCTTGTAGAGCACACAAATTTGAACAACTCAGATTGAATATAGATATGAGAAATGTCAGTATACCCTTAGATCTACAAGACCAAAAACCACATTGTGGAGAAATGTGGAGCAAGACCATTTCTCGTAAACACCACTGCAATACACTATTCACACACTAGTGAACATAACTTTCTCTACACAATGATCTAAAACCTAAAAATCTGGATATAACACCTTTGAATACCTTTGATCAACATATCTGAACCGCATAAGTATATCTTCAACATAGAAGAAATGTGAAGCAAAACCAACTCACTACTATGTTATATTGAACACCTCTCAACCACACTATTTTCTCTTTTCTTCAAGTTCTCCCAAAAGTACTTGGAAACAAAGCACCACAAACAAATTCTCATCATCTTTAACACTTCTTCATTACCACCAGACTAATATAGCAACTCAACCATACACAAGAGGTTGAACATCCACCAAAAGAAGCTTATCAAAGAAACACTAGAGGTTGACACTAGTGACACTACTAATGAAAACATAATGCAGCTAGTCAACACATCATTACAAGCTTCCAACAATCTGTCAATAGACCTATTGAAATCAATACAACAACCTAGAACTATTGACATCAATGACAACACACAAGCTACTCATACTTCCAACAAAGTTGAGGGGAATATAATGACAATTAAACTTAGCCTTAAGCAGAGAACTCCTTTGACATCAAACTTCTGACTACATCCTCTGACATCACTGACATTATTAACAGCCTTTGAAATCGATGACAACCCATGTTCAAAAATCTCTCCCTTTTTCATTGATGACAAGCAACAAAATGTTGGGCTACCAAACCAACCAACTACACACGAATACATTTACCCCCCTTTGAATGATTTACTCTATAGCATTTTGAGTTCACTCTCTCCCTCAACATTTCAACATTTTGAGTTCACACTCTCTCCCTTTGACATCAATGGAAAAGGGTCAATATTTTCTCCCCCTATGATGCTAACCTCCACATCCTTCAATCTACAGAATAATAAATTTTAAATGTAGAGAAATACAAAGCATTTCTTTGAACCTCCCTGACTGCAACACCACTTATTTCTCCTCCATTCTTCATTTAGAGTGCTTTGCACAATACATACACTTGTTTTCTAGATAGAATCCCCTGATTCAATGCTTCACTACCTTTAAAAATATATCACAAGACCATCCAACCTTCTTACAGTAGGGAGACCAAGCTCCCCCTAAACCTGTGCTTCCTCTTGATTCAAGAGGAGGGAGCAATAACTCCCAACTTCTATCAGAAAAAATCAAATGTATCCTTAAGAAGTGGTTTTTTCAATATATCTACTACTTTCTCCTTTGTGAGACATATTCCAACTTCACCTATTTTTCTACAACCTTCTCCCTTAGAAAATGATACTTGATTGCAATGTGTTTTGTCCTTGAATGCATCACTGGATTCTTTGAGATATTTATGGTACTAGTGTTATCACAAAGAATAGTGATAGGTTCATTAAACTCAATCTTCATCTCCTTCAAGTTTTGTTTCATCCAAAGCATTTGAGTGTAACACGATGCTACAATAATGTATTCCACTTCTACTGTAGATAATGAAACTGAGTCATGTTTCTTGCTCAACTAGGACACTAAATTGTCACTAGAAATAATTCTCCACCACTTGTTCTCTTTTAATCATCTATGCATCTTGCCCAATCTACATATGTGTATGCAATCACAGTGAGATTTTCACTCTTTGGATACCACAGTCCAAAGTCCATTGTAGCCTTCAAATACCTGAATATTCCCTTTACTTCTTTAACATGAGTTTCTTTAGGTGTTGCCTGAAATCTAGAAACCATTCCAACTACCTGCATTATATCTGGTCTAGATGTTATCACATACAACAAAATCTCAATCATAGATCTATACAAAGCCTAGTTTTTCAGAGCAGATTCATCATCTTTACTCAGCTTGCATCCTATAACCACTAGTAGAAAAATAACAATAAATGACTAAAAAGCCTACTAAAAATTATATATAAATGACTAAGCTTGATCACATGACCACTAGTAGTTTATTGCTGGTCATTTATAACACAAGAAAATTTATGACTAAACCATTTTTAGTCATTTATTGGTTGTTTTGATTGATCAATTTGGTAGTATATTTAGTCGTTAATTTAGTCATTGATTGTTGTTAGCTGGTCATTTATTTAGTCTTGGTAGTCATTTATTTAGTCATTGTAATCATTAATTATCGTCAATTGGTAGTATATTTAGTCATTTTTATTCACTGATTTCCGTCCATTGGTAATATATTTAGTCATTTGTATTAACTGATTTCCATCCATTGGTAGTATATTTAGTCATTTTAATCATTATTTTTCCATCAACTGGTCATATATTTAGTCATATTTATTCATTGGTTTCTGTGAATTTTGGTAGTATATTTAGTCAATTTAATTATTAATTGATGTCAATTAGTAGTATATTTAGTCATTTTAATTGACCGATTTCCATTAATTGGTAGTAAATTTAGTCATTTTAATTTTTAATTACCTTCATTATTGAAATGAAACTAATTCCCAAATTTAAAATGCAGCAACTAAAATGATTTCACAATTTAATTCCCAAAAACTTTTATGCACAAAAAGTAATATAATATTTAAAAGTTTGCAACTAAATTGAATATAATAAATTAATTAATCATTGTGCTCAAATACATTCAATCATGCCACAAATAAATTATTAATTCAATAAACTTAAAGGATTTAGGCACTTTATTGCTCAAATAATTTATCAAGCATTAATACTTATCTTTGAACTGTGCAAAAAAGTCTCAACGATTGTTGGAATGGACCCTAGTTCAACCTCTTCCATCTGTGAGAAACCAGAGGCAAAAAGCATACTTTTTTGCTCTTCACGATGTGTTGGATCCTCAGGAACAATGCTCAACACTCGTGGCAAACTATGCCCTGGCTAGGACCGTCTTGAGTGCACCGTATTGTACCCCAGGTGGGACACACACTATAGACGTGCCCCTTCTCTGCCTTGCCCACAACTTGCTAACCTGAAATCCTATTCTCTCAACATGCAGTGCCTTATTATTTTTCTCTTTTCTCTCAGTCTATCCCAATAATTTAGTTTCCACGAGTTTTTATACAACACAAAGGGTAGTTCCAACTGACATACCCTTTCAAGAATAGTTACATTATAACATCCAGTGAAAACTCTAATTATTGTTTTATTACTTTTTCTTTCTTGAACTATTACATTAGTTCTTATTTTTCTTTTATTCTCCTTTTTTGTTCTTTTTCTTTCATGGGAAAAAGTCTCATAACACATAATCAATAATTGAAGAAACTAATATTAAATACTTCAATATCTAATTTTAACTTCATCGTTTTCTTCTTTTCAATTCATAGTTTTTTTCTCTTTCAATTTTAATTAACAAGTACTTTCAATAGAGTCATTCTTTCCAATGAAAAACCATGACAACAGTATAAATACATATAAGGAATTTATAATCAAAGAAAATAATGCTATTGTATATGTTTCATCACATATTTTTTTAACTTTATCAAAATTTTCTAATGTAACTTCAACATTAGATTTACAAACTATCATCATGTGTTGACATAACATTTATTTGGTGAATTTCATCGATATCCCATACTTTGTATTCATTCATCATTGAAACTATATATAATATATATACTTAATATATTCTAAGATGATAATCATGCATTCCAAACTACATGAGTATCCTCTTTTCATATATAATACTTTATAAGCCACATGTACAGAGTTATTAGGTTGATCAAGTCCAATAACAAAGTACACTAAAATAAAACATGATAATTTGGCTATATATCTTAACAATAATAGAACAATAGACCACTTTATAAAGGATATTGGGTCTAATTCTTTTTATATACTCTAAGAATATTTATTCTTATATTAAGGCTTCTAATCACATGCTTCTCTTACCATCCATATTTATCCTATTTTCACTTTCTTCCAATTTTGAGCCCTTGACCATACCTTTGTGGTTATGTGATTCAGAAATTGTTTTCTTTCTAAATTACAAATCCTCTAAATAAATTTTGATAAGATGATCCTTCCTTGGAACATTTTGAACCATATTAAACTTATTCTTCTTTTTTTTTTTGTTAAGGTTTTTATGCACATCTATTCATAAGTTTCTCCTATAGAATTATAAATGATACTCCTATATATGAAAAATCACATGCTTGTTGGAAAATCTCTATATTTGATTTATTTATGCTCCTACATTATATTTTATTGCATATCTTAAAATAATCATAAGAAATCACCCAAACCATATATCATTGTTTATTTGAGGCCAAGAAATATGTCTAACATACATAGTGTTCCCTAGCATAATAAGGCGGCTTAATAATTATCCCCCATTTTTTACAAAGGTTATCTCTTATAATCATAAATCTCTCTTTTAAAAGATTTTTCCTAAATATTCTTCATTACTCTATTTTTATTTTATTTTAATTTAGGAACAAATATCTATTCAATATATAAAAATAAATTAGGGTTATCTCTCCCCTTGTAAAAATTCAACATGTCCCCACATGTGGTTAATCATAAGAGAATTTATGTTGTTGTGCAATTGATAAATAATTATTTCATTCCAACCAATGCATTTAAACAACACAATATTTTAAAGGTTTAAGATGTAGAAATAGCTTGCCCCTATGGGTTTGCATCCTACAAATATGTTATTATCAACAATTCATTCAAACATATTGTCATTTCCTTAAATATAAAATGTGAATCCAAGACAACCTAAACATGCCATTGTGTTGGTTTTAACTAGTCATAACAAGCATCACTTAAAACTATTTTTTGAATATATAAATTTCACTAAATTACAAATACTAAATCACTAATTATTGTAAATACTTACAAGAATATTGGTTTATATGTTCATTGAACTATGTTTTATCTCATCACTAAAATTTTGTAGCCAATCATGGGAGAATTGAATTTTCATGAATGTATGTTGCAGGTCTAACTTGTGAATTAGGCTTTGCTCTTATTTCAATAAAATTCCTATGCCTACAATAGAAACTCCTCAACCTTTCATATCGTCCATGTTCCAAACAAACTCTAAGTTTTTGAATTATTTTGAATTGGTGACATTTCATTCTCCTATTGATTTTCAAGCAAGTGTCTTCAATAAGGAATTAAAATTTGAGTTATCTGCACACCTTTTCCTTACGCCCACCATTAAGTCTCCACCTTGTTGGTACTATCTATTAGATCAATCCCTAGATGCAAGGGCCTATATAATTCAATAACAAGTCATACCACTAACGTTATCCTTATACCATTGAAAGTTGACTAACCCCATTTGTCTCATTTCTAAGTTCCTAAGTCATTTTTTCATCGGTGAAGATAGTCAATCACATGGGCCAATATAAATTAGACAACTTTTGAAATATTAAAAATATTCTCTAATAATTTAATGAAGTGGAAAGCTATATTATATATAGAAAAACTGGTCTAAGAACCATTTAATAAGGAAAGAAAGATCAATGACCCTTAAGAGTCCTTCACAATGATTTCACTATAATTTGAAGAGAAAAATTGATGCAGGAGCATCCTTGGTTCTTGGCAATCTTGCATCAACCAAAAATATTTTTATTCAGTTTCATTCTTGTTAAGTTCTTGTTCAATTCAAGTTGGAAGATTCAGTATTTCATCATGTTTTCTCATCAGACCCTGTAGTCTATGTTTTCATCAAGGACATGTTCATTTTTCTTATTCCAAGATTTCAACTCAATTGGATTTTTTTTCGGCAAGTTATCACTTTCAGATTAAGTGACTATTTTTGGAACTAGCCCCAAAATAAATTTCAAACCTAATGGCTAGTTTGATCGCTTGTGGATCTTTCACGTAGCTTGCGGATCCTTGCGAGGTGTTTCAAATTTTTTTGTGGAGTGTCACCGGCCTTAATTTTAGGTCCACACTTCATCATATGCACCTTCTGTGGAAAAATTCAAATTTGAGGCCGACTTGTTCATGCACACATTACATTTCCTTCATCGGAGATTGTAATGATCTTTGGCCGATGCAGATGTTTCTAGATCTGCGGATATGATATAAAGCTTGTAATAGATCATTAGTATAACAATCAATCAAGATCAAATAGATTAAGAAGAATATAGAATTCGATCTGTAAGATCTTCGCTCGCATTAAGCAACATGTATGTTATATCAGGCTTGTGAGCCGAATCTATAAGCCCAGATGTTATTGGCCAATTGTAATCAAAATTTTTGTTAAATAGAATGTTTGAATATGCATTTACCTCCATATTCTGTGTTGCATCTGTTGTGTAACTCTTGTTGCACGGTCTAGATAGTTCTCTCTGAGGACTCTCCTACCGTGACTGCACCAAATTGGTATCAGAGCGAGGTTCATTATGTGGAAGATCATCAGAGTTTGCAAAGTCCTATTGAAGATTTGTTTTGGAGTGGCGGATTGAGGATCCGACCTACAACTACAGAGGACTTGTGTAAAGATGGTGGGAAGAAGAAATTGTAGAGGAAATGGAGCACGTGGAAATGTAGACCCAGCTATAATGGAGATGTTGACAGGAATTGCTGCTAGATTAGAAGTAGTTGAAACAGCCCAGAGGGGAGGTCAACCCGTTGATGATGTGAGTGATGAAGAGGTAGAAGAGTAGGAAGAAAGGGAAAGAGAAGATCTGCCTGGCCTTGATTAGGGAGAAGAGAGGTTCACAAGAGCCCTAACCAAAGTAAATACTAAACCACATTTTAATCCACTGGATTATGGTGGCAAGTTGGATTCAGATGAATTGCTTGATTGGAAACAGAGGTGGAGAAGTACTTTGATTTTGAAGGTACCACATAAGACAAGAAGGTGAAATTTTCTTGTACAAAGTTGAAAGGACACACATCCCTTTGGTGGGAACATTTGCAGACAGATAAGCAAAGAAAAGGAAAAGAGAAGATAAGATCATAGGATTAGATGGTGAATAAGTTGAAGACAAAGTTTATGCTTGCAAACTATCAAATCAATTTGTTCCAAAAGTTGCAGAATTTGAAGCAGGAGTTAAGTGTGACAAAATATACTGAGGAGTTCTACAAGTTGAATATCAGATCTGGACATTCAGAAGATGAGACCGAGCAAGTAGCCAGATATATGAATGGTTTGAGGTCGTCTATACAAGATGAGATCAATTTGATTAAGTTATTGAGCGCGGAGGAGGCATATCAGTGTGCCCTAAAAGCAGAAGAGAAGCTGAATAAAAGACATGAGCAAAGACAAAGAGGAAGAGGTGGAAGATTTCAGAGGAAGAATTTTTACTGGAGGAGGAATAGGATATTTTTTAGATCATAATAAAGATAAGGAAATTAGTAAGAATGATACTTCATATTGTAGAGATGATGGAAAATCTTACCAGAGAGGAGGATATGGTGGTTACCAGAATAAGGATTATAGAAGACAAGAGAAAAGAGTATTTAGAGGAAATTTTTTCAAGTGTGGTGGAGAAGGACATAGAGAATTTGAGTCTAATCAAGGAGAGACAAGAAAAAAGATAGAGAACACTAAAAGAACAACCTTTGTTGAGGAGGATCATGCCAGATCATCTAATAAACCGGAAGAGGGAGAAGTGTTGGTGAACAAAAGAGTATTGTGCTAAAGTGAGATGGAGCATCAAACATTGTAGAGAAAGAATTTGTTCCGAACCAGATGCAAGGTAGCTGGTAAATGTTGCAGAGTGATTATTGACACTGGTGGAAGCTCTGAGAACCTAGTTTCTGAAGAAATGATGACCAAATTGAAGCTGGAAAGATTGAAACATCTAAAGCCCTATCAGATAGCATGGATTCAAGATGAGCATAAGATATTGGTAAGTGAACAATGTTTGGTGAAATTGAAGATAGGAAATTACCATGATGAAGTTTTGTGCGATATCATGCCCATGGATGTATGCCATGTTTTGTTGGGAAGGCCTTGGCAATATGATAGACATGCTATTCATGATGGAAAGAAAATATATACCATTGTTGCTAATGGGATAAAGCAAACCTTGTTACCATTGGAGGTTGTTCCTAAAGTTGAGGTTTGTACGAATGCTAGAATTTTTCTAGTTGATGGAAGGATATTTTTGGATGGATTGAGACATGCGAACATATGCTATGCCTTGGTTCCCAAGAAGGTTGAAGACTTGAAGCATGTAGAAGAACAAACTAAGGAGATAAAGGATTTGCTAGCAGAATATGAAGCTATCATTTTAGATAATGTATCTGATGGATTGCCACTTGTGAGGAGTATTAGCCATTGCATGGACCTAATTTCTGGAGCTATTTTTCCTAATAAAGTAGCACACCGGATGACACCAACAAAGAATGAAGAGTTGAATAGAAAAGTGCAAGAGTTGTTGAGAAAAGGTTTGATCAGAGAAATCTTAAGTCCTTGTGTAGTACCTGTAGTGCTAGCGCCTAAGAAGGATGGAGAATGGAGGATGTGTACATATTCTAGAGCCATAAAAAAAATAACAATGAAGTATAGATTTCATTTTCCCCAGATGGATGACATTATGGATTGTTTGAGTTTAGATAAATACTTTACCAAGATATATTTGAAGAGTGGATATCATCAGATCAAAATTAGAGAAGGGGATGAATGGAAGACAACATTAAAGACAAATGAAGGATTGTATGAGTGGTTGGTGATGCCTTTTGGACTAACAAATGCACCGAGTACTTTCATGAGGCTGATGAATGAGGTATTGAATAAATTATTGGGTAAGTTTGTGATTTTTTATTTGGATGACATCTTGATTTTTAGTAAGAATAGAGAAGAACATTTTTTGCATATAATGCAAGTTTTACAGAGGTTGAGAGAAGAGCAGTTGTTGATAAACATTAAGAAGTGTAGTTTCATGAAGGAAGAATTGGTATATCTGGGATTTGTGATACCAGTGGATGGATTGAAGATGGATCCTGAGAAGATAAGAGAAATTGTTGAGTGGCCTACACTGGAAAGCATTAGAGAGGTAAGATCATTTCATAGATTGGCTAGTTTCTACCGAAAATTCATTAGGAATTTTAGTTCTATTTGCAGTCCTATGACAAAAATGATGAGAGGAGATATGAAGGATTTTAGGTGGACATCTGGAGCAGACAAGAGCTTTGAGTTGTTGAAAAAGAAGGTGACTGAGCAACCTGTGTTGGATTTACCATAATTTAATAAGGTATTTCAGGTAGACTGTGATGCAAGTGGAAATGCAATTGGAGTAGTATTAAGTCAAGAAGGAAGACCAGTAGCTTATTTCAGTGAGAATTTGAATGATGCAAGGAAAAGGTATTTGGTGTATGATCAGGAGTTCTATGCCATAGTTCAAGCCTTGAAGAAGTGGAGACATTACTTGTTGTCTAATGAGTTTTTGTTGTACATAGATCATTAGGATTTAAATTATTTGAACAATCAAGGTAGTTGAGTTAGAAACACATGAGATGGGTGGAATTCTTGCAGAGTTATACTTTTGTTTTGAAACATAGGAGTGGAAATTCAAATAGAGTTGTTGATGCCTTGAGTAGGAAAAGGAATTTGTTGGTAGGAATGAGAGTGGAGACTCTAGGATTTGATGAATTGAAGAACTTGCATGAGGAAGACCCAAATTTTGCAGAACCTTGGAGAGATTGTAAACAACTAGTCTTGGAGTATAGGAGTCAGTGGTTGGATTATTTCATTCAGGAGGATATGTTGTTCAGAGGGAATTAATTGTGTATACCTCGAAGTTCAATGAGGGATAACTTGGTGAAAGAGAAACATAGTGGAGGATTGGTAGGACACTTTGGAGTTGATAAGATAGTAGAATTGGTAAGTGAGAATTAATTTTGGCCTCAGATTCATAAGGATGTTAGGAAATTTGTGAAAAGTTGCAGAGTTTGTCAAGTTGCAAAAGGGAGTAGTCATAATGTTGGATTGTATAAGCCTTTGACAATTCCAAAGAAACCTTGGGAGGATATCAACATGGATTTCATACTTGGTTTGCCAAAGACACATAGAGGTAATGATTCTGTATTTGTGGTGGTGGATAGATTTTCTAAGATGACACATTTCATACCTTGTAAGAAGACAACATACGCAACACATATAATAGACTTGTTTTTCAGGGAAGTGGTTAGATTGCATGGATTACCTAGGAGTATTGTTTTAGATAGAGATACAAAATTTGTTGGTTACTTTTGCAGGACACTTTGGAAAAAGTTGAAGATAGATTTGAAGTTTAGTTCTAATTTTCACCCACAGATTGATGGACAGACAGAGGTAGTAAACAAGAGTTTGGGGAATTTACTGAGATGTTTGGTTGGAGAGAAGATCAAAAGTTGGGAATTAGTCCTTGCTCAAGCAAAGTTTGCTTACAATAATTCAGTGAACATGAGTACTAGGAAGACACCTTTTGAGATTGTTACTGGGATTCATCCTAGAGGTATATCAGAGTTACGAGACATCAGTAAGGAAGATAAAAGGAGTGTAGAAGTAGAGGAATTCCCAGAGCATATGAAGAAAGTGCATACTCAAGTAAAGCATCAATTGGAGGATATGAACTGAATGTATAAGGAGTGAGCAAATGAAAAGAGGAAACACAAGGAGTTCAAAGTTGGAGATAAGTGATGGTGTATTTGAGGAAGGAAATATTTCCAGTTGGCACATACAATAAGCTCAAAATGAGGAAGTTTGGACCTTGTAAGATTTTGAAGAAATTTGATTCAGGAAATGCATATGAAGTAGAGTTACTAGATGGTATGGGTATATCACCTATATTCAACATTACAGATCTACATCAGTACCATGAAGCAGAGTTCAGTGAAGACAATAAAGAAAAATTGGAAGAACAACTTCCTAAACAACAATCAGATGAGATAGAAGAGATTTTGGATATTAGAGATGGGAGGAAAACACGTGGAAGAAAATACAAAGAATATCTTGTGAAGTGGAAAGGTAGACCAATGGAGGATTCTTCTTGGATTTATCAGGCTGAGGTAGACTGTATCGGTTTTCCTTTAGCCCCATCAAAGTGAGGGACTCACTTTTCAAATAACCCCGGATGTCTGATGCGGGAGCATCCTTGGTTCTTTGCAATCTTGCATCAACCAAAAATATTTTTATTCAATTTTGTTCTTGTTCAGTTCATGTTGGCAGATTTGGCAGGGAAAAATTTAGTGGTGAATCTTCGCCAATTGGCGAATTCTAGGAATCGGGCAAGTCAAAATTAGCGAATTTACCTTACCCAACAGGGTGTCCAAATTGCCCGGATTCTATGAACTATCGGTCCAATGCATGTCCATTCGCGAACAATTTTTTTTTACAAGGCATGTTTGGGCAATAAATTCGTCATAACAGACTACGCATTTCCAATGGACCGATTAATATTTTCACTTGGAATCCCGGGAGCATGTCATAAAACATCTACATATTCACCAATACTATTAAAATAACATTATATAAGGACCCATTTCACCAGTTAAAATTTACAAATAGTTGCTTGTGAAGACGCATTTCGCCAATTAAAATTTATAAAAAGTTGCTTATGAGGACCTATTTCGCCAATAACATTTAAAAATAATTACATTTGAGGACACATTTCGCTTTGAAAATTACAAAGTATCATTGTATAAGCATGTGGAATTTGCCAAATTTTTAACATACCATTTAAAAATCCCGTGGAATTCACCAAATATGGATTGATATAAATACAATTGAAATTGTTATTTATTCTTACACATTTTGTTTGGTTTTGAGGTTCTCCTTCTCGATTCAGAAGTCAGCGAAAGACGAAAACGTAGAATTAAAGGTGAGTGATCATTTCTTCATACTGTTATTAGTTATTAGTTATAATAATAAGATTTCTTTATCTATTTTCTATTCTTGATTCAGTCTTAAACATGATTTTGAGTAGGGAATGGGATCTATATTCTCTGTCGGTCTGTCCTAAAACAAGAAGACATTTTTTTCCAGCTTTTATTTGAAGTGAGAGATCAATATATCGGGCAACAAGGGTAAGAATCCTCAAGGTAATGAAGAGACTGGGAGGCCATCAAAATTCCCAAAATGTGGAGGTACCATACAGTCTTACTTTGGAATTGGCAAAGCTTCTAATCCATCAGATCAAGGTGGAGCTACATCATCAACTCTTCCACCAAATATTATTGAAGATGGCATTCACAATACCTCACCACCACAGGAAGGTCAAGGTGAGATTGTCATTGAGTTAAATCAAAATGTATCAAATGAGGATGGCAATACTGTAGAAGATGTTCCAAGGGATACCCTGGTTAGCCAAAATGAGATAATTGACTTGGATGAGGATGATGTTGGTAGCAAGAAAAGAAAAGGAAAATCAAAATTGGGGCGCAAGTGGGAATGACAAGGAATTTTCAACTTGGTTGGTTGTCGAAGTACCCATTCATTGTACTAGTGGGGGTATCAAACGAAAACGATATTGAAAGGGAAAAAAAGGCCAAATGTAAGATTTGTAGTTGGAAATGTGGAAGAAACAAAACATTGTAGCTAAAGCTTGATACTATAGAAAAGCATATCGGTAAAGTTTACAAAAAACAAATCATAGACGGAAAGGAACAATCAGTCGTACGATGTAAATCAAAGGAAGAATGTTTTCATGTTAAGTATGCCACAGATTATGAAGAGAATAACCATAGAATGTCGAAGATTGAAAAATGTCAATGTACACTTGAGGCTCATTTTTGAAAAGCCATGGTAGCAACAAATATGTCAAAAACTATTTAGATGAGTGTTGTTTTTCATATTTTGTCCAGAGGGCATCCTATGATAGACTACCCATAATATTTTGATTTATTATCTTTTTTGAGTGTTCCCCACTTTCCCTTCTCACATTGGTTAGTAAACGCTGGATGGGAATGGGAAAACTGTCTTGCTGTAGTGGAAAAGGAAGATTTAAAGGAGAAAGTAAAAGAGTCAAATTTCATTGCATTATCTTTAGATGAAGTTATTGTGGTAGAAAATTCTTCTTAGGTCTATATGCATTTGTATACTGTAGAAAAAAATGTTCGCCAAGCTCATCTTCTTTGTGTTCATAAAATGAAGGACAATTCAACATCGTAAAATCTATTTGAACTAGTCAAGAAATCTTTGAATGAAATTGCAGCTATGGATGAGTTGACAATTGCCAAAAAGTTGGTGTGTGTAGGAGATGATGGAGCTATAGTGATGCAAGGTCAAAGGAGCGGTATTTGCACAAAGATACAAACTACTTGTGCACCATACATGCTTGGAATTCACTGCATGGCCCACAAAATGAATTTAGCATTCAAAATTGTAAGCAAGTTTCCTACAATATCAAAAGTTGAAAATCTAGTTCGTGAGATCCACACATACTTTTGCCGAAGTCCCAAAAGTTTCCAATAATTTCAACATTTTTATGAGGGAATAACACTTGGAAATAAGCTTCTCAAGGATGTCGATATCAGATGGATCTCCCTACATGGACCATCGCAATGAGTTCTTTCAGTATATCAATCCTTGATTGGAGTGATGTACGAGCATCACAACACAGTAGACAAAGCTCTTGACCTCTTACATAGGTTAAGCGATATAGAGACACTCTTGACTTTAGCTAGTATTCTCCCCATGCTAGATGAGATGAACAATCTTGTGAAGAAAGCCCAAGATAGAACTATGTATATTTATGAATATGACAATCTACGTAAACTTACATGCTTGGCCCTCGATCATTTATATCTAGATCTAACACAAGAAGGCGCAAATTATTTGATGTGGCAGAAAATTAGTGATTTGAATAATCCTGATAATTATTTATAGTTTAATGCAAGTGAGAACTTATGTATCTATGTACATGGATATGAGATACCAATATACCATTTTAAGACAACCAGACGCTGGAGTAGAGAAGTAGTTGTTAATGAGGAAGATTTTAACAACATTGTTAAATATGTTAGTGATAATTTGAAGGAAATTGCAAAATCTCTTTCCTCAGAGATTCGTGAAAGATTCCCTCGATATGAAATACTTGAAGCCATGAGTATTGTGTATCCTCAATTTTGGGTAAATCGAGATAACCCAAAATATTTTCATGATCAAGTAAAAATATTGATCGAACAGTTTTCAAAAAAGGTAACATACAATGAGCAGACAATAGAAGGAATTTTAAATGAAAATAAGCTTAGATCCCAATGTAGGAGTTTTGCAACAGCTATGAGGGACTAGTATAAATCCATGGGCAAGGAGAAGGCCTATGAACCAGGATCAATAAAAAAAGTTTGGACAAGCTTAGGTCAGAGTGAAATATTGTGTGGTTCAATATCAGAATATTTCAAACTTGTTGATTTATGTCAAACAATGATATTGGGGTCAGTGGAGGATGAGAGAGTTTTCAGTACATTGGGGTTTTTGAAATGAAAGTTAAGAAACAAACTGGACAAGAATTTGGAAAATTGCTTGAGGATGAAAGGAACTATGTATAATGTCAAAAAATTTCCTTTTCAAAGGGCACTCGCAATCTGGAGGTCCACATGTGAAAGAAGAGGCACCAGGTTGTGCAACACAGTCACTCCAATTCCAAGCGCTGGTACTAGTGGCACTGGCAGTAGCAGTGGGACTGGGACATATGACAATGATATTGAAATTGACACAAATCACACAATGAATGTAGAATTTGAGACATAGGGTGAAGAAAGTGAAGAGCAGACTCAGAATCAAGATGACTCTTTTACTTTATCTCAAGATGAGCATCAATTTGAGGACCCCGACTCCATTTGGGAAATGGAAGAGAATTAGCAGGTTTTAGGTATTTTTATTGCACTTCATGAACCAATTTCCATTGTTCCAAAGTCCAAACTGTAGTTGATGATATTTTATATTGTATTCAATGAACATTGAAATTGTGAATCATTGCACTTCATGATATCTTATTTATATTGTACTGCATGAATCATATTCCAATATGTAGTTGATGATATTTTATATTGTATTCAAATAAATTTTGAATCATTGATTCATTGCACTTCATGATATTTTATTTTATATTGCACTTCATGAATCATATGCCAAACTGTAGTTGATGATATTTTATATTGTATTCCATCATATTGTAGCTTGTTGTCTCTCATATATAAGAGAGATCAAGACCCAAATATGAGATCATTACATCATTTTTAATTAGAATTTAGAGTAGAAAATAGTAAGAAGATAGATAATAGATTGCACCAATTCGCCCATCCATCTCATATCATAAACTATTTTTATAATGCATATCATTTGAAGATCAATACAATGTAGAAGGTTACACATAATTACTGATTTTCTTTCGAGTGTTCAACTGTTGTGGATTCATATACTTCAGGAATAGAGGCTGTGACCATGGGGTTTTAGATTTATTTATGGATATGATCAAGTAGTAATGTGGGCCATGTTGGAGCTCTCAAAATTTTCCACAATTTTTCTCATTCCTAGTTTCATCGGTGTTTGGTATCACTAGTTTGCTTTGGGGTTTAGGATTTTGGTCTTGAAAAAACCTTTGCCTTTGGGTCCTTTGTTTCATTTTGATCTGGGTGTTCTAATCTTGTGTTGACCTATTGTTCCAAGTTTCCGATTGCATAAGTCATGGTTGGAGCCTTTTATGTCATTCATGTTACTGGCCCCTTTTACTTAGCCTGTCAGTCTTTTCCACCTTGGGACCTAGTTTTAATCTTCGCTTAAAGTTAATGTTGGGTCGATTAATTTTCATAATATTAGACCTATGTCTAATATTCCATCCTTTAAGGGTTGCACCCTGTATGCCTAGTCAGTCCCCTTTCTTATGAATAACAATTATCACATGTGTAGGTTTTTTGACCGTCAGATGGCTAAGCCGAATCTTGACCATTTCTCGTTGGCCTCACAAGCATTATTGATGATGTCACAAATCTACTACGAGGTGTGCGAGATGTTGCCACATGTTTCCTACGGTTGTGGGACCTAGTCCTTGTTCGCCTGCGGTTTTAATAAAGCGGTCAAATCAATGGCAATGCCCGTCATGTAATGATGAATATTGATCATGGCCATCCCTCGTAGATCTCACATGACTAAAATAATGGCTTTAAGGATGCTACGAGGTGTGCGAGATGGTGACGGGTGGATGCCAATGTCATGTTACTTGCCCCTTTTACTTAGCCTGTCAGTCTTTTCCACCTTGGGACCTAGTTTTAATCTTTGCTTAAAGCTAATGTTGGGTCGATTAATTTTCATAATATTAGACCTGTGTCTAATATTCCATCGTTTAAGGGTTGCGTCTCATATGCCTAGTCGGTCCCCTTTCTTATGAATAACAATTATCACATGTGCATGTTTTTTGATCGTCAGATGGATAAGCCAAATCTTGACCGTTCCTCGTTGGCCTCCCAAGTATTATCGATGATGTCATAAATATGTTGTGAGGTGTGCGAGATGTTGCCACATGTCACCTATGGTCATGGGGCCTAGTCCTCGTTCGCTTGTGGTTTTAATAAATAGGTCAAATCAATGGCAATGCCCATCATGCAATGATGAAGATTGATCGTGTCTGTCCCTCGCAGACCTCACACGCTTAAAATAATGGCTTTAAGCATGTTACGAGGTGTGCGAGATGGTGATGCGTGGATGCCAATGTCATGTATGAAGCAATCTGGAGTGGGACCCGCTTGCGCTGAGGTGGTGTCTCATCACTGAGTTTTCATTTGCCAAGAATTTGGTGGGTGAATGTGGCATTTTCAAACCATCTTGACTCAATCTGAGCCGCTTGTTCTTGCTTGATGGGATTGAGGTCAACGACTGATATTCAAAGTGGGTAAACATTGTACGATAGTCATTGTTTCTCATGCGAGTGAATAGTAATGGTGGAGTTCAGTCCGAGCCACCAAATTTAACTTTAAAAGTTTCTCGAATTGCTATTTTTGTGTTTAATTCCACGTTGAGAAAGAATTCCCAAGTACCCAGCTACATGAGAAATTTCCTGTAAGTCCAGCATCACTTCCATTAAAATTCTCTACAAGCAAAACTATAAGTAACGTATGCACCATGCTCTCTATTTTTTGAAAGACTTGTTGATTTTTGGAAGGCAAGTATAGATTGTGTTTTGCTTTGTTTTAAAGCTCGTAGTGGTTTATTTTCTTTAAAATTGTTTTAAAGGTTGTCAAGAAATAACTGCCAAGACCTTTTAAATTGTGAAACTACTATGTTTAAGGCTACAAGATAGAGGTTAAACTTCCATAGAATTTCCAATACCCCAAAACCCTAGCTCGAATTTTAATCTGTCTTGTGCAATGGTGCCCAAAGCTCGAAGTTCTAGCTCAGAAACTTCCACTAGGTCCTTTTCTTAGGATATTATAGATATATTGAAACCCTCCACTAATAAGAAGCTTGAGGGAAAGGCTTTATTTTATGGGCCCCAGGTTTTAGAAGGGTCAACTGATAAACAATGTGAAATTTGAGATGCTAAGGTGCCATAAACAGATTGGCAATTATTTTCTAATTGGTTTGGGAACCAAAATTTGGGTGTTCCTTTGTGTAATCCTTGGAGGTTAGACCTTGGCAAGCTGGTGGTACCAAATGTGTATCGGATGTTGACTTTTTGAAGGATGTTGCAGCAAGATATGATCTTGTGACCAGAATTGTCAGGATATGCAATGGTGTGGAAATGGTTAGAATAACCAAGGAGGAGATTGCAAAAGTTTTTGATCTGCACGAATGGAATAAGGATATGGTTCCTATTGATATTCAAGCCTTTAGAGAAGAATATAGAAATACCAAGGTTTTTTTTAGGACCTCTCTATTGACTCCTCATCTGGCCACCAAAGGAGTGGGAAAGAATAAAAAGAAGATAGTGATTGACAATAATGAGCCAAAACCTTTTCCCATAAATTAATTTTGCAAGTACTTTAGGAAGATAGTTTGTTCCTTGTGTTAGGTTTTGGGAATTAGTATAAATAATACCTTGTCTACTGACCTCATGGACATGGCTGTGTATCTCCAACATCTAGCTTTCAATGTGGTATATGATTTTGCAACCTATCTGGCCAATAAAATGCATGAGAATTTGGTAGCTCTGAAAGAGGGAAAAACATTGGTCCGTTTTAGATGGTATTCTTTATTGATGCACATGTTTCTGTATAAGGGAGAAATAATTTTTGGGCAGAATATGGAATTGAAAAAGAAAGAGGATGATATTGATATGCCTATCCAATACTGGAACAGAATTCTAGATAGGGATGATCATGAATTTGATTATGTAATGATTCATAATGTTTTTGGGTCTAGATTAAGAAGATCCTTGGTTTATAATCCACCCAGAATTCCAAAGGAAATTCATGATTTCTTAAGGCCAATGGAGAGGAGGCCTGAATTGAATTTGACACATAATTGGGGAGATATCATTTCTTACTACAATACAACCATCTTCAGGGTATATGGCACTAATGCCAACTCGTATGCTTTGCCAAGGGATGTGCCTCTAAGAATTGGATTCTTGGATTCTTAGAAATCATGAGACAGTTGGGAGGTGCCCAAATGGTACACTTGCCAGTAGAAAAAAAGAAGGGATCTTTCTTCCCCGAGTATACAAATTTTGCTAACTTTGCCATGGTAAAAGGAGGATGGAAAAATTTGTTGACATTGCTTATTCCTTATGGGTTGCACATTGTATGCCCTAGGAACCATGATCTTGAGGGTTTCATTTCTCAAATGAAGGAAAAGCATAAGAATGACGTTTTTATTCACAACTTCTTTTTCCCTGAGGATATCATTAGAAACATCCATGATTTGTAGGTGTAGGAGGAAAGGAAAGCAAAGTATATTGTTTTTACTTAAATGATGAACAAGAAGAAGGAAAAGAACCCTGCTTATGATCCCATGTCGAATATCAAAGGTGAGTTGAATAGAGCTACATATGTTGTGGACAATTTTGATAGCATGGTGGGAGTTTTGAAATCTGAACATATGGTGGAAGACAAAGGAAAGTCACAGGTTGTTGAGGAATATCCTGAAATAGGATTGGAGGAAAGGCCTTCTTATAAGCCTCCATCGAAGATTAGATTATATAAAATGAAGAAGAAAACTGTAACTGAGAAAGAAACCAAGTCCCCTCCTGTTGACTCAGAAATGTCTAGAATAATGTCTCATGACCAACCAGTGCCCTCACCATCAGGTTAATTTCCCGCGAATGTCATTGATTTGGACTCTCCCCCAAGAGCCCCTTCTCCAACACAACCACCATCTCCCAAAGGACAAAGGATTGAAAAGGAAAAAAGTGGTGGATTATCCTGAATCAGATGATGAAGAGATTATGGTGACCCCTAATGATATGCACTAGGGAATTCCATCTTTTCTACAAGGTGTTGCATCAAGTTCTGGATTAGTCACTGTAAGGCTTGGGAAAGATGAAATAAGAGGGATAAATAACAATGACAACTTGAGGATAGATGCCTATAGAGAGTTCATAAGGGATGATTCTTTTGTTACAAAAAATGCATTTAGAGATTTTGCGTGGAGAGCACGAGCTTCATTGTATGCTAAGAAGGTAGCTCAAGAAATGAGTTTGCACCTAGAGCTCCCAGAAAAGCTTATCCAATCCAATGTCGTGTAGGAAATGAGAAAAACCTTCAAGGAGATGACACCAGAGCAAGGAAGGGCATTGGTACAAAAGAGTGGAGTTTTATTACTCCTTGAATGGGATATTGCTGATGCTGTGGTGTTTGTTACAATAAGAAGGGCCAATAGGCCACTTCTTGCAACTGAGGAAGAAGCCACACTGGCACTCTAGGGCTCAACCTTCAGTGAGGAATGGGATGCCTTGGCAATTTGGTATTGTCTACTGGATCTAGAAAACCAATAGTGGCAGAGCCGGTTAATTTCAGTGGTCACTTGGTTGTGAGAAGAGTTGTTGATACTCCAACATTGGAGGCAATAGATATGGTAGTGAATGTGTCCAAGTTCACCAGGACAACTATTGAGGATTTGGCCAAGGAAAAAGATACTCTAAGGGGCCAATATAGTGATTTATTAATGATTATAATAAGAGTCAACAAAGGGTTGCAAAGTTAGAAACTGAGCTAGCATTACTGAAGCAACAAATTGAGACATGGAAATATCAAGGATAGGCTAGCTCTAGCCATGAGGTTTCTACCCCACCAAGGGAGCAACCTCAACCTCCCTCACAAGGACAATCCTTAGCAATCATTCAATATAATATGGGAAAAAATCCCATTGCAATTGATGAGGCAAGTACTTCGGGAGGAGGGCTTTCAAGGGAGAAACTAATCCACCAGGTTGAGGAGTACAAGGAATTGCTACAACATGGACAATAATCTATGTTAAAGAGAAATTCGGTAATTGTAGATGTTGTATTGAGACACTTGAATAGAAAGGTTTAGGGAAAATTGAATAGTGTCCATGCAAACTATGCTTTGATGTTGCAAGAAATTAGGTTGTTCCCAAGAGATAAAGAATTGGCACCCCATTTTTGGATAAGTGGAGTCCCAGAGCTAAGAAATTGAAGTTCATGGTGGTAGGAGCAAAGCACCAGAAGGATAAGTATCCTAGGGTTATGCCAACTTATCAATTTGTTAATGAGATTGTGGAGAAAAAGTTCCAAGGATATGTGACTCCTATTGAAATGAAGATCAAAGAATTAAAGGCCAAGTATGATGAAGTAGACTTAACACCATTACTAGATATCCAACATAACTATGATGAGGTGAAGCCTTTGCAGGCTTGGAAGGACCAAATGAATGACATCATGTCAACCCAGACAAATGAAATATGCAAGAATGTTGATATTGGTGTGTTAAATGATACACTTGAGAAACTATCCTTTGTTATTAGTTTCTAAGAAGATTTTGATAAGGAGTCTACTTCAGTGATGGTAAAGTATGCACCATATAGAGAAAAGATAGAGGAGGTTATCGCTTTCAAGTGGCCATCTGAAGCAAAATTTGAATTGTGGAGAAGTGTCTTCACTAAAGAATTTGGGATATGAGCACTAGGGTGGAGAGTGTGACTTGGTCAAGTATAGTACAAGTATGGCCTTAGAAGTTACAATTGAATACACACATACTTCTCCCAGCTCAAAGTGCAGACTGCTAACATGGATCATTGCTGAGGTGGATAAAGTGTTGCAACGGTTAAAGATATTTTTCCTTTTAACGAGTTGCCTTTTGGAAGGCGAGTTTCTCTTCTACAAGCATGTTTGCATCGAATATGACAATATTTTGAGTCTATTTTCTCTCCAATTGTGATACCCATTATGAATTATTAATGAAATATTGGTCAAGTTCTAGTTTCATTGATTTTCATTGTTCTTTACTGTGAATTATACTATAATTGTGGCTTTGGTCCAAAGGATCAGTTAAATTCTTTAGTTATTGTGTAAGTTCATGTAGGTTAAAAGTTCATCTTCTTATAGTTCATATTTTGATTATGTTAAAAATAAAACTTGAATATGTACTCAGCGATTCATCACTCAACTCAATGCTTAATAACATTTTAACAATAGTATTAGTATCATATACAACAATGAACATCAACATTCTTTTAATCATTAATGTGTATCTCGTATTTGAAACCACAACATTTTTCTTCAAATGATAAAATAAATAATACAAATAATTGAACATCATCACATTACTGAAGTCTGAATTTGAGCTTTTTTATTGATTTTCACACATGAAGGAGTACATATAGGCATTGGAAATGCAAAATATTTCCAATGCCCAAAGACAAGTCTGCACAAAGCTGAGTTGGAACTTGGAAACTCATATTATCAAAGATTAAAAATTAAAAATTAAGTCATTGTATCACCTTTTCTAGAAACTTCCACTCATCAGGTGGTGGAATTGCCATTTGTTCTAACTGATGTTGTTTGAATTGAAGCTTTGTTAACATTTCATGGTTGTAATTGGAAGTGGAACCTGTCTTGAATTCTTCAGTCAATTTTTCATTCAAGGTTATCAGTGTTTTGATGGAATCCAAATAGTTCACCACATCTGATTTTGGGTTCTGAGGAAACTGGTCGAAATCAATCTTCCTTGCACCCTCCATCTTCTTTCTAAAATCATCCTTTCCAATGAATTGGTCATTTGTGTCAAAAGCCTCTGGAAAACCAAGCCTTGTGAAGTTCCTTACCTTTTCATCCACCACTTTCATCTTGTCTGCAACCAAATGCAAATATTCCTTTGTTCCACGCATTCTCGAACACTTTTCAATGATAGATGACAACTTCATTGAAGTATCAATATGATTAGTAATCCCTTTTGATTTCAAATCATTTTCACTAGCTTTGTCGACTATTTGTAGAACTTGATTTGCAGATTTCTCTAATTCCAACACATTTTTGTTGTCCACTAAATATTTGTTGAGCTTCTTATAATGTTGTTTGATAGCATCAATCCATTGAAACATGTCACAAAATGATAAAAACCTCTGCATTATTTCATCCCAGATCTTATATGCCTCATTGTATCTCTACAAAATGCAGATAACTTATTTTGACAAGAGTTAATTTCTTTTTTTGCTTCCGTCAGCTTTGTCTCCAATCTTTCATTCATTTTTCTCTGTTTCTCCAATTTTTGTTCCCACTATGTATTTCCATTCACAATACTTAGTCTTAATTTTTCTGAAGTGGATTTTTCCTCATCATATTTCTTGTTTCTCTCATCTAGCCTTTCCTTCAGGTCATTCACTTCTCTCTCATTTGGTTTATCCTCTTTTCTTGTTGATGTAGAGGCAGATTTTTTTATTCTTTTTTCTAATTCATTGCTCTTGTTATCTGTTGCTTTCCTCTTTTATTTCTCATTTGCTAGGTCTGCCTGTAACTTTTCTATTTGGGTCTGCAACCTTTTCTTCTCTCCATCTTTCTTTAGCAATGATGTGTACACCAATTCATTGTTCTTCTTTGATACATTAATTTTGTCAGTATTTTTTAGGCCAAAAAAATCCAATTGAAAATTGGTCACCTGGTATTTAGATCGATCCATCTGATTTGTTGGTTTATTTTGAACTGTGGGAACAAAAATTATGTACTCCATAATTTCTTTATTTGTGTCAAATGTGGGTAATACCATGGTTGTTGTAGGCTCTGAAGTTACAACATATGCACTCTCCATCAGTTGCTTCTTTTCTTTTTAATACAAGTTTGATTTCTTTTTAAACTCTTCAATGAAATCATAACCCGGGGACGCATGAACAATGGAATGCTTGAATGGTGAAGGAATAGGAGTAATTGTAGTTGCTAATGATGTCACAACCACACTAACTAGCAGTGGGGGAGTTCCTGGAAATAATTCCTTTGTGGTGGATCCACTGATAGCATGACTTGGACCTATCAAAATCCTTTGCCTTTGTTGTTTGCCTTGATCACCTGGTGTTTTTGTGGTATCTTGTATTGTTTTCCTCTTGTGTGTAATTTTTTGTTGTATCACATGTTAACCACTACTAGTACTACTACCCATACCATCACCACCAATGGCAGTGCTAGTTGCACTAAGCTCTCCACCATGGGCATGTCCTAGTTGTGATTGTATCTAACCATGAGGATGAGGATTAGAAGCTGTAACAAATTGACTTGTATGCCCTTGGTCTAATTTTTCACCTCCAATCCCAAGGCCAAATTTATCAACTAGTTTTCTATGCTCAACATTTGTTACCGTCCAAGGGCCTTGTCTTTGGGACCCCAAAGGACCACCTGCATAACCCATTTTTTCAACTATGGCTGCTCCTGAAGTATATGCTTCTTTTGCGGCCTCACTTAAACAAGGTTTGTAATTGGCATGGATTTTTTTCTTCTTCTTCCCTATCATCATTAGATTCATCATCACTTTCTTTGTTTCCATGTTCATCGGGATGCTCTATATTCCACAATTTGCTAAACTCTTTATCTTCTTTGTTTTCTCCATACTCTGCAAGAGCTCTTGGATCACCTAGCTCCTTCTTCATAGACCAAAAGGCAATAATTTTTTACCGTGACCAATTTTTATCTATAACTTCCTTCTCTAGAGAACCTGGAATTTTTACTCTACCAGATGGTTTATCACTTTTTCCATAAAAAATGTTGTATGTCCTGATTGTCTTTCAGTGCAATTCCATAATTTATGTTGACAATTGTTCAAAAGAAATACAATTCTCAACAACATTTTTCTCCATTGCTATTTTGACCTCATCCCAAGAATCCTTGTTTCTTAAGTTTTCAAGCAAGGGTTTACTTTGATGTTGAATTCTACTTGCAACATTCCTATTAGCCACAATAATTGATTTAATGATGTCACATGGATCATACTGCTAGTGACAGATAACATCAAAATAAAAAAATTCAAAAGATTATGTGCAACATTTCTCGAATGTGAACCCTCCACATGAAAAAGGTAAAGAAGGAAATACGATCTTCTTTTGCTGACTGAGAAAGTGTAATTTATCAGCACTCTGCACCTGCCTTACATATTCCAATGCAAAAACCCTTTATGTCACATGTATTAGAAGTTTGTATGGTTGTACTCCCGATCCATAAAATCTTAGCATAGTATATTCTTCCATTAAGTACCAATCAACCAATTGCATTGTTTTTCCTAGTTGAATGCAGTTTCTACATGACATAGGCAATCTAGGCATTGGAGCCAAAAAGTAGTCTACAAAATGACTATAGTTCCTTTGAGAATCACACATCCTTATCTTAGTGGTCCATTCATATACTGGAGCCATTTTATTTTCCTTAGCATTACTATAGGGCTAAATGTGAAGTTTGCTGGTTTGAAACATTCCTCTAAATTTGAATAGAAAAATATAGCACAAGTAGGTTGTGAACCTAAATGTCTTGGTGGAACCTACTTTAATCATTAAAAAAATATTTATGCATGGATTCTACAATGTGCTGAATAAAATTATATTTGACATGTTGAACACCATAATGGATATTAAACACCATTTCAAGGAGGCTTGCACCCACTTCCAAATCGCTATCCAGACCGAGGAAAAATGCTAGCATGGAAATAGTATCTTGAACCCATGGTTTAAAAATATCCAAATCATAAGGAGGCTTATGATCACCTTTCAATTTGTTTCTATCCTTAACTATTTTATTTAAGAAAACATTTTTCTCCCTTTCTTCCACTGCTTCATAATCACTAGCAAGCTTTTCTAGGTCAATGTGGATGTCTCCAAATTCTTCGGTTGTAAACCCCAACACTTTTCCAAGTTCTTCTGCATTAATGGATAACAATACTTCTTTGCTATCTTTATTAATAATTTCTCTTTTGTTATCATCATAATTTTGGGCACAAACTATGATAAATTATGGGCAAGGGAAACTCTCATGTAACATCATGCACCCTAATCCAGCTACCCACGGTGCATTGATATTATTAACTTGCATTTGCTTTGCAACCTTATTCTAAGATGAAAATCTAAGTTCTCAAGTACGCCTACCATATATTTCAGGATCATAAATATCATGGTACCCATCAATGAAACCTGGGGTTTTAAGCAATTCTACATAATTTATTATGTTATAGGACCTTGCTCTAGTGGTACTAGTGGTAGACATGCTTATACAATGTGAAGTGAAATTTGAATTCCCTAATACCTATTAGTCCTCCTTATTTTTTCTTAAAATTCTTAAGTCTCTAAACCTAAACTTCAAAGTTTGACAAAATAAGATTTTAAGAAATGTCAAACGATGAAACGTAGCCACAGGAATTCTTTCACTTACCCGGATTCTAAGTCCCGACTCTTGAAAAGATTAATGTTGACAATCATGGAAACTGGAATGGCTTTGTTGGAAGTGGAATTGTGGAATCCAAAACAGGGTGGTGCATTGCAATGAGCATTTTGAAGAGTAAAGAATGAAATCTCCCCGTGTGCTGAACCTCTCACTTAAAAAAAAAATCACTTAACACTTAGCAGTACAAAGTGCTTTAAATATTTATTTTTTTCAAAAATTCAAAATTAGAACATTAAAGTGAATGAAACGTCTTAGGTCTACAAGTTGCAAATTCTTAACCATTTATCTTTCTAAATCTAATGGTTATAGGATGATTCCAGAGGTTTAAGTTCGCAAGCCTATTGCTCTGTGCATTTCATTACGGAATGCAACTACAACCATACATCAAATGTTCATCCAACAGTTGAAACTAGAGTAATTTATGATATTAACTTAAAAAAATAAACATGACACATGTGTTTTAAAGTTTTTTAAAACTTTTGTGCACTAGGATTGCCATCAAGGCCAAGGGGCCGATAACTTAGCGTTGCAAAGGACTTAAACAAATCTCCCCGTGTACTGACCCTCTCACTTAAAAAAACATAACTTGACACTTAGCAGTACAAAGTGCTTTAAATGCTTTTTTTCTCAAAAATTCAAAATTGGAACATTAAAGTGAATGAAACGTCTTAGGTCTACAAGTTGCATAATGCATATTCTTCACCGTTGATCTTTCTAAATCTAACGGTTATAGGGTGATTATGGAGGTTTAAGTTTTCAAGCCTATCACTCTGTGCATTTTATTTCAAAACGCAACTACAACCATACATCAAATGTTCATCGAACAATTGAAACTTGAGTAACTTATGATATTAACTTAAAACAATAAACATGACACATGTGTTTTAAAGTTGTTTTGAACTTTCGTGCGCTAGGATTGACATCAAGGCCAAGGGGCTTGTAACTTAACATTGCAAAGGACTTAAAAAAATGAATAATGATATCGGGAACTGGGGGAGAAGGTCAACAACAAATTAGAAATCAATAACGACAACTTTTAGTGTTTATAATGTTTTTTGTCAATTTGGTGGAAAATTAGAAATCAATAACGAATGTATTAATAGACACCGAAGTTCTAAACTCAAAAAATAACTCTTTACTATAAGTGTAAATGAATAACGAAAAATAACACAACACAACCATTTATTTTATTGCAACTAAATTACAATGTCGCATTATTACATATCTTTTTAAAGATGAGTAGTTGCGGAGTAGGCAAGCTCATGTTTTGTATAAATAACATATGTCAGTGTGTCACTTTACATAGACACAATTTAATAATTTATTCCAAGTTGTTGCTCATTACAATGGATTACAAATTGACTCTAATTTCCAAGCTTTTGCTGCTGACAACTTACTACAAATGTAACTCTAAAAAAAATGCACGATTCCAAGCTTCTGCTAGTGACAACATAATACAAATGTGGCTCTGAAAATAAATGCATGATTCCAAGCTTCTGCTGGTGGATTTGCCAATCATGCCGGGGGAAAGGCGGTTCAAATCATTTTGGGGAAATGGGATCCATGAAGATACAAAATTTACTTATCCCCTTTGAGAACCAGATTCATATAGAATATGTAATACAAATGTGTCTCTAAAAATAAATGCATGGGGCTTGCTAGACAAACCATACTGGGGAATAAGGAGTTGTGAAGATACAAGAGGAGTAGAAAATTTGCTCCCATCTTTTGCACGCAACTTCCATTCACTCCTATAAGACTTATCTCCATCAGAGCTCCTCATCCTGGTTCAAAACCTCTCTGAGAAGTCAAGTTAACCAAATAAAATTCTTTCCAATTCCACCCATTCTGAACTTGAAAGAAATCCATCTTTTACTGATTACTCTGTAACTACATAACTATAGGGAGGAGAATTTATAGTATCCCCAATAATACCACATCATCTTCTTCCTGAATCCTTATTAACCTTAGAAAATGAAAACCCTTATGACACTATCCACTATTCACTATCCTTATTTATGGGCCACCAGACACCAGTGCCACTACCAGCCTGGGTATAATGATAATCGTGATTCGTGTACAATTTAAATCTTTAATTTGATTGACGTCTAGCTACATGCAAACTGTAACTCAAGCTGAAAAGCTATCAAAATCACCAATGCCACTCAAATGATATGAAATCATTACAAATATTGTTTCATTAAAGCTATGAGTTGTCCAATAAATTTCTTCTGATGTTCATATCACATATGGCATTAATCGTTGCCACTGCCAGCACTAGCAGTATGGCAACCACACTTTCTTCAAAAAGATTGAGAATTCCAATTAAATGAAATGTACAATGTCGAGGCATTGAAAAGACATAATGAGTGATGAGCAATGAGCCTTGATCTCGCCACATGTCCGCATCTAACGGTTCTAGTGTTATTCTAGAGGTTTCAATTCGCAAGTCTAGTGCTTCAGAGATTTACTTCCAGAATGCAACTACAACTGTCCATCAAAAATTCATTGAACGGTCGTGGTTAGATTGATTTGCGCTGAAATCTGGCTACAGATATGGAATATCCTTCACACTATTATAAATTATTTTATAAGGTTGATAATTCAACCTTGTTTGGCCTATACATCCTTTGTGTAAAACGTTCTTCCTAGGCGGTCCCTCTTTTAAAACAAACATTTAATTCACCACTTGAATGTTGGTACGGTCTCCATAAGGCTGCGGGAGATGTTGCGGGAGATTTTGCTACAAATAGGGGTTGTTGCACTCATTTTTCTCAAATTGGTTTTGCGCTCTCAAAAAACACCAAGGAGTAATGAAGACTCCTTTGTCTCTGAATTTCACGAAGCATCAAAATGCTTTTCATGGTGAAATAACTGAGAAACGACTGAAAGGGATAATGGTGTCCAAGCACCCACTAGTGCTCCAGGTGGTGAAGGGTGTTTTGGGCCCAAAATTTTTGCTGGCTACCCACAAGCTCAGGGGGAATTCAAAAATACCTGCCATGTTTCTGGCAATGCTTGTGTACATGGATGTCTCAAAAGCTCGGGGGAAGAAGCTATACCAAATGATTTTTCAACAATCTATGTTGGAAAATATTGATGAGGCACTGGACAACATTGACGACAATTTCATGAATCCTTTGTCGCTGCACTACTACAAGGCTTGTGGGAATGAATGCTCGGTACCAAATTTTCCCTTGGTGTGCTTGCTAGACCATGCAACTCTCAAAAACCGGTGGAGGGAGATTGAAAGGTGTATTGAATTTCTTCTACGTTCAACTGGCATTCTCAAAGACTGAACGAAGGGTTGGGTGAAGGCATTTGTGGTGGTTGAAGCTCTCAATGGGGAAAGGTTGTCTTCAGACAAGGAGGATTGGGAGCTGGGAATTGGTGAATAATGGGTAGCGAATGACACTAGGAGCTGGGAGGAACGAGAAAACCATCTTGTCCATAGTGCCTATGGTGGTGATTGTCCAGTGATTCTGAATGCAATCAAAGCCAAGAAGACCAACAAAGCTGGCTACAACAATGCATAATCTGGTGTCTGTGGAAGGTCATTTTGGTTTGTGATGGTCATTGGTCTATTAAATGTTTGTAGTTTGTACTCTATAAGTGTCCATGTCAGTCCGTTAAATATTTGGGTTTTTAATGTTTTCTGAAAATAGAATGTACAAACTCTTTTTGATTAATACAAGGTGCTACCCCATATAGCAGCTATTTAACTAAAACAAAAAAATAAAAAATGTTGGTGAATAAAACCTTTTTTCAAAGCAAAACAAATATTTTCATTGGCAAATTAAACATAATCTCAAACTAATAAAAAATTTCAATGGCGAAATAAACAGATATGCCAATAAAAATTAGTATGGTTGGCAAAAATATCAAATTCCAGGACATATTTTCCGTACATTCAAATTTCTTCATAAAGAGTTTGAAATGCGAACAACTCTCAACATATTTATTATTTCTGAAGCTAGATGTTAGTGCAAATTAATATAATCTCTGACGGTTAGATGAATTTTTGATGGACGACTATAGTTGCATTCCAAAAGTAAATCTTTGAAGCACTAGGCTTGTGAATTGAAACCTTTGGAATAACACTAGAACCGTTAGATTTCCAAAAATCAATGGTTGAGATTTTATTACTTATTAAATCATTTATTTATAACAACCAAAATAATATTAAGGAATATGATCAGAACCGTCGAAGGAACTATACCAAGGTGTGAAATATTAAAGAACTAGTGTTACTAAATCATTGATAAAAATTGGTGTGAAATATTAAGGAAATTCTAAAAGAGCCTCTTAAGCATTCACAAACAAAAAAAAAAATTTGGTTTGAAAAAAGGTTTTGATCGCCAATAAAAAATATTTTATTCATTTAAAAAATTTTGCAATTCGCCACGATTTTCTAGAGACTTCTAGCAATTGTAAAAGATTCACCAATTGAGATTATTTATTTTTCCCGAAAAACGAAAAAAATCGCCAATAAAATTAATATTTTTATCGAGAATAATACAAGATTCGCCAGGATTTTACACCTTAGCCGAGGGGTTTCTTAAAGTTTTCCCTAAGATTCAGTATTTCATCATGTTTTCTCATCAGATCCCACGAATCTATGTTTTCATCAAGGACATGTTCATTTTCCTTATTTCAAGATTTGAGCTCGATTGGATCTTTTTTCTGGCAAGTTCCCACTTTCAAATCAAGTGACTGCTTTTGGAATTGGCCCTAGAATAAATTTCAAACCTAATGGCTAGTTTGATTGCTCATGGATCTTTCTCGTAGCTTGCGGATCCCTACGAGGTGTTTCAAATTATTTCGTGGAGTGTCCCCAACCTTAATTTTAGGTCCACACTTCATCATATGTACCTTCCATGGAGAAGTTCAAATTTGAGGCCAACTTGTTCATGCACACGTTACATTTCTTTCATCGAAGATTGTAATAATCTTTGGTCAACGTGGATGTTTCTAGATCTACGGATATGATATAAAGCCTGTAATAGATCATTAGGATAGAAATCAATCAAGATCAAGTAGATTAAGAAGAATATAGAATTCGATCTATAAAATCTTCGCTCGCATTAAGGAGCATGTATGTTATATTAGGCCTATGAGCCGAATCTATAAGTCTGGATGTTGCTGACTGATTATAATCAAAATTTATGTTAATGAGAAGGTTTGAATCTACATTTGCCTCCATATTATGTGTTGCTTATGTTGTGTAACTCTTGCTGCATGGTCTAGATAGTTCTCTCTGAGTACTCTCCTACCGTGACTGCACCAAAAACTCACTATTGTAGTAGATTCACCATTCTTATTAGCCACAAAATCAATGAATGATGTGAAGGTTCTATTGGTTCTCGAAGTCTTGAAAAGGAGATTTAGAAAAGATAAAGGATTTCAAAGGCCTATCAAATAAAATCGGATATGAAAATCCTTGGAGCTTTGGATGTTATTAGTGATACAAACTATGCAATCACGTACCATAAGGACATTCACTTCAAACCAAAATGAAAATAAATGAATAAATAAAGAAATTATTTCCTCATAGGAAATATTGTACAGGATGGTGTGCATGTACTCTGAGTTTTATGGAATGTACTCCAAGCTCTTGGATTGAATTTGTACCTTTCATGTTTGGAAATTGTGTAAATTAACGTGTTTTTAAAGACTAGATAAAATGAAAGGGTGCAGATAATATCAATACAAAGTCTTTATTTCAATACAGATTAATGCTATCAGCTTGCCTTCAATTGGAGCTCAGCTTGCATTCCATTTTATATTCTATTTCCTGTCTTAGTGGCCAACCTTCAAGAGATTGAAAATTGAGAAACATGATGAAAAATATACAGTAAAATCTTAGGATTCAATGGTTATTTAATGGGTTTCTCTATTGCAGACCATTAAATATTTTCCTTCATTTTAGATATGATTAGGGTAGCTTTGGTTCATTAGTTTGTATGTCATCAATATCTATTTTTTTTATATTGATAAGGTTGTCGGCCAAGGAATTAGTCCATTTTGCGAGTAAAACATGAGAGAGGGAGAGAGATATTATATAATATAAATGCTATTTAATGATGTTACTGGGAAGATATTCACATAGCTATCTTGTGTTAGTTATTTTCAAAGAAAAGAAGAAGAAGAAATGAAAATGGCAACGAAATTGGGAAGCGTAGAATTGGCTAGAAAGCCTGTAATGATGGTAATAATGGTGATGGTGAGCATGAGCGTGGTCTCAACACAAGCTGAATTCCTAACAATGGCCTAACCAATGCATTAATATTTGTAGATTTAAAGTGGACATCTATATGTTCTACTAATTTTCCATTATCATTTCTTCTAAATGCTTAAGGCAATGCCATGGACATTTGAGCTGTGTAGGATATTTATTTGGAATTGGAGCAAGCCTTCAAGACTTTTACGTGCATCTCCATACACTATAAAATTTGATGGTGACCAATTATTCATCGATGGAGGAGCTTAATCTGGTAGGCAACCAACTTTGAGAGATCAACGAACTCTGTCCATTGACAAGGCAGTAGTCAGTGGGAACTTTCACAATCAATACAAAATCATGATGAGAATGAACTCTCAAATGATCATTTGTCAAGATTTATATATTTGGATTCAACTTAATTCCATGGCGATCGTGTTGGAAATATTATTGCCCCTAAGCTAGCCGTTCCAACACCTACCTGTCAGGAGCAGTCTTTGTTAGTTTTGGGGAAGCTCCCAACAGCTCCTAACAGCTCCATAATTGATTTGGGTAGCTGTTTTTGAACTCAACATTTATTGAGGTAGGTGATTTCAAAGTTCAAGTGGGAATGTTGTCTTAGGCAAAAAGGCTAGAAGTCAAAAGAAGTTAGTCAGGAGAAAGTGTTGGGAAAGGTTGAGAGAAGAAGTCAGAGGAAAAGATTGTAGCAGCAGACTGTGAAAAGAACATTCTCTCTGTGCTCCCAGCAACTCCTGAACAACAGCAGCTATTAGTTAGTTTGTAAGAGCAGTGATTGCTCCTGATCATTTGAAGTTTGGTAGAGCAGCTTCTGATTGCTCCCAGATAGTTGTAGTAGCTTTGCTTTAGTTTGTTTTCTGTTCTGTTTATTTTCAGTTGATTAATAGTGAATCAAAGTTGCATGTCTCCTTGTTGTTTTCCGCATTTGAGATTTGAGTTTTTTCTAGCTTGACTGGAAATAGAGCAACAACTCTGTGTTTTGCATTTGTATTTGTATTCTCAAATCTCTGACATGGTATCAGAGCTATAGGCCCCAGTTCCTTGTGAGTTTGGGCATTTGTATTTTCTAGGTGTTGAGTTTTTTGTTGTTGTAGGAGACATGGCTGAAGATGAAGCAAGAAGTTGGCAGCAGCCACCGTCCTTTAATGGACAAAACTATGACATTTGGGCCAAGAAGATGAAGACCATCATGGTGGCCAATGATTTGTGGAATTTTCTCATAAATGGGTTTGTGGATATCATTGACCCAACTGCATTTGCAGCTCTCACAAACAACTAGAAGACCCAACTGAAATAGCAGAGGAAGAAGGATGCAAAATCTTTGAGTCTGATCGAAGTAGCCTTGACAGAGGCCATTTTTCCCAGAATAGTAGCAGTTGAGTATGCAAAAGAAGCTTGGGAGATCCTTCAAACTGGTTACAAAGGGACTGATAAAGTTAGAGGTGTAAAGCTCCAGCTACTTCGAAGAGAGTTCGAAGTTATTGAGATGAAAGAAAGTTAGTCTGTTGCAAACTTTCAAACAAGGTTCTCTAGTTTGTTGAACCAGCTGAGAGCAAATGGAGATGTGATAGAGGAGTTGAAGATTGTTGAAAAACTTCTTCAATGTCTTCCCACGGGGTATGATCCTCTTGTCATTTCTATTGAAGCATCGACAGACCTTTCTACTTTGACAGTAGATGAGTTAATGGGTTCTCTCCATACCCATGAACAACGTTTAAAAAGGTCTGCTACTACCTCCCATGAGCAAGCTTTCAATGCTCAGTCGAATGCAAGAGGTAGAGGGAGAAGTAGGAATGGCTCCTGAAGAGGTAGAGCCAAATCCAGTCAAGGAAATGCTGGTGGAGAAATCTCAGGATGAGCAAGCAGCCAAGAAGGAGCAAACAACTCTCAAAACAACTCCCGAAGAGGCACAAAGAACATCAGTTCGAATTAGTGAAGTGACAAGAGCAACATTGAGTGCTACTACTGTCACAAGTTTGGACATTATGCAAGTGAGTGCTGGAAGAAGCACGGTAATCAGCAAAGACATAATGCTAATGTTGCTAATTCAAATGTGGCTGAAGGCAATCAGTCCATAACCTTCATCATGTGCAATGTTGGTGAAGAAGGCAGCCCTGAGGTCTGGTATTTGGACAGTGGTTGCAGCAACCACATGAGTGGTAATGAAAGTCTTTTCTCTTTCATTGACAAAAATGTTACATCAGAAATTAAAATGGGCAACAATGGAGTTGTTCCTGTTAAAGGAAAAGGATCTATCTTGATCCGCACCAAGCAGGGTGAGAAGAAGGAGGTCCAAAATGTGTTCTTTGCACCGGGGTTAAAACATAACCTCATGAGAGTAGGATAGCTGATCCAGAATGGATACAAAGTGCTAATGGAGAAGGGCAAGTGTGTCATTTATGACAAGAATGAGAGAATAAAGGTGTTTGCAGTAATACAAATGACAAAGAATCGGATGTTTCTGTTGAAGATTGAGACGTGCTTCTCATCTCAGTCTGTTGCAGCACCTCTCATGGATGAAAAATGTATAGCAGTACAACTTGCAGCCCTTAAGAGCACCATTGAAGACCCCTCCAAGCTATAGCATCTTAGCCAGAATGGCATAAAGGAGCTTACAGCCAGTTACACTCCACAAAAAAATGGAGTGGCTAAAAGGAAAAATAGGACTATTGTAGAGATAGCAAGAAGCATGTTAAAAGCAAAAGGACTCCCTACAGAATTTTGGGGAGAGGCTGTTGCAACAGTCGTGCATTTAATCAATAGAAGTCCAACGAAGGTAGTCCGTGACAAGATACCTCAAGAGGCATGGACAAAATGAAGATGGATAATTGAACACTTGAGAGTGTTTGGATGTGTGGCTTATGTAAACGTGCCTAAAGAAAAAAGGCAAAAATTGGATGACAAGGGTGAAAAGTGCATTTTCATTGGCTACAGTGAAGAGTCCAAAGCCTATAGGCTATACAATCCGGTCACCAAGAAAATCATCATTAGTAGAGATGTGGAGTTCTTAGAAGATCAGTCATGGGATGGCATGACAGATCCTGATAGCTCCCGACAGCTTCTGACAGTGCAGAATGATGATGAAGATGAAGATGAAGATCAGGAAAATTTTGCAGCAGCAGAAAATGATGGCTCCTGACAGCTCTTGATCGCTCCTAATCAGAATAGACACAAAGGGAAGCAACCACAAATAGCTAAAAATTCAGCTTCTGATAGCTCCTGACGAGCTCTTGAAAATTTCGGACGAGCTCCTGACAGCTCCCGACGAGCTCTTGAAAGTTTCAGATGAGCTCCTGACAGCTCCCGACAAGCTCTTAAAAATTTCGGTCGAACTCCTCACAACTCCTGACAAGCTTTTGAAATTTTTGGACGAGCTCTTGACTACTCCCGACGAGCTCCTGACAGCTCCGAACGAGCTCCTGATTGCTCCTGACTAGCTCCTAATAGCTCCAGACGAGCTCCTGATAACTCCTGACGAGCTCCCGACAGCTCCCGATCGCTCCAGATTCAGCCTATTCAGCAGAACAACAACAACACTAAAATTTCAGACCCCACTCTTGCCTCCCTAATACCAAGAAAGACCAAGAGTCTAAGGGAGATCTACCAAAATGAAAGGTATGATGATGAATTTGATGAAAGTGTGAATTTTGCACTATTTTCTCACAATGATCCAATTTATTTTGAAGAAGCTGTGAAAGAGAAAAAATGGTGTGAAGCCATGGATGAGGAAATAGATGCATTAGAAAGAAACAATACATGGGAGCTGATTGACTTGCCTCCAAGCAAGCAAGCTATTGGAGTAAAATGGGTTTATAAAACCAAAAGCAATGCCGAAGGAAGAATAGACCGACACAAGGCAAGATTAGTTGTGAAGGGATACAAAAATCAATTTGGAAAAGACTATGATGAGACATTTTCCCCTGTTGCTAGGATGGAGACTGTAAGGATAGTCATAGCTATTGCTGCCCAACACAAATGAAAGGTATTTCAAATGGATGTGAAGTCCGCCTTTTTTAATGAAGTATTGAAAAAAGAGGTTTATGTGGAGCAACCTTTTGGATATGAAGTTCCAAGCCAAGAACACAAGGTGTATAGGCTAAAGAAGTCTTTTTATGGGTTGAAGCAAGCTCCACAAGCATGGTATAGTAGGATTTACTCATATTTGATGAGCAACGGCTTTAGCAAAAGCGATGGTGAGCCCACTTTTTACATCAAGATAGAAAATGGTCATATTTTAATTGTTGTTTTGTATGTAGATGATTTAGTTTTTACTGGGGATGATGATTTCCTCATTGCTAATTTTAAAGAGGCCATGAAAAGAGAATTTGAAATGACAGATTTAGGTCTCTTGAGTTATTTTCTAGGCATAGAAGTAAAACAAATGCATGATTGTATTTTTATCTCTCAAAAGAAGTATGCAAATGAAATCTTGAAGAGATTTAGAATGCTTGAGAGCAAGCCTGCTCCAACACGAACAACCATAGGTCTTAAGTTGAGCAAAGAAGATTGCAGTAACAATGTGGATCCGACCATGTACAAAAGCTTGGTTGGAAGCTTGATGTATTTGACAACAACTAGGCCAGATATAATGTATGGAGTGAGTCTGATTTCCAGATTCATGGAGACTCCAAGAGACACCCATTGGCAAGCGGGTAAGAGAATCCTAAGGTATGTGAATGGTACCAAAGGATATGGAGTGTTGTACATAGCAGCAAAAGAATATGGGCTGGTTGGTTACACTGACAGTGATTGGGCGGGAAGTTTGGATGATAGGAAGAGCACTTCAGGCTATGTATTTCATTTGGGTTTGGGTGCTATTTCTTGGGCTTCCAAGAAGCAACCTGTTGTTTCCCTATCAACAACTGAAGCTGAGTATATAGCAGCAAATGCAACAACATGTTAGACTATTTGGCTGAGAAGAATCTTGGCATATTTGGAAGAAGAACAAAAGGATGGAACAGTGATCTATTGTGACAATGTTTCATCGATAGTCTTGACAAAAAATCCTGTGTTTCATGGAAGAAGCAAACACATTGAAATTAGGTATCATTTCATTCGTGAATTGGTTGAAAATGGTGAAATTAAAATGAAGTTTTGCAGGTCTGAGCAGCAACTAGCAGACATATTCACCAAGCCTTTGAGCATTGACAGTTTTGTGCACCTGAGAGGAAGATTGACCGTTGTTGTTTTAGATTAGGATTGATCTTGTTGTTTTGTTGGCTCAGGACCAAAGGGGAGTGTTGGAAATATTATTGCCCCTGAGCCAGCCGTTCAAGCACCTACCTGTTAGGAGTAGTCTTTGTCAGTTTTGGGGAAGCTCCCTGCAACTCTTGACAGCCCCAGAATTGATTTGGGTAGCTGTTTTTGAACTCAACATTTATTAAGGTAGGTGATTTCGAAATTCAAGTGGGAATGTTGTCTTAGGCAAAAAGGCCAGAAGTTAGAAGAAGTTAGTCAGGAGAAAGTGTTGGGAAAATTTGAGAGAAGAAGTCAGAGGAAAAGATTGTAGCAGCAGACTGTGAAAAGAACATTCTCTCTATACTCCCAGCAACTCCTAAATAGCAGCAGTTGTTAGTTAGTTTGTAAGAGCAGTTATTGCTCCTGATCACCCGAAGTCTGGTAGAGCAGCTTTTGATTGCTCCCAGATAATTGTAGTAGCTTTGCTTTAGTTTGTTTTTTGTTCTATTTATTTCCAGTTGATTAATAGTGAATCAAAGTTGCATGTCTCCTTGTTGTTTTCTGCATTTGAGATTTGGGTTTCTTCCAGCTTGACTGGAAATAGAGCAGTAGCTCTGTGTTTTTCATTTGTGTTTGTATTCTCGAATCTCTGATAGACCGACTATCAAGGGATCGTTGTATCATATAAATATACTCAATGATTCCTTACCAATGAAGGGATTCTTTAGGATTCCACTCACCATAGTCAGATATTCCAGCTATGAAGCAAAGGTTTGGGAAGCATACAATGGACCAACGATAGGGAATATAGAATGAGCTGTCAGATCATACTTGTGCTTATTCTATATAGACCACCTATGAATTGATCAAAAATGAAATCACTTGCAAAGCCTTCAGTGACTTTTGAAGCCTTTCGTCCCCTAGGCGAAGGAAAATACAGGACGAGCTCACACAGAGGGAAGGAGGATTTTGAAATAAAAGGGTATAGTTGAAATGTGTATTTTCCCTTTGGATTGAATCATATCCTTTGATCACGATGAGAGAATAAGGACAGAAAAAAGCTATGTATTATTTTGCAAGGAGTAATTAAGGCAGCGTAATTATGAGAAATTGTATTCATTCTAGAGAAACACAACATAAATGAGATTCCTTTGTCCACTAGCTAATTTACCCCCATTCAAGAGTTAATATTTATGCATCAGAAATTTCAATGAAATTACAAATCGTATGTTAAACAATTTCCCAAGTAATACATTATTCGCAAATGAAACTTATTCTAGGGTAACTGCATCGACGTGAGATTTTTTATTGCTTTTGTAAAAGATTTTCATAACAACGTAAAAGGTTTTAATGTAAATTTATTCCAAAAAATTTCATGACTCAGTAAATCATTATTTCAAAAGTAAATGTATTTAACTATTGTAAATAGGGTAATATGTTTCGATAAAAGATTTCCTTCAGGGTAAAAGGACTTGTAAAGTTAAGTTAAAGAGTGAAAAATTTAACTCTAAGAATCTAAATTGATTTACCTAAATATTTTACTCTGAACATATAATTTATTATATATATAAATAGAATCTTTTGAGATAATTAATGGTTGTACAAATTTAAATGTAATATATATATTTTTTTTATCTATTTGGTAAAAAAAATCCAATCAAACTATTATAAGGTTTTTCAATTTAATATATTTGTTTTGCACAAATAAATGTAGCCCAAATAAATGGATCAAAAGGCTTTAATACCAAATTGAAATGAAACTAATTCCCAAATTTTAATGCAGCAACTAAAATGATTTCACAATTTAATTCCCAAAAACTTTTATGCACAAAAATAATATAAAATTTAAAAGTTTGCAGCTAAATTGAATATAACAAATTAATTAATCATTGTGCTCAAATACATTCAATCATGCCCCAAATACATTATCAATTCAATAAGGATTTAGACACTTTATTGCTCAAATAATTTATCAAGCATTAATACTTATCTTTGAATTATGCAAAAGTCTCAAGAATTTTTGGAATGGACCCTAGTTAGCCTCACCTCTTCCATCTATGAGAAACCAGAGGCAACAAGTGACTTTATCACTCTTCATGATGTGTTGGTTCCTCAAAACAGTGCTGAACACTCGTGGCAAACCATGCCCTAGTTAGGACCGTCTTAAGTGCACCCTATTGTACCCTAGGTTGGACACACACTATAGATGTGCTCCCTTGTCTACCTTTCTCACAACTTGCTAACCTAAAATCATATTCTCTCAATGTGCAGTGCCTTATTATTTTCCTCTTTTCTTTCTATCTGTCCCAATAATTTAGTTTTCATGGGGTTTTATACAACACAAAGGGTAGTTCCAATTGACATACCCTTTCAAAAATAATTACATTATAACATCCCGTGAAAACTCTAATAATTATTTTTTTACTTTTTCTTTCTTGAACTATTACATTAGTTCTTATTTTACTTTTATTCTCCTTCAGCAAAAACTTTAGTGGCGAATCTTCACCAATTAGAAAATTCTAGAAATCGGCCAAGTCAAAATTGGTGAATTAATCATACTTAAGAGGGTGTCCAAATCGTCCGAAATTTATGAATTATTGGTCTAATGCATGTCCATTTGCCAACGATTTTTTTTATGAGGCATACTTAAGCAACAAATCTGCCATAACAAACTACACATTTCAAATGGATTGATTAATATTTTCTCCTGAAATCCCGAAAGCATGTAATAAAACATCTACATATTCGTCAATACTATTAAAAAAACACTGTATTATGACCCATTTTGCTAATTAAAATTTACAAATAGTTGCCTATGAAGACCCATTTTTCCAATTAAAATTTATAAATAGTTGCCTGTGAGGACCTATTTCACCAATAACATTAAAAAATAATTACATTTGAGGAAACATTTCACCTTGAAAATTATAACGTATCATTGTATAAATGCGCAATATTTGCCAAATTTTTAATATACCATTTAAAAATCTCATGGAATTCACCAAATATGGATTGATATAAATACAATCAAAACTGTCATTTATTCTTACACATTTTGTTCAGTTATGAGGTTCTTGATTCAGAAGTTAGCGAAAGCTGAAAACGTAGACTTAAAGGTGAGTGATCATTTCTTCATAGTGTCATTAGTAATATAAGATTTCTTTATCTCTTTTCCATTCTTGATTCAATCTTAAAGATGATATTGAGTAGGGAATGAGATCTATATTCTATGTCCTTAAACAAAAAGATTTTTTTCCATCTTTTATTCGAAGTGAGAGATCACTATGTCGAGCAACAAGGGTAAGATTCCTCAGGGTGGTGAAGGGACTAGGAGGCCATCAAAACAACAAAAATGTTGAAGTACCATATAGTCTTAATTTGGAATTGACAATGCTTATGATCCATAAAATCAAGATGGAGCTACATCATCAACTCTTCCACCAAATATTAATTAAGAAGGCATTCACAATACCTTACCGCCATCAGAAGGTCAAGGTGATGTTGTCATTGAGTTAAATCAAAATGTATCAAATGAGGATGGAAATATCATAGAAGATATTCCAAGGGATACTCTGGTTAGACAAAATGAGATAATTGACTTGGATTAGGATGATGTTGGTAGCAAGAAAAGAAAAGGAAAATAAAAAATGGGTCGCGAGTTGGAAATGACAAGAAATTTTTAACTTGGTTGGTTGTCAAAGTACCCATTCATTGTACTAGTGGGGAAATCAAATGATGTTGAAAGTGCAACAAAATGCATGTGTACGATTTGTAGTCAAAAATATAGAAGAGACAAGAAGTTGTTGCTAAAGCTTGACACTATAGAAAAACATATCAGTAAAGTTTATGAAAAAAAACATAGACGAAAAGGAACAATCAATCGTATGATGGAAATCAAAGGAAGAATTTCTTCATGTTAAGTATGTCATAGAATATGAAGAGCATAAGAAAATAATGACGAAGCTTGCTGCATGTCAAGGTACACTTGAGACTTAATTTGGAAAAGCAATGGAAGGAGCAAATCTGCCAAAAACTGTTCAGATGAGTGTTGTTTTTCATATTTTGTCCAGAGGGCGTCCTATGATAGACTACCCAAAATATTCTAGTTTATTATCTTTTTTGGGTGTTCCTCACTTTCCCTTCTCACATTGGTTAGTAAATGTTGGATGGGAATGGGCAAACTGTCTTGCTGCAGTGGAAAATGAAGATTCAAAGGAGAAAATAAAAGAGTTAAATTTCATTGCATTATCTTTAGACGAAGTTACTGTGGTAGACAATACTTCTTGGGTCTGTATGCATTTGTATATTGTAGAACAACATGTTCACCAAGCTCATCAAGTTCTCTGCGTTCATAAAATGAAGGATAGTTCAATATCGCAAAATCTATTTGAACTAGTTAAGAAACATTTGAATGAAATTGTAGGTATGGATGAGTTGACAATTATCAAAAAGTTGGTATGTGTAGGAGCTAATGGAGCTGTAGTGATGCAAGGTCAAAGGAGTGATATTTGTACAAAGTTACAAACTACTTGTGCGCCGTACATGTTTGACATTCATTGCATGATCCGCTGAATGAATTTAGCATTCAAAATTGTAAGAAAGTTTCCTATAGTATCAAAAGTTGGAAATCTAGTCCACGAGATCCACACATACTTCTATCAAAGTCCCTAACGTTTCACAAAATTCTAAATTTTTGCTGAGGGAATAACACCAAGAAACAAGCTTCTCAAGGATGCCAATACCAGATGGCTCTCCCTGCATGGACCATCGCAATGATTTCTTTCAGAACATCAATCCTTGATTGGAGTAATGTACGAGAATCACAAAACAATAGACAAAGCTCTTGAACTCTTACATAGGTTAAGCAATATAGAGACACTCTTGACTTTAGCTAGTCTTCTCCCCATGCTAGATGTAATGAACAATCTTGTGAAGAAAGCCCAAGACAAAACTATGTATATTTATGAATATGTTAATCTATGTAAACATACATGCTTGACCCTCGATCATCTATATCTAGATCTAACACAAGAAAGCCCAAATTATTTCATGTGGCAAAACATTACTGATTTAAATAATCTTGATAATTATTTACAGTTTAATGCAAGCGGGCACTTATGTATCTATGTACGTGGATATGAGATACCAATGTACCATTGTAAGAAAGCCAGACACTCTAGCAGAGAAGTGGTTGTTAACGAGGAATATTTTAACGACATTGTTAAATCTGTTAGTGATAATTTGAAGGAAATTGCAAAATCTCTTTCCTCAAAGATTCATAAAAGATTCCCTCGACATGAAATACTTGAAGCCATGGGTATTGTGTATCCTCAATTTTGGGTAAACCGAGATAACCCAAAATATTTTCATGATAAAGTAAAAATCTTGATCGAACAATTTTCGAAAAGTGTAACATACAAGGTGATCCCACAATGCTGGTTTACAATTTTTGGACAAACTAGACACTGAACTAATTTTTTCAAACTAGATCTTCACTTTCAGACACTTATAGCAGTTAAACCTTGAGGAATTTGAAGATGATGCAAACTAGTGATTTGTGACATTTTGTCTATAGATTCTAAATATATTTTTTTCAAAATTTTTGGAATTAGATTGCACTTCTTTTTCCATCTCCTTCGAAAACTAGTTTCTTTTAGTAAACACCATTTTTTAAGGAGTGACGCCTACCGTATAACACAACATTTTTTCCATGAAGGATATAATTTTTTTCTTTTTTTTTTCAAATTTAGATTTATAACTATGATATCTAGTGCTTCCAATTGGTTTCATAGTGTTTTATTGAGTATTTTTTCTTTAATCAAGTTTCGAAGTCAAACCAATTACAATTCAAACATAGGCGGACTGTATAACACAACTTCTTTTGTATGTATTGAAATTCAATTTTGTTGTTTTGTTGGATCAAGGACTTCAATATTTGGTGCACTCATATTTTTCAATTTTTTTTTTGATAATCTTCTATTTTTCCACATGTGCAGAACAGGGAGCTTGTTTTTCGGTGAAAAACCTATATTCACAAAAAAATAAAATAATAATATAATTTTACAGTTAATATTATTTAAAATTATACTTTTTGGGAAGCTTATAATAAGGACTACATACTAAAAAAAAAAAAATTTTAAATGAATTCATTTGATCCCCCAAAAGGTAAATCAAAAGGTTTTTTATTAGCATTTTGATAGGTGTAAAGGAGACTCTGTTATAGGTATGGTTTAAAACTAGCAGGGTTCTATCTAAGGGGGTTTGATCTAAGGTGGTTTGATCAAACCCTCTTCAATTGGAATCCTTCAAATGAAAATTTTTAAGGCTTAAATAATTATATTTTCTCAAAATATGTGATTTCAGTAAAAATCACAATCTCCCAAAAATTGTAAACCAACATTGTGGGTTCACCCTACAATGAGCAGACAATATAAGGAATTTTAAATGAAGCTAAGCTTAGACAATAATGTAAGAATTTTTCAATAGCTATGAGGGACCATTATGATTCCCTGGGTGTGGAGAAGGCCTTTGAACCGAGATCAATAACAAAGGTTTGGACAAACTTAGGTTAGAGTGAAATATTGCATGATACGATATCATAATATTTCAAACTTGCTGATTTATGTCAAATAATGATATTGGGGTCAGTGGAGGATGAGAGAGTTTTCAATACATTGGTGTTTTTGAAATAAAAATTAAGAAACAAACTAGATAAGAATTTGGAAAATTTCTTGAGGATGAAAGGAACTACGTATAATGTCAAAAAAATTCCTTTCGAAAGGGCACTTGCAATCTGGAGGTCCAGATGTGAAAGAAGAGGGATCGGGTTGTGCAACACTCCAATTCCAAATGTTGGTATTAGTGGCATTGACAGTGGCAATGTGACATATGATATTGACACAAATTACATAATGAATGTTGAATTTGAGACACAGGCCGAAGAAAATGAAGAGTAGAATCAGAATCAAAACTCTTTTACTTTACCTTAAGATGAACGTCAGTTTCAAGACCCTGACTCCATTTGGGAAATGGAAGTGAATTAGCATATTTTAGGTATTTATACTGCACTTCATGAATCAGTTTCCATTGTTCCAAACTGTAGTTGATAATATTTTATATTGTATTCAATGAAATTGTGATATTTTATATTGTATTCCATGGTATTGAATTTAATATGTGATTCTGCATCATTTTTAAAGAACAACACTTATCACACTACTTATAAATTCCTATTGCATTTCCATTCACACAATCTTTGATAAATAAGTGAAAGGAATATTAATCCATTCCTTGAACATAAGCTAATAGTTCAACATTGATAACATTAACTTATAAATAACCATTTATTATTTTGAGTCATATGATAGTGAATACAATACTGCAGAGCAAGATAGGTCGATATTATATTCAAAATTAAAGATATTATAGTGTCTTTTCCTTTTACCTAGATTCTAATAATCTAATTCAAAGTTGACTAGGTTTTATCCGTTCCCGATCTCTTAAGTCATGTATCTTATTCCTTTGCATTTGTTTACTTACCGACCCCTTGAGCCTAGTGTTCCCAGTTGCTACCTGTAGAATCCTTATAAATCTTGCCTTGTCTTATGAGGGTCATAAAATTATTTAAGTTTTGTTCTTTCCCTAAGTTTGGGTTTTAATATTTGATCAATATCATTCATGTTATAAACCTAGGCAAACGACCCATTTTAAGTCATGTAATAGTGCATGTGGGTATGTGCAAGATCATCATGGAAAAAACAGGTCCTTAAGTGGCAATGAAAATTCAGAAAATCAGAGTTGGGAAACTTGACATAAAAATTTGAATAAGTTATCTATATTATTTCAAAAATATGTAAGAATAGAACATGTGGAAAATTGAATGTAGTTTCTAAACTACTAGGTTAATTTTTGTAAAAAAAATCTATTTGGTGAAAAATTGAAATTTCAATGCAGTAGTACTAAAATTTCAAGGAAAAAATAAGAAGTAGGTGTCTGTCTGACCACCCTAACCATAATAAAATCATAATATTTTTTTATAAGATTTTATATGTAAGTAGAGGACTCATGTTCGGATGTGACGCATATTTTTTTATAATTTTGTTTCAAATAAATAATTAATTATGAATTTTTTATTACAACTTTTTAAAAATATAAAAACTCGTATGTCTGACCACCTTAACTTGGTCAAAACTTAATGGAATTCATTTTTATTTTTTTTTCATCCTATAGTATGCAAAGCATAGAATGTGATATGTTTTGGATTCAAAAAATGTGATACGGTTTGAAAGATATAGATTTTTTTCAATCAGGACTTTAGTCATAATTCAAATAGAAAATGAATAATAATTATTTATTAAATTCAAAATAAAGAATAATTTATATTGATAGAAAGCTGATAATCTCCTTTAAAAACCCTTTTTGTTTCATCAATTTAGGGTAAAAAAAAAGTCGTTAGCCACATGGGCGAAGTCTAGAAAAACAAGGTAAGTTTTTAAACACATTTTTTGCGTTGACTTCTTAGGATTGGCATGTCCTAGCCAAATTCCAAAGCAAACCTGAGGCTAATCCCTAGGTAGTAGGTTTTGTGTCAGACATATCAGATATTCGAATTTTTTTATATATAATTTAAAAAAATCTAATATAGTTTTTAACATATGATTTAAAAAATTGAAATTTTCAAATCAGATATCCGATTTGAATCAGATATCTGATTTATTTTATATATAATTTTAAAAAATATAATATAGTTTTTAATATATGATTTAAAAAATTACAATAAATAATTTATAGTTTATTTTAATATATCTAGTCAAGAATATACAATATAGTTTATAATTCAATATATAATTTATAATTTATGATAATCTCTTACGAAATTATGTATAATATATAATATATTATACTATTATGTATAATATTTATATATTATTTATATATTCTAGTTAATTTATAAATATTTATATATATATAAAGTTAATATAAATTTTTTTTTATAACTAATTAATATTACTAATATATTAAATATTTAAATATTATATCTTTCCCTCTCTCTCTCTCCCCCCTCTCTCCCTCTCTCAGACCCTTCTTCTCTCTCTCTCTCTAAATTCATTCTCTCTCTCTCTCCAAATTCATTCTCTCTTTCTCTCTCTATCCCTTTCCCTCTCTTTCCCACTCTTTACCTCTCCCTCTCTCCCTCTATCTCCCCTTCTTCCCCTCTTCCTCTCTCCCTTCCCCCTCCTAATCTCTCTCTATCTCTCCCTTTCCCTCTATCTTTCCCTCTCTCTATCTCTCTCTATATCTCTCTATCTCTCCCTCTCTTCATCTCTATCCCCTTCTTCCACTCTTCCCCTCTCCCTTCTCCTCTCTCTCTCTCTCTATCCTCTTCTTCCTGTCTTCCCCTCTCCCTTACCCCTCCTAATTATCTCTCCATCTCCTCCCCTTCTTCCCTCTCCTTCCCCTCTTCTCTCTCTCTCTCTCTCTCTCTCTCTCTCTCTCTCTCTCTCCTTCTTCCCCTCTACCTCCTCCCTCCTAATTATCTCTCTCTATCTCTCCCTTACCCTCTATTTGAAGGGTAAAGAATGCGGATCTATTGACCCAACAGTGTGGAATACATTCCCTGAACACCTTTACAACAGGGGAGAGAAGCAAAAATGAAAAACTAACAGTTTCTAAAACTTATAGAGATGCATACAACCATGGTAATGAGAAACCAGAAAGATAAGCAAACAAAGATGACACAGTATTTACATGGGAAAACCATTTTAGGTAAAAAACCCACCACACAAAGTCAAATCTATTGTATTACAGTAATGAATTGATTACATACAATAACCAGACTTCTTAGTTCAACTCACAATCACCGAGAGAGTTTCAGATTCACTGTTACAATGTTTTTACAACATACAGTTCAAAACCCTCCTCAAGAACTCACGTCCTTCTATTCTTCAGTTCGCAACTTCAAACTTGCTCTGCAACTTTCGACTCAACTCTTGATTTGTCTAACTTATGAGAAATAACACATCTCTCATCCATATGTAACCGACTCAGAAGAGCAATGAAGTCCATCCTCAAATCACGCATCTGGTCGGATCTGACAGATTTCCTGCAACGAGTCGACTTTGCATTCAAAGCCATTACTCAAAACGGTTGAGCTCGCCACCCTTCGTTGACAAATGCAACTGCCACAATAACTATCTTGGTATCCGTCCAATCATTATTCAACCAGGTGCCACGTGCCCAAGACCCATCAGCAATTGGAGCTGATAGAGCAACCAAAATGGTCAAACAGACATCGGGCGCGATCAAGACATCAAGTCATTTCTAGCACTGCCGGAGCCGGAGTCGGAACAGGAGTCGAAGTAGGACTCCACCGAAAATACACACTGCTGGAGTCGGAGTCGGAGTCGAAGATGAAACTGGAGTCAAAACATGACTCAACCGAAATTACAGGTTCAAGAACCATTTCAGTTCCGCGTCCGCCCATGGAAAAGGGGAACTCATCAGAAATAGTTCTGACTGGGTAAAGTCAACCTGGGGTCAAACCAAGATGGGAACACAAAAGACCGGAGTCGGAGTCAGGGACGGAACAGGAACAAAAATAGGACTTTACCAAAAGTCCAAGATTATGAACCAATCCGGTTCCGGTTCCGCCTTCGCCAACTGCAAGAAACAACAATCCAAAACCAGGACAAGGCGGAGGAAAACACCCCGATGAGAATCCAAACATCCAAAGGAACTAGATCGCAAAAGTAGGAGTCGGACCCAGAGTCGGAACAGAAACTGAAACAGGAACTTGGCAAACGGACATTGCCAACTTCCAAAACTCATTTCGCCTCCGCCAGAACCTGCGAAGCGAGAAACAACAGATGGTAGGAAGTGGAGTTAGAGCAGGAATGAGAACCGAAACCTAGAAATTAGGAAAATAGAACAATGCCAAGTTCCATCCCGGTTCCGCCTCCGCCAGAGATCGGGAACTTAGGCAAACAGAACAATGCCAAGTTCCATCCTGGTTCTGCCTCTGCCAGAACTTTGCAAACAACACAAGATCACCAAGGCATGAAAATGAGGACTTCAAGCTGGAAGTTGAGACATAATTTCTTAACAATCTCCCACTTGGTGAACACTTCCAGCTTCCTCAAAACATCAAACCTTATTGTCTATCATAGGCCCTAAGGCCCATCGATTCTATGCACCATCTGAACTTGTCTGTGTTAATAGGCTTTGTCAAGGCATCTGCAACATTCTTCAAGGTGTCAACCTTATCCATACTGACCTTGCCATCTTCAACCATATCCCTCACGAAGTGATATTACACATCTATGTGCTTGGTCCTAGCATGGAAGGTCGGATTCTTTGCCAAACAAATGGCACTTTGACTGTCACAGCAGATTGAAATATGCTCAACATTAAATCCAATGTCTGAACACAAACACCTCAGCCACATTGCCTCCTTGAAAGCATGAGTTGTTTCCATGTACTCTATCTCTGTCGTGGATAAAGCAACTACAGCTTGTCGCTTGCTTATCCAACTGATTGCTCCACCATTAAGCATGAAAGTGTATCCACTGGTGGATCTTTTGCTGTCAATGTCCCCTACCCAATCATAGTCAACATATCCCTGAATGCAAAGAGCCCTTTGTGATGCAACCATATTGCCATGGTAACACAAAGCATAATTTGAAGTACCCTTCAAATACCTGAACACTCTCTTTACAACATCCCAATGTGATCTCCCTAGATTTACCATAAAACGGCTTAGAACTCCCACTGCTTGGGCAATGTCTGGTCTTGTGCAGACCATGGCATACATCAAACTGCCTACTGCACTTGCATAAGGCACACTGGTCATGTCCTCCATCTTAGTAGTAGACTTTGGACAGTCTTCGGCAGATAGTTTCAATCCTTGCATGATTGGAACAACTAGCTGCTTGCAATCATTCATGCTAAACCTCTCTAGAACAGTTTTCACATACTTACTCTGACTGAGCCAAAACTTTATGCTTGTTCTATCCTTGGTTATCTCCATCCCAAGAATGTACCTTGCTGCTCCAAGATCTTTCATTTTGAACTTAGCAGACAACTGAGTTTTAAGATTAGAAATCATTGCCTTGCTATTACCAATGAATAACATGTCATCCACATACAGAGTAATAACAAGCACACAATCATTCTCACATTTATAATAAATGCAATGATCAGATTTTGATCTAACAAACCCAATTGACAACATAAATGTGTCAAATTTCTGGTATCACATTCTAGGAGATTGCTTTAGACCATAGAGAGATTTATTTAACTTGCAAACTAGATTTTGTTTACCTCTTTCAACAAAATGCTCAGGCTGGGACATGTAGATTTCTTCTTCTAGCTCACCATGGAGAAATGTTGTCTTCACATCCATCTACTCAATTTCATAGTCATACACAGCTGCCAATGACAACAAAAATATGATGGATGTCAGTTTTGCTACAGGGGAAAATATCTCTCCATAATCAATTCCCTCAACTTGGGAAAAACCCTTTGCAACCAGTCGTGCCTTATACTTCTCCACACTGCCATCAAGGCCTATCTTCCTTTTGAATATCCACTTGCAGCCAATAGGCTTTCTCCCTTTAGACAGTGGTACCAACTTCTAGGTATCATTTTTTTTCAAGGAATCCATCTCCTCATTCATGGCTTTCAACCAAGACTTTGAATCAACCATGTTGATTGCTTCTTTCACAGTCCTAGGCTCATCAGTGCTGGTAATTAAGGCATAAGCACAATTTGAATCTAACATAGAGAAACCATATCTTTCTGGTTGCCTTCTTTCTCATGTAGATCTCCTTAGAGGCTGAGGTTGTTTTTCATCATCAAAACTTCCAGAGATACTTGAAATCTCCTCAATCTTAGGTACACCATGCAGCTCTTCCTTTTCTGGAGTTTGGAGAATCTCAACTGCATCCTTCTCCTTATCACTTTGATTTTTCTCACACTGTTGATCACTTACTAAAGGTTTCAGCTCACAAAATATCACGCTTCTGCTATACAAAACCTTCTCAGTAATAGGGTTCCAAAGCTTGTATCCTTTCACACCAACTCCATAGCCGATGAGAATACATTTCACAGGCTTGTTATCCAACTTTGATCTCTTTTCATTTAGCACATAAACATATGCCTCACAGCCAACGACCCGAACATGCCTTAGTGAGGGTTTCTTACCTGACCATGTTTCCAAAGGTGTCTTATCAACAAGCGCTGAACAAGGAGATCTATTAATCAAATAACATGCTGTAGCAACAGCTTCAACCCAGAACTTCTGCTCCAGACTAGCACCACTCAACATACTCCTTTCCTTATCCATCAGTGTCCTGTTCAACCTTTCAGCAACTCCATTTTGCTATGGAGTGTAGGGGGTTGTCTTATGCCTTTTAATTCCATGATCAGTGTAGTACCTTTCAAAATCTGTAGAACAAAACTCACCTCCATTGTCTGTCCTTAAACACTTTATTTTCCTTCCAGTCTGATTTTCTACCAAAGGTTTGAACTCTTTAAACCGACTGAACACTTCTGATTTACTTTTAAGAAAGTATACAAATGCCTTTCTCGAACAGTCATCAATAAAAGAAACATAATATCTAGACTTTGATAATGAAGGAACATTAACTGGACCAAACACATCAGAATGAACATAATCCAGTATACCAGAAGATTTGTGAGGATTGGAGGAGAAAGAAACACAGTGTTGCTTTCCATAGATACAATGTTCACAAAAATCGAACTCAAGGTTACAATCATCAAGCCCTTCTACAAGGTTTTTGTTCTTCAAGGTTTTTAAACCTTTCTCACCTATGTGACCAAGTCTATGATGCCATAACATAGTCTTCTCTGCTGGGAGTTTTACCTCCAAAATATTTGCAGATAGTGAAGAGTCTTCATCTTTCTCTATAGGTGCAGAATTACATGACTTTACAGAGGCACTGTTACAAAGAACAGGTCATGCATCTAGCTTGTACAGAGTGCCAGTACGAACATCCTTAGCTAACACCATTACACCTCTAGCCATTTTACATCCATTACTAGAAAAAGAAACTTCTACACCAGCATCATTTAACTTACTAACAGAAAGAAGATTTCGAGCCAAACCTGGGATGTGGAGAACACCACCAATTCCTTTGACTCTTCCGTCAGGAAACTAAATTCTGACCCTTCCTCTGCCAACAATCTCCAGTATTGAATCACTTGCCAAGTATACATTTCCACCATCATACTTCTCATAATTTGAGAACCAATCTCTATTGGATGTCATGTGAAAAGAGGCACCTGAATCAACTAACCAAACATCATTTGATGCCTGAGTTGTCAAGGCTACTGCAATGAAGGCATCTGCATCACTTTGAGAAGATTTGTTGTTAGAAGCATTCTTCTTCTTCTTCTCCTTGTAGTCCTTCCTGATATGACCCAATTGCCCACAATTCCAGCACTTTACCTTGAACTTTTTACTAGGAGACTTTGTTCTCCCTTTAGACTTGGATTTCGACTTGTCTTTTTTCTTGCCTTTCTCCTTTGTTCTACCTCGAACAGAAAGAGCATCTTTGGCCATCTCAGAAGATTTCCTTCGCATTTCTTCAGACAGAAGTGAAGCAACCACATCATTAGTCTTGAAAGAAATGGTTGTGCTTCCAATAGCCATCACAAGATGATCCCAGCTGTCAGGTAATGAACACAACAGGAGCAAGCAACGATCCTCCTCAATTTTTACACCTACAGATGCCAGCTGAGTAACACTCATATTAAATGAGTTCAAATGATCTGCAACAGATGCACCTTCGTCCATCTTCAAGGAGTACAACTTCTTCCTCATGAACAACTTATTTACCAGGGACTTTCCTTGATAAATATCACCAAGTTTCTTCCACAAAGAAGTTGCAGACGTTTCCTCATGAAAATTTAGGAGCATAGAATTGGCTAGACTTAGTCTTATCAATCCTCTTGCTTTTCCATCAGCAAGATCCCAAGCTTCTTGGGTCATAGTTTGTGGCTTAGTTCCAGACACTGCAATCTAGAGTTCTCTATCTACAAACAAGTCTTCTATCTTGAGTTTCCATAACTCAAAGTTGCTGCCATTAAACTTCTCAATATCTATTCTACCAGATGTACTCGCCATCTCACAATCAGAAACAATTTTAACAATGCAAGTCTCCCACTAAAATAGTATTAGTGCAAAAAACTAATTCGCCCTAACAAGGATAACACGAACTGGGCAAGCTATGATACCACTTTGAAGGGAAAAGAATGCGGATCTACTGACCCAATAGCGTGGAATACATTCCCTTAACACCTTTACAACAGGGGAGAGAAGAAAAAACAAAAAGCTAACAGTTTCTAAAACTTATAGAGATGCATACAACCATGGTAATGAGAAACCAGAAAGATAAGCAAACAAAGATGACATGGTATTTACGTGGGAAAACCCTTTCAGGTAAAAAACCCACCACACAAAGTCAAATCTATTGTATTATAGTAATGAATCAATTACATACAATAACCAGACTTCTTAGTTCAGCTCACAATCACCTAGAGAGTTTCAGATTCACTGTTACAATGTTTTTACAACATATAGTTCAAAACCCTCCTCAAGAACTCACGTCCTTCTGTTTTTCAGCTCGCAACTTCAAACTTGCTCTGTAACTTTTGACTCAACTCTTGACTTGTCTAACTTATGAGAAATAACACATCTCTCATCCATATGTAACCGACTCAGAAGAGCAATGAATTCCATCCTCAAATCACGCATCTGGTCGGATCTGACAAATTTCCTACAACGAGCCGACTTTGCATTCAAAGCCATTACTCAAAATGGTTGAGCTCGCCACCCTTCGTTGACAAATACAACTACCACAATAACTATCTTGGTATCCATCCAATCACTATTCAACCAGGTGCCACGCATCCAAGACCCATCAGCAATCGTAGCTGACAGAGCAACCAAAACGGTCAAACAGACATCGAGCACGATCAAGACATCAAGTCATTTCTAACACTGCCAGAGCCGGAGTCGGAACAGGAGTCGAAACAGGACTCCACCAAAAATACACATTGCTGGAGTTAGAGTCAGATTCGGAGACGGAACTGGAGTTGAAACATGACTCAACCGAAATTACAGGTTCAAGAACCATTTTGGTTCCGTGTCCGCCCAGGGCAAAGGGGAACTCATTGAAAACAGTTCTGACTGGGTAAAGTCAACCCAGGGTCAAACCAAGATGGGAACACAAAAGATCGGAGTTAGAGTCAGGGACAGAACAGGAATAGGAACAAGACTTTACCAAAAGTCCAAGATTAGGAACCAATCCGGTTCCGATTTCGCCTCTGCCAACTACAAGAAACAACAATCCAAAACCAAGACAAGGCGGAGGAAAACACCCCGACGAGAATCCAAACATCCAAAGGAACTAGATCGCAAAAGCAAGAGTTAGACCTAGAGTTGAAATAGAAACTAAAATAGGAACTTGGCAAACAGACATTACCAACTTCCAAAACTGGTTCCACCTCCCTCAAAACTTGCGAAGCGAGAAATAATAGACGGTGGGAAGTGGAGTCGTACAGGAACGAGAATCGAAACCCGAAACTTAGGCAAACAAAAAAATGCCAAGTTCCATCCCGGTTCCGCCTCCACCAGAGACCCGAAACTTAGGCAAATAGAACAATGCCAAGTTCCATCCTGGTTCTGCCTCCACCAAAACTTTGCAAACAACACAAAATCACCAAGACATGAAAACGAGGACTTCAAGCTGGAAGTTGAGACATAATTTCTCAACACTATCTTTCCCTCTCTATCTCTCTATATATCCCTCTCACCATCTCTCTCCCCTTCTTCCACTCTTCCCCTCTCCCTATCTCCATTTATCTCCCCTTCTTCCCCTCTTCCCCCTCCTAATTTTCTCTCTCTCTCTCTCTCCCCTTCTTCCTCTCCCCCTTCCCTTCTTCTGGGATCTTCCCCTCTTCCTCCCCCTTCTAACTTTCTGTCTCTCTCTCTCTCTCTCTCTCTCCTTCTTCCCCCGTTCCCCTCACCCTTCCGCCTCTCTCCCTCTCTCTCTCTCTGTGTCTCCCTCTCTCTCCCCTTCTTCCCCCCTTCCCCTCGCCCTTCCCCCTCCTAATTCTCTCTCTCTTTCTCTCTCACTCCCCTTCCCCTCACCCTTCCCCCTACTAATACATAAAATATTTAAATATTATCTCTTTCCCTCTCTCCCTCTCCCTCTCCCTCTCCATCTCTCTCTCTCTCCTTCTTCCCCTTCCCCTCTA
>CM021102.1:90645677-90681812 GCA_007115665.2 Sequoiadendron giganteum
AGTGGGAGAGTGAGAGAAGAGGGAGAGTGGGAGGGAGAGTGGGAGAGTGGGAGAGGGAGAGGGAAAGAGGGAGAGGGGGAGATAGGGAGAGGGAATTTTGGAGATTTTGAGGGAGAGGGAGAGAGGGAGAGTGGTAGGGAGAGAGAGAGGGAGAGAGATAGAGGGAGGGAGAGAGACAGAGGGAGGGAGAGAGAGAGAAAGAGAGAGAGAGAGAGAGAGAGAGAGAGAGAGAGAGAGAGACACTTGGGAGAGATAGAGGTGGAGAGAGAGAGGGAAAGAGATAATATTTAAATATTTTATATATATTAGTAATATATATATATATATATATATAGACTTGGGAGAGATAGAGGTGGAGAAAGAGAGGGAAAGAGATAATATTTAAATATTTTATATATTTTAGTAATATCTATATATATATAGACTTGGGAGAGATAGAGGTGGAGAGAGAGAGGGAAAGAGATAATATTTAAATATTTTATATATATTAGTAATATATATATACATATAAATATTTATAGATTAACTAAAATATTGAAGTAATATTTAAATATTATACATAATTCGGTAAGAGATTATCATAAATTGTATATTATATATTACATTATAAACTATATTGTATATTATATATATTAAATTAAAACTTTATTGCATTTTTGAAATCATATATAGAAAATTGTATAATTTTTTTAAAACTCATACTTAAAACATATAAGATATCGGATTCAAATCGGATACCCGATTTGATGACACAAAATTTAATGCCTAGGGATTAGGCTCGGGCTTACTTTGGAATTTGGTTTGGACTTGCCAATCCTAAGAAGTCAACATGAAAAATGTGTTTAACAACTTACCTTGCTTTTCAAGACTTCACCCATGTGGCTGACGACTTTTATTTTATCTAAAATTGATGAAACGAAAAGGGTTTGTAAAGGAGATTCTCAGATTTCTACCAATATAAACTATACTTTATTTTGAATCTAATAAATAATTATTATTCATTTTCTATTGGAATTACGACTAAAGTCCTGATTGATAACTTGATAGAAAAACATCTATAACTTTCAAATGGTATCACATTTTTTGAATCCAAAACATGGGTCACATTCTATGCTTGGTATACTATAGGATTAAAAAAAATAAAAAAAATCATGAAGCTTTGACCAAGTTAAGGTGGTCAGACATACAAGTTTTTATATTTTTTAAAAGTTATAATAAAAAATTCATAATTAATTATTTATTTGAAAACAAATTACAAAAAAATATGCATCACATCCGGACATGAGTCTTCTACTTATATCTAAAATATTGTAAAAAAATATTATCATTTTATTATGGTTAGGGTAGTCAGACAAACACCTACTTCTTATTTTTTCCATGAAATTTAAGTACTACCGCATTGAAATTTCAATTTTTCACCAAATAGATTTTTTTTTTTACAAAAAATAACCTAGTAATTTAGAAACTACATTCAATTTGCCACATATTATATTTTTACATATTTTTGAAATAATATAGATAAATTATTCAAATTTTTACGTCAAGTTCCCTAACTCTGATTTTTCTGAATTTTCATTGCCGCTTAAGGGCCTATTTTTTCCATGATGATCCTGCACATACCCTTCTCCAAAAGTGAAACAAAAACCTCCATTCGAGCCTCTCAAGGCTTTACATAGTTCTTTACACCCTTCTCTAACTGATCAACGCCATCAACTAACTAAAAACCAACTTTCAAAACAAATAACCGTTGCATTTCAAATTTGTTGCTTTAAGCAACTTACAAATTTGCAACTTTAGACTCCTCCAACCTAATGAATACAACTAATGACCTATAAACCCATACAAATGGCTTAGAAATAGCCTTATTACATCAACAAAACTCCATTCTTGCACAATCATATACAAATTCACAAATTTGCCTTCAAAGGCTACAAAGACAACTTCTAGTGCAAGATTGAAATTTTCACATTTTTGATCACTAGAACCAAAACTCACCCTAAAACATACCTAATGGTCTTAATTGACCTTATTCAAGACAAAGCATGCTGAAAATACCCACAAAAACCTATTTACCAACCTATTCACCATCAGATAATCAAATATTGAGGGTGAGGTGTAGGTGCTCCTGCACCAATTGGGCAACATTGATCATACACTTTTTGTGTGGAATACTCAGACTTCTCAACCGTCGTTTGTATGTTTCTCTTTTCCATTTTTTTGCATTTCATCATAAAGGATCAAGTCAATTGAACACAACTCAGAATTCCGCGTGTTTGGGTGTGAAAGAGGACCATGCCTAGCGTAAACCTACCTATCGAGACGCGTTGGAGTAGTTACTTTGGCCACACAAATTACAAAATGAAAGTTGCGCCACTTTGCAACTTTACACTCCTTCAATTTGACACTTTTTCCATCAAGTGAAAACTGGACACCACAAGAAAACGACTCTGAGATAACAAAAACTGAGAGAGGTTACTGTTTGGGTATGAAAGAGGACCATGCCTAGCATAAAATATACCTATTCAGACATGCTGGAACAATACGCTTGGTCACACGAGTTGCAAAATGAAAGTTGCACCACTTTGTAACTTTGCACTGCTTGCATTTGACGCTTTTTCCATCAAGTGAAAATCCGCCGCCATGGGAAAACCACTCTGAAATAGCCAAAACCAAGAGATTTTTTTGTAGAGGAGCCCAACATGATCCTATATGATTAGATGATAATTTTATAAGCATCACGGTATCCGAGTAATAGTATGTTGTAGTTTGTAGCCATTTTGCACTTTGGACCCTTAAGGGATCGATCCGGTTGAACGTACCTCAGAGCAATTCTGTGTGTTTTGGTGTGAAAGAAGACCATTCCTAGCATAAAAATAAATATTCAAACATGTTGGAATAGTTTGCTTGGTCACACGAGTTGTAAAGCGAAAGTTGCACCACTTTGCAACTTTGCACAACTTGAATTTGACACTTTTTCCGTCAAGTGAAAATATGCTGCCATGGGAAAACCACTCCGAGATAGCCAAAATTGAGAGAGGTTTTTCTAGAGGGTCCCAATGTGATCCTGTAGGATCATATGAGAATTTTCTAAGCATCATGATATCTAAGTAATAGTATGTTGAAGTTTGTAGTTATTTAGCACTTTGGACACTTAAGGGATCAATCTGGTTGAACATAGCTCAGAGCAATTCCACGTGTTTGGGTACAAAAGAGGACCATGAATAGCATAAACATACCTATACAGATGCATTGGAATAGTCCGCTTGGTCACACGAGTTGCAAAACAAAAGTTGCACCACTTTGTAACTTTGCACTGCTTGTATTTGACACTTTTTCCATCAATTGAAAATTCGTTGCCGTGGGAAAACCACTTTGAGATAGCCAAAACTAAGAGAGATTTTTGTAGAAGGGCCCAACGCGATCTTGTAGGATTAGATGAGAATTTTCTAAGTGAAATGGAATAAGTTTTATGGGGTTTGTGTTGCTACCCCTATAGCTTTTGATGGAAAAGGGCATGAAAAATGAGGTTTCACCCTAGGGTTTGATAAAACATTGCATGTAGATGTTAGGTGTTTGTCTTTTGAGTTTGTGCAGGTGATTTTAAGAAGGTCTGAGGTGATGGAATGTTCTGGTAAGGTGTGGAACCATTCCTTTCAATAAACCCTCTTTATACTAGCATAAAATAAGGGTTTTGGTTTGGCATGGTGGAGTGAGTTTCTCCTGAGTCAAATTGTGGATTTGAGGGTTTGGATACATGATAATTGCTTCCCCAACAAGTTCTGGGGGTTGTTTAATGTTTAAAGGTATGTTCTTTTGTAAATTAGGCCTAGTTAGCCTAATGAGGACAATGAAGAAAGTCATTTTTTATGCACATGTTCCAAGACAGTCACTATTGAGTTTGAAGTATGTGTTGTAACTCAATAATATCTATCTAGATCACTCATTTTTTTGTGAAGTCATTTGAGAAATTTTCCTCAAAACACCACTTGGAGCCACACTTTTCACTTGAAAATTCATCATAAAACCCTGTAGCAGCAACTCCACCTTTGTTTCTTGAATTCCCCTGCAAACATAAACACACACACACACCTAAAAAATCCTAAGAATAACCTACTGCAATGATCTAAACTCATAAAATCACTAAAATAGGGACTTGATTGATTTTAGATATTCAAGATTACAAAAGATCTTTGTTTTTATCGACCTTACATGCTTTATATCACTTCTCTAATCACCTAATGACCTCTTTGAGACTTTGAATACATTACATATGACCTTCACATGACCTTTTTCACATTCTTTACATTTCAAAATTCAAAATTTGTAAATTTTTCTATTGAAGGAATTTAGAGAACAAGGTGCTACTGGACCAAACATGAACTCCAAAATTATAGTATTTGAGTAAATCTCATTACAACTAAATCTCATTAGAATGCCTTAGGTACTTCATTTCATAGATCTTTTACAATGTCAACTATACATTCAAGATTCTCTTTAAATGTCTACATCATACGTGTTCATTACGAGGTTAACTTCAATTGAGTAACTTGAGATTCCCTCGCTAAGCTTCACACAATCTTTTATAATGGCTTGAAATCAAAATTGAGATTTGTCAAGATCATCAAAATAAGGATGTTGCATTGATTTTTTGGATGAGATTCTCTTTGATGGCTCATAAATCAACATTTTCTGCAATGAGAGATCAATCAATTTTTAGTAGTTTACTTACAACTACGCAAATTAAAAGAGAAAATGAAAGAGCATCCAAAATGGAAATGAAATGAAAATAGATGGGAGGCACTTACAAATAGGCACGCAGGTCTCACAACTTAGTCACTCCTGGTCATATATCTTCACTGGGAGTTCCAAGATAGCTATTGCAAACAACACCTCTCATGAATAGAGTAAGTTCAAATTTGAGATGCTCTTATAATGTCTACATCATAGTTGCTCATGATAAAGTTAACTTCAAATTAATAACTTGAAATTCCCTCACCAAGCTTTGCACACACTTTTCTAATGGCTTAAAATCATGATTGAGATTTGTCAAGATCATCAAAATAAGGATGTTGCATTGCTTTTTTGGTTGACATTCTCTTGGATGGCTCATATATCTGTATTTTCTGCAAGGGGACACCAATCACTATTTAGTAGGTTACTTACAAATAGAAAAAGTAAATGAAGATGATAGCATTGGCATCAGACAAATTAATATGCATACAAGTTTAAATTAATAAGAACCAATCTGCATATACTTACAAATTAATCCAACGAACCATCCGGGTTTGCTCTACTCTTTATTGTGTCAAGTATTGCCTCATGGTCAGACTCATAGACCTTCCACAAGGTCTTGTTCAAAGGTCTACCCCCATATTTGGTCAAACAAACATTGGATTCCATGACAAGGTTCGAGTAATGAAGAATCTTACGATGCATTTCAAAGTCCTGGAATAGCCAATGTTTAACACTCGAATGTGGGTACCTTCTAAGCCACATTCCAGTAACCACAACTGAGCCTGTAGCGTATTCAATGTTTTCTCCATCTATAATTGGGGCCTCCAATTTCTTTTTCACCTCAACACAATGACACAAGTAATAGTATGTTCCCTCTTCATTGTCTTTATCTGCAATAACTGCATAAACATGCCCTGCATTGATATGTGCAACAAATCTCTTGAAATTAGTCAACATTATGAATACACTACAAACTAAGATAACGATATGGAATTTCAACAACTAAGCAAGTAGATATATCACCTGGTTGAACTAGATCTGATACATGGTCAAAGTCGACTGATGATTCCATCTGTGTCAGTTCCAATGCCGTCGGAGGGAAATATGTGTGAAGTGGGCTAAGATAACTTGTCAACCATTTGTCAACCCACTCCCCTGACTCACAATCATTCCAGGCTTGCATTGTACATGAAGAAAAAAAGCATGCCATCTTTCATGTATCGATACTTCATGAACTTGCATTTGAGCTAAGGAAAGAGTGTACCTCACTCGATCCTATTAGTGTACAACAATCCTCATATGGTGCAATGTTATTATCATCCATCAACCAAAACAACCTACGAACTGAAGACATACCTTCACTACCTGGACCCATTGAAGCATTACACCACTCAACGATTGATTTTGCATCTGTCAACTTTGCATTGTATGTATACTTTAACTCTTCTCATACTAATTCTCTTTTCACGCATGCTCCCGCACCATCATGCTCCCCCTTTCCATGCCCGGCCTCACAAAAGTTTCACATATGTTGAACACCTGTAATGACATGCATCCTACACAACCAGTAGAGCATGCTTGAGTTCTTGAACTATGTTGCATAGTTATCTGACTATATTATATGTCGGTCATATGCTATTCTCCTATGAGCTAAACCACTGTAGAACATCTAGAAGCAACCTTGCACGAACTCTGGAGAATGTGTGTGGTCATCACTAATGTAAAAGTGGTACTCCCTCAATACCTTCCTTTGGTCATTTGTACTATCAAATGCATGAATGAATGCTATGTGCACAAATATCAGAACCTATGTGGAGTTGTAATACTATGACTGCACCTCGCACTGTGGTTGTAGAGTGTAGTTCTCTGCAAAGTCAACCACTAATACTATGCTGCTAACTGGAAAGGTGTCCTTGTATAGCTTGAATTATGTGTCCAACCATCGAGCTCTATGGGTATGCATTGCATACTCAGATAGTATATTGTCATGAAATATGGACATAAACTGGTACACTAGAATCTTCTCAATAACTAAATCACACCTATTTTTTTGAGACCCATCTTTTGTAGCATATGCCATTGTTTTATACTTCTCGAACTCTACTAGTTTTTGTCCCACCTCATCTGTGCTTTCCATATGTTGACATACTAGCATACACTGGAAGCCACCACAATGCTCGCATGAACCATCCAAGCATGTTGTCTTGTAGAATATTTGGCCATCCTCTATTTCACATGATTTTTTTGATAAGAACTCTCTTGAAGATTTTGGTGGGGCTTCTATGCCACAGTCCTGTAAAACATTGTTAGTATGCAAATCTAAACATATAGAACGATAAACATCATAATGGTTAGAGAATTCAATATGTAGTCTACAACAACAAGTAGTGTGTGTGTGATTTATCTTGACATAAAAAGGTTTAAGCATTTCAAAAAATCTTTGACAATTACTAATTTGAGGATAATCATTTTCAAATTTATGAAAAAAATGGGTTTGAGTCATATCCAAAAAATGCTTTGGATGTGGCTCATGATTTCCACAACTGATTCTCCTTCTTACCACTTCCCTTTGATTCAGAGATAGCCTTGAGTTATTCTTCCAATACTCTTCAATTAGTGTTCTCAAGGCTTCGACAACTTCTTTACCATTTTGTGACAATCTCCCCGAGAATGCCCATAATTCATTTGAATTAGTACCCTCAATTATTTGTCGCCTGTGAATGGCTCTTGATAAATTTTTTCTACTAATTCCCGTTTGTTCACTCATCTTTCTAATGAGATGAGATCTCTTTGTTTGAAAGCTTACCAAAGTCGATGTAATGACACGTTAGGTGACATTACTATCCTTTGAGCATGAGGTATTACCCACACTCTCATAAGCATCCATTAGATTCTTCACAATAGTATCTTCACTCGATGCATTCAATGTTCTCAACCCAAGAGTCTTCATGATGTTCCTATACTTTAAACCCCACATCATTTCAACAAATAGTTGACATCTTGAGGTCTCATTTATCCTTTCAAAGAAGAATTTCCAAATCTTATCAGCATATCTTCTACAAGTGCGTGCTAGAATCACACCTTCCATGTGCTGCAAAATATCCTCATCAATATTAGTCAAATACTTTGGCTTTCTACAAAAAATTCTAGGTGGTGTTCTCCTAGGTACATATATCTCAAAATCAAGAATTTCATCAATATTTAATTAAGGTGGGCTAGATTGCGTACCTTCGATCGAGGGTGGAGAAGAAGACATACCTTGAGGTTCAAGTGGGGATGATGGCATACCTTCTTCGTCAAATCTGAGTGATGATGTACTCTCAACTTGAGATGTGTTGGATGGTGTCCAACAATATTCACTTGCGGTAGATGGTGTCCCTCCATATTCACTTGCAGTAGATGGTGTCCCTCCATACTCACTTGCGGTAGATGTTGTCCCTCCATATTTTCTTGTGCTTAACGGTGTCCCTTCATATTCATTTGCCATAGAGGGTGTGTCTCCAACTACGGTATTTGAATCTGTCTTACCATGATGCTTTCGCATTCATGTCTTTTGTACTGACAATTCCTTTCTCTTTTTGACAGTTGAGGTTCCTCTTCAATTGGCTTGTTTTCATCAATCGTTCCCAATTTCTGATTTTCATGATATGCTGCCATCCGAACTCTCTCCTTTGCTTTGAAGGTTTCCTTCTCTTCGTCTATTAGTTTCCTCTTTGTATTTTTCTTTGGCATGGTAGATAATTTTATATGTAGCATGGAAAAGCATAAAAAATGTCAACTTATGTCATATATGTATACAAACTATGGAAGCATACATGGTGCGGGAGCACCATTGAATGAAAATTGTCAATTTAAGTTGTTGTCTAGGATTTAGGAAAACATTGATGCAAAGAATGATTATGAAGATTTGAAGGAAGATCATCAATAAATAGGTGAGGGAATGTTGTTTGTGTGCAGGGGAGGTCTAAAAGGGTGTTGGGCATGAAGCCCTAGAGTGAAATTTTGAGTTCTCCATGAGATTTCAAGTGGTTTTGATATGCTAAAGTGTGTTTTGCATTGGGGAAGCATGGTTTCTTATTGAATTGAGTTTGTTCAGACCATTTTAGAGCTATTTTAAGTATTCATAAGATTGTGTGAGGGTTGGATGTGTGTTTTTCAATAAACCACTATTTTCTGGGGTAAAAAGGAGGGTTTTTGGTGCATGTGAAGATGGGTAAAAGCAAGGTTCTTGTTGTTTTTGAGTCTAAGATCTTGATCTATGTTGAATAAGTCATATGATACAACTCTTAATATGTATTTAGTTCTTTTTAGTCATTCTAGGTGTTTAGGGGGGAGATTTGGCTTGACATTTGCAAAAAAATACATTTTTGGCAAAGTTGTCAAGAGATAAGTTAGTTAAGAAGTTGCAAAAAAATTTAGATACATTGGGGGAGTATGTTGTGTGCCTAGAACTAGGTTGATTCAGAGTGGTGGGAACCCAAGATACAAATTGACACAACTTCTCTCAAATATGCCAACCAAGACATCAACCTTCAATTGACTCAATAGGACAACAGGGTTACCTATCAACCATGACTCTTCATTATGACTCCAAATTGAAATTTGATGCAGGAAAAGAGTGTAAAAACCTTCAATATGTCAGAATCTTGACATTCAACCACTACAAAAAGAAGATCAAACAAACTCTTCTAAAAGCCACTTTTGACCCAAAATTGCCTTGTAGGCTTCACAAACCAATTTTAGGGATTTTTCTCACAAACCTCCCAACAAACCTGTCAAAAAATGATTGATATAGATATCCATTTTAGTGGTATGATACATATAAAAAATCAACATATTACTCTTTTAAGACACTTTCCTCAAAATGACAAATTTCACTGTTTTAGGGCCCAAATTAGCCAATTTTACAAAGGGACCCCCTCAAGAACCCACCACCAGGCCTCCATGACTGAAAAAATTCTTGTATTAGGTTTCAAAACTAACAATTATAAAGTTTTGAGGACCCCAATTACTCATTCCATCAACAAGTTTCAAAACCCTCTCTAGAACCTAGGAAACAAGGGTTTTTAGGCCTCCTTTCTGAAACTCTACCTTCCACAACTTCCCAATTCAAACCAAATGCATAGAAACCTTTGTATAGTTCCCCCCAAGCTTAAGGAACCATCATCTGCCCTCTGGCAATTCTGCACCCCTCTTTCTTAGGTTTACACCATTATTTTCTATGAGAAAATAGGGTATTTCCCCTTAAACCAACATCATTCATGAGGAAAATTTAAAATTTTTCTTCTCTACTCCTAATAACATCATAAGTACATCCTACATGGTTGCCCCACTGAGTCATAGAGAGAAAAATAGGTGGGATGCTATCTAAGACATTAAATTGCCCTCAAACCCTTGACTGTCCAAGAACTCGATTTCTAGAAATTTATGAATTCCAAGTACAAAGTTCAATTAAAACCTCTTCAAAGGGAGAAAAATGAAAGTAGGAACATTCCTTTATGGAAGAATATCAATTTCGCACCAAGACCTTCATTTGTCTTAAAAATTGCTAACATTGACAACTTTTGCTAAATAGGCAACATTATGCAACTTTGCTGTCCAAGACACCTAAGACCACTCAAACACCTTTATTTCATCCCTAATACAACTTCTAGACTCTTGTCTTTCACTTCCATTTACAATTTGAATAATTTTCCTTCAAAGATTATATGGCAAAATTGACAATTTTCTGAAGCAAGAGTGCATACTTGCACATTTGATCACCAAACTCACAAAATCCCTAAATACATGAAATATTGGTCTATTTAGACCTTATTTTCAATAAAAGCTATGAAAAAGCATCTAAAATCTCTTGAACTCACCCAAATACCTTAAAATAAACTTTCACCAAAGTAGATTTTGAAACATGGTTGTAGGTGCCCCTGCACCACGGGTTTGGAATACTGCTAGGGGAAGCATGCTGAAAGGATGAATTTTGGTGAGATATTTGGAATGTGTATTTGGTTTATTTCAATCAATAACATGCTGATTATAGTGTCTTGGATGTCTAGATAAAGGTTGGTAGTTACCTTCCATGATTTTTTATTATTTTGCCATGTAAGTTGCAACATTGAGTTCTTCAATTAGTGAATCATGAACGAAATGAATGGTTCTGAGTTTCTAATCAGGTTTATGCTATATTACAATCAATTTTATGATGGTTAATCTATTTTTGAGTCTGAAAAAAAGTTGAAGCCAAGTTCTAATGTTTTGTGGAAATATGAAATCAAGTGAAATTGAAAGATTTTGATGAAAAGATGACTGCGTTTTTTGGTTGATCTTCTTCAATTTAAGTTAGGGTCAGAAGTACCCTTGATGATTTGTGGATCCTGGTAGATGCTCTGCATCAGGTTAAAAATGGTAATTGGCAAGTGTATATAATTATGTAATTTAAAATGTGCATTGACAACCTAAGGTTATAATGACAAACAAACAATGATCAACATGGAATATGCAAAATAACAAAAATGAAAGAAATCCATAATAGAATGAAATAAAATGTGTAAAGACTTCACATACCTAAAAATCTAGACTTTCAAATGGAGGAGTTCAACCCAATTATGTAGCCTTAGCTTCTTCTTTCTTCAAACTTCACAACAATTTGTCTTTTTCAAAAGCTTGTTCCCCTCCAAACTTCAATTGTATATCAATTTTTAATGGAATTCAAACTTGAATATGTTTTTCAACATGGAAACTCTGATATTTCATGCAAAGGTGGTAGAAAGATCATGGAAAAGGTGGAGGAATGTGAATAACATGCTTGCACACTTCACAACATCATCAAAAAGATACTTTTTGTCGGAGCATGTGTAGAACCAAGAGAATATACAGAATGTGGGCCTTGACATCACAGGTATATTGAGTTTTTTTACCGTTTTTAGTGGAAGATAAAACACACTTGCATTATAACACAGGCGCGTTATTTCTTGCTAAAACAGTAACATCTCTACTTCTTCAAAACGTGCTCGTGTTATATGAAATATGATTTTTTAAATAGATTTATTTTCTCCCTCTTTGTCTATACCCTCTATTCTAATTGTATATCTCTCCCCTATACCCTTATAGTAGAGGAGATAGAGGTGAGTGTTTGTGTGTGTGTGCAGAGGAGAGATAGACAAAGAGGTAGACAAAGAGGACAAATATATAGTAGAGAGGGAGGTAGGGTTGAGGGTATAATTGTTTTAGAGTTTAAGGGGTCAGGGATAAAGGTAGAGGGTGTATGGTTGAAAGAAAGAAAGTGGGAGAAAGATAGAGTGGGAGAGAAGGAGAAAGAGAGAGTGGGAGAGAAGGAGAAAGAGAGAGTGGGAGAGAGACAGAGAGGGGGAGAGATGGAGGGAGAGGGAGAGGGGGAGAAAGAGAAAGAGGAAGAGAGAGGGGGAGAGGGAGGGATAGGGAGATCGGTAGAAAGAGATAGTGGGAGAGAGGGGGAGAGGGCGAGAAAGAGAGAGAGAGAGGGAGAGGGGGAGGGAGATGGGGAGAATGAGATAGTGGGAGATATGGAGATAGAGAGGGGGAGAGTGGGAGAAAGAGAGAGTGGGAGAAAGTGGGAGAGTGGGAGAGTGGGAGAGAGGGAGAATGGGAGAGAGATAAAGGGTAGAGGGTTAAGAGTTTAAGGGTAGACACTCTTAATCCCTCAACCCTCAACCCTTAAACCCTAATCCCTCAATGCTCAACCCTTAAAACCTAATCCCCCAAACCTTAAACCCTTAAAACCACTTAGTAAACTCTCTACCCTAATCCCCCAACCCTCTTGACCCTTAATCCCTCAATTATTAAACCCCTAAACAATCAACCCTAAACCCTCAACCCTTAAACTCTCAATTCTTAATCCCTCAACCCTCAACCCTCAACCCTCAACCCTTAAACCCTAATCCCTCAACCCCTATACCCTCTTAATCCCTCAACCCTCAACCCTTAAACCGTAATCCCTCAACTCCTACACCCTCTTAATCCCTCAACCCTCAACCCTTAAACCCTAATCCCTCAACCCCTATACCCTCTTAATCCCTCAACCCTTAAACCCTAATCCATCAACCCCTATACCCTCTTAATACCTCAACCCTTAAACCCTAATCCCTCAACCCCTATACGCTCTTAATTCCTCAACCCTCAACCCTCAACCCTTAAACCCTAATCCCTCAACCCCTATACCCTCTTACTCCCTCAACCCTCAACCCTTAAACTATAATACCTCAACCCCTATACCCTCTTAATCCCTCAACCCTCAACCCTTAAACCATAATCCCTCAACCCCTACACCCTCTTAATCCCTCAACCCTCAACCCTTAAACCCTAATCCCTCAACCCCTATACCCTCTTAATCCCTCAACCCTCAACCCTTAAACTATAATCCCTCAACCCCTATACCCTCTTAATCCCTCAACCCTCAACCCTTAAAACCTAATCCCTCAACCCCTATACCCTCTTAATCCCTCAACCCTTAAACCCTCAACCCTTAAACCCTAATTCCTCGATCCCTATACCTTCTTAATCCCTCAAATCTCAACCCTTAAACTATAATCCCTCAGCCCCGATACCCTCTTAATCCCTTAACCTTCAACCCTTAAACCCTAATCCCTCAACCCTTATACCATCTTAATCCATCAACCCTTAAACCCTATTCCCTCAACTCCTATACCCTCTACCCTATAACCTCTTAATCCCTCAACCCTCAACCCTAAACCCTTAAACCCTCTACCCTCTACCCTCTACCTTAATCCCCCAACCCTTAAACCCTTAAACCCACTTAGTAAACTCTCTACCCTAATCCCTCAACCCTCTTGACCCTTAATCCCTCAATTCTTAAACCCCTAAACACTCAACTCTAAACCCTCAACCCTCAACCCTAAACCCTCAACCCTCAACCCTTAAACCCTAAACTCTTAAACCCTCTACCCTCTACCCTCTACCCTCTACCCTCTACCCTCTACCCTCTACCCTAAACCCTAGTCCCTAATCCCTTACACCCTTAAATCCAAGAAAACCCTAATCCCTAAACCCTCAACCCTTAATCCCTCAACCTCTATACCCTCTACCCTATGCATTGGACCCTCAGCCCTCAACCCTCAACCCTCAACCCTCAACCCTCCACCCTCAACCTTAAACCCTCAATCCTCAACCCTCAACCCTCAATCCTTAAACCCTAAACCCTTAAACCCTCTACCCTCTACCCTATACATTAACCCTCAACCCTCAATTCTTGACCCTCAACCCTAAATCCATCAACCCTCAATCCTTAAAACCTAAACCCTCAACCCCTATACCCTCTACCCTTTACATTGGACCCTGAACCTAATCCTTCAACCATATACCCTCAAACCTAAACCCTAAACCCTTTACCCTCAACCAAGTAAACCCTTCAACCCTAAACCCTTAAACCTTCTACCCTATACCCTCAACCCAATACCCTCTACCATCAACCCTATTCCCTCAACCCTTAAACCCTAATAACCTAGAAACCATCAACCCTATAGGTCCTCCACTCTAATCCATCAACCCTATACCCTCAACCCCTATCACTTTCTTTCTATCTATACATCTAACCTCTCCCTCCCTCCCTCCCTCCCTTTATCCATCTCTCTCTATGTCCCTCTCACTCTCTCCCACTCTCTCCCACTCCCTCTCTCTCCCTCTCTCTCATGTCTCTCCCTCCTACCCCCCCTCTCTCTCAGGTCTCTCCCTCTGGAAACCTACCTAGGTAACTCTCTCTTTGTCTCTCTCCCCTCTCTCTATCTATCCCTCCCACCCTACCTAGATAAGTCCCTCTCACTCCACCCCCCTCTTTCTCTACTTCTATCAGGTCACTCCCTCCCACTCCCTCTCCCTCTCTCATATCTCTCACTCACACTCCCTCTCTCTCCCACTCCCTCTCTCTCACACTCCCTCTCACTACCTATCTCTCAAGTCTCTCCCTCTCACCCCCTCACACTCTCAAGTCTCTCCCTTTGGCACCCTACCTACATAACTCTCTCTTTCTCTTTGTCTCTCTCTCTTTCTCTCTCTCTCCCTCTCTCTCAATTCTATCTCTCCATCTCTCTCTCTCTCTCTCCCTCCCTCTGTCCCTCCCACCCTACCTAGCTAAGTTCCTCTCACTCCAACCCCTTCTCTCCCACTCCCTCTCTCTTAAACTCTCACTTCCACCCCCTCTCCCTCTCTCTAGACTCTCTCTCTCTCTAAATTCTCCCTCCCTCTAAAGACATACGTAAATACATAAATACTTACATACATACAAGAATAATACATATGTACATACAATCCTACATCCATACATGCATACATACATACATGTGTAGATACAATCTTACATACATATAGGCATACATACAATATACATGCATTGATACATACAAGAATACATACATACATACAAGCATGCATACATGCATACATACATGACATACATACATGACATACATACATGACATACAAGCATACATGTACATAGAAACATACAAATATATCAACATACATTCAATAGACTGACATTTAACATAAAGGAGGACATAATGCGAGCGCATTATAATGTGCTCGCGTTATGTCTTAGTTGACATGTTTCCCGTAGAAGCAAAAAACCATGTCAAAATTGAGATATAATGAGAGCACGTTATAGCGCACTCGCATTATATCTTGATTTGGGAATCTTTGAGCCTTAGGATTGGTATTTTCCTTGGAATACCAACCCAAAGGCTTGGAGGGCATTCCCAACGACCAGAGACATTTTTTTACAAAATCTACCATATTTCACATAATCGAGTTCGTGCTCACCGTTAGTATTGCATGTGGTTCAATATCGAAAAAATCGAACACATGGGTAATGTTGGGTTCTCTCTTAGCTACCCAACAATGTAATTTTTTTACTTTTTGACAATGTTAAGCCTTTCATCCATAATTTCTTTTTTTTGTATGTCTCTTTTTTGCCAAAAAGCAGTGTTTGTTTTTTTTTTTCATTATATATTGACCGTTCATCAAATTTTCAAATAAATTACATTTTTAGAAACTACAGTCCATTCTACAAATTTATAAAAAAAATAAAAAATTAAAATCAATTAGTTTCCAAAATTTGTAGGGGTAGCACAACCAAAATTCTATTTTTCAGAAAGTGTCCAATTCGAAAATTAGTAAAAAATAAAATATTCATTAAAAAATTATCAGAAAAATTGTGCATCAACTACATACTATTAGCTAACTTCTGATCATTGTGATTTTAAAAATACTAAAAAAAAATTCACCGCACAAGGGTCGTACAAGAGTTGTTATGTTATGTTTTTCTAACAAAAACATCACCAATTTGTGTACGTCCCTCTTTTGAACCCCTTAATTTCAACCATTTTAAAAATAAATTAGTAGTTTAGAAAGTAGACTCAGAGCACTTTGATCCTTGTTTTTGTTCCATCTCAAAATTTTGAGTTTAACTATCCTCAATTTCACATCCAAGGTCAGTATTTCTCGATTTCAGAAAAAAAAAGTGGCCACTTAAGTCCCCTTTTTGGGAACCATCTTGGTGCACTTACCCAACTGCCCAATCTCAATGTAAATGCACATAAAAGATCATTTTTTTACATAATTGAAGATTGTAAACGAGTTTGAAGCATCCAGGAGATCAAGAAGAGCATTCCTAAGTTCAACGTGGTCAAAAATAAAATTAGGGTTTCCTACAAGCGAAAAAGCCATAAGTAAAATTGTAAACAAACACCATATTCTGTGCTTTATCTAAACTATCTTGAATTAGGGTAAATATTCACTATGTCTTTCAGTTGAATTGGTCTACGTGATTTATATTTTCTTTATAGTGGTTTGAAATTGCGTATAAGTTGAGAATTTTTGTCAAACCCATTAAAATTATAGCTTCGAGCCATGCCCTTGGTTTTGAATAGAAAAGCTACATTTTGAACCTCTCTATGTCAAAACCCTATATTAGTTTGAGACACACCCTAGGTTTTGAATTGAAAAGTTAGGTTTTAAACCTCTCAGTATTGAAACCCTAAATTAGTCTGAACTTATCTTGCTACCAATGGCACCTAAATCACAAGTTTTTGGTCTTGCAACCACATCCAAACTTCTCTCCTAAGACATTGTTGACCAATTGAAACCCTCCACTAACAAAAAGGTTGAGGGAAGAGCTTTGTTTTATGGCACTAGAATTAAAGAAAAGTTAATGGAAAAGAAATGTTTTATTAAGGATATCAATTTACCCTTCACTAGATGACAATTGTTCCAACATTGGTTTGGAAACAAAAATCTTGGGGTTCCTGTTTGCAATCCTTGGAGATTAGACATGGGAAAGCTGGTAGTCCCTAATGTATACATGGATATAGATTTATTGAAGGATGTTGTTGCAAGGTATGACCCAGTTTCTCGAGTGGTCAAAACATATGATGGTAAAGAGATGTTAAAGATAACCAGAGAAGAAATTGCAGATATCTTTCAACTACATGAGTGGAACAAGGATATGATTCCTATTGATATGAATGTCTTCATAAAGGAATATGAGAATACCAGGGTGCTTCTCAGATAACAATGTTACCTATGCACACCACCAGTACTGGGGTTGGGAAGAATAGGAAAAAAATAAAGATTGGTAAAGATGAGTTAGAACCCTTCCCCATAAAGTATTTTGCTAACTATTTCAAGAAAACTGTGTATTCACTATGCCAAATTATTGGTTTCACTCCACCTGACACCTTGCCAAGAGAATATAGTTATATGGAAGCCCATTTACAACATCCAACCTTCAATGTATTCTATGACTATGCCACGTATTTGGCAGAATGCATCCACAAGGGTTTGGTTGATTTGAAAAATGGAAATGACTAGGTAGAGTTCTCATGGTATTCTCTCTTGATGCATATGTTCTTATATAAAAGAGAGAATAATTTTGGCAAGGACATGACATTGAACAAAAGGGAAGATGGTATTGATCTACCTATCCAATGTTGGACCCAAATTCTTAACAAAGATGATCAGAAGTTTGATTATGTGGTGTTCCATAATACCTTTGCATCAAAACTAAGGAGGTTCCTGGTTCATGACCCACCAAGGATCCCCAAGGAGATCCATGATTTCTTGAGGCCAATAGAAAGGAGAAATGATACGAACTTGAGCCACAATTGGGGGGATGCAATCCCATATATTAACACAACAATCTTCAGATTCTATGGCACAAATGTGAATCCATTTGTACTACCAAGGGATGTGTCACTGAGGATTGGATTTTTGGAAATCATGAGACAATTGGGAAGAGCTCAAATGGTACACCTACCTGAGACACTGAGGAAGGGCTCATTCTTTCCTGAATGGAAAACGTTTGTAGATTTTGTAATGGAAAAGGGAGGGTGGAAAGACTTGTTGCAGCTTCTTGCACCTTACATCTTGAACACAATTCACTCAAGGAACCATGACCCTGAGGGCTTTATTGTTGCATTGAAGGCAAACAATAGGAGTGGCATTTTTGTGCATAATTTTTATTATCCTGAGGATGAATTTTTTTAACTTCCAAGAACAAGAGGAGAGGAAAGTGAAGGATCTTGCTTTCAATAATATGGAGGAGAAAGTTAAAAGGTTTGATCCCAATTATGACCCAATTCCTAATATCAAGGGTGAATTCAATAGAATTATGTATGTTATAGACAATTTTGAGAGCATAGTGGGTGTCTTGAGGGAGGAGCGTGTAGTAATAGACAAATGGAAATCAGCATCATTTGATGAATAACCTACCATAGTGTTGGAGGAAAGACCTTCCTACCAACCACCACAAAAAATAAGAATATACTCCAAGAAGAAGAAGACAATAAGGAAGCAACACACATTGTCAACCTCTACTACATTAGAGGGTTCAAGGGAAAGTTCTCATGTGAGGTTAATACCATCACCTCCAAAAGGGACCCAACCTATTGTGATTAATGTAGATTCACCCCCAAGAAGTCATGTTCCATCAGAGCAGCCACCACTTAAAAAGAAAAAGACTGAGGTAAGAGGGGCAGTTGATTACCCCGATACAGAGGATGATGATATTCTTATTAATCCTGAAGAAATGTAGCAAGGAATGAATTCTCCCATAAGGGATGCCACCTCAAGTTTAAGGGGAAGTGGCCTTATACTTGGAAAGGTTGATCTTAGTGTTTTAAATAATGTAAATGATCTGAGACATGAATCACGCAAAGCATTCATGGAGGATGATTCTTTTATTGAAATAAAGGCATTTAGGGATTTTGTGTGGAGGGCCAAGGCCTTTGAATATGCAAAAAATGTTGCTAGAGAGAGGAGCTCACATTTGAAATTACGTGAGAGTTTTATTCAGGCAGATGTAAGGAAGGTAATGAGAAAGAAGTTTCAGAATATGACAGCTAAAGAGGGCAGAGCCCTTGTACAGAAAAGTAGTGTTCTATTATTGCTCGAATGGGATATTGCTCATGCAGTTGTACTAGACACCATAAGGAGGTCTGAAAGACCCTTATTTCAAACTAAGGAAGAGGCAAAATTAGCACTTCAAGGATCAAAATTTAGTGAAGAGTTGGATGCCCTAGCTATTTGGTCATTATCTTTGGGATCTAGGAAGCCATTAGTTGCAAAACCAAGTGATTTTAGTGGGAAATTAGTCATAAGGAGATTTGCATATACTCCAGCATTAGAAGTAGCTTTCATGACAATAAATTCTGCTAAGTTCACTAAAGAAACAATGAAGATCCTCACTATTGACAAAGATATGTATAGGGGTAACTACAATGAACTTGTTGATGAATATAATAAAAGTCAGCAAAGGGTTGTTGAACTAGAAACTAATCTAGCACTATGGAAGCAACAAGTGGAAACATTGAGGAATCGAGGCCCAACTAGCTCAAGTCATGTTGCACTCACCTCTCCAATGGAAAATCCTCAGTCTCCTCTTCCAACAGAACAATCTTTGGCAATAGTGTCATATAACCTGGGTCAAGAGCCACTTGTAGTTGAGGAGCCAAGCACATCAGGTGCAACTCCATCAAACGATCCCACCAAGGAACAATTATTGCTGCAAATTGAAGAATACAAAAATTTCTTAAACAGGTTCAAAACACCATGCATGAGAAAAATTCAAAGATTTTTCATACTATTTTGAAGCATCTAAATAAAAATATTCAAGGTAAATTAAATAGTATTCATTTAAATTATTCTTTAATGCTGCAAGCAATAAGGTTATCTCAAAGGGATAAGGAATTGGCTACCCCAATCTTAGATAAATGGATTCCTAGGGCTAATAACTTGAAACTCATGGTGATTGGAGCTAAGCAGCAGGAATATAGATATCCAAAGGTGGTCCCAACTTATAAATTTGTTAGTGAGATTAAAGAACATAAGTTTCAAGGGTTTTCTACTCCATTAGAGTAGAAGATAAGATAATTGAAGGCTAAATTTGATGAGGTAGATTTGACCTTGTTACCTAATATCCAACATACGTATGATGAGGTGAAACCTCTACAAACATGGAAGGACCAGGTAGAGACCACTATTATTTCTCAAACATCTCTAATTTGTGAGAATGTTGACATTGATATGTTGAAGAATACTCTTGAGAGTCTGTCACTCATCATCAACTTCCTTGAAGACTTTGATAAATTAGGAAATTTTTTGATGGAAAAGTATGCTCCATATAGGAAGAAGAGGGATGAAATCATTAGATTCAATTGGCCATCTAATGAGGAATATGAGCAATGGAAAAGGATATTTATTGGTGTATTGGATTTGTGAACATAGGGATGAAGGACACATATATATGGTCAAGTATAGTGCAGGTCTGGCCTTAGAGATTGTAATGCATGAAAGATATGTGTCTCCTAATCAACAACACCACAGGTAAATGCTAAGCATCGATGACTTGGATGCTGACTTGTTTTTGGTCCACTTTTGTCCTCTTCTATATATTTTTGTCACTTTTCTCAAAGGAATAAATATGTTGCAATGGTTAGAAGACTATTCTTTTCAACAAAGTGCCTTTTGGAAGGCGGTCTTATTTTCTTTAGCAAATGGAAATAATTTGTCTCATATATGTTCCCTGCATTTGAAAGTGAAAATATAACTGTAAATGGAATCTATGTTATAGAGGTCAAATTAAAATGTGACATGTGTAATTTTCGGCCTGAAGCTTGTTTTGCTCCCTTATTCTTATAAAAGGGAATTTAGGGCCATTAGTACAAGTCTCTTGTTGAATTCTAGATCCGAGTTATGCAAATTGAGAACACAGAGAGAATACATTTGAAGTCTGTATCTTAAGTTTTGAGTCGAGCAAGTAAATTTTGTCAATTGTATGGTTTCCAAGCAAGTCTGAACGATAATGATAATCTTTTGAGTCTATTGTCTCTCCAACTTTGATATTGTATTTGAATTATTAATGAAAATTTGATCAAAGATCATTTCATTAATCTTCATGGTCATTTTTCTTTGATGTGTGTTAAAATTTTGAATTTGGTTTAATGAATCAGTTAAAATGCTTTGATTAAATCATGATTTCATATACATGTCTAGTGGATCTAATAAGTAGTCATAGAGTTTGAGTATTGATTTGTGAATTGTAAGGCAGTCTCATGAAGATCGTGGTTGTTTGGAATCAAAATCACCTTATAGTTTAATTTGTTGTGTTTTGACTCCTTTCCTTGAGATATGACACTGATCAAAGGTGTTAGATGTATTTACCATGGTTCTAGTTTTGCAATTTGAGAATAATATTCATAAAAAGATTGAATTACCTTAGTTAAGGTTGGTATTGTGTGAATTCTCAACTTTAGGTGTTAAATCTTTCAAAGGAATTTCTAGTTTCTTTAAAGGTTGCATCTATTTAGCATTAGAATGAGAATGTATCTGTTTATTGTGCAATGTGTGGTATAATTGTGTAGCACGATTATAAGATACACATTGTGGGATCACCATCCCAAGTTTTGTAGAGCCCAAAGTGCAGGAGGGAAGCATCTTAGCTTCCTCTCATTCGTTGGCCAATCATCCCCTGAGTATTCAAGAATTGAATCTGAAAAATTCATAGATGCTTGGTGGGATTTGCTTGGTTCTTTAAAAACAAACAACAATCAACATATACAACAATGAACATCAACAATTGTTTAATGTGTATCTAGTAGTTGAAACTACTAGCCGAATTTTTCTTCAAATGATAAAATAAATAATACAGATAATTAAACATCAACACATTACTGAAGTCTGAATTTGAGCTTTTTTTATTGATTTTCACATGAATAAATACATAGAGGCATTGGCAATGCAAAATCTTGCTCAAAGACAACTTTGCACAGAGTTGAGTTGGAACTTGGAAACTCATATTATCAAAAATCAAATCACTGTATCACCTTTTCTAGCAACTTCCACTGTTTAGGTGGTGGAATTGTCATTTGTTCTAACTGATGTTGTTTGACTTGAAGATTTTTTAACATTTCATGATTGAAATTAGAACTTGTCTTGAATTCTTCAATCAATTTTGCATTCAAGGTTATCAATGGTTTGATGGAATCCAAATAGTTCACCATATTTGGGTTTTTGAGGAAACTGGTCCAAATCAATCTTCCTTGCACCCTCCATCTTCTTTCTGAAATCCTTTCTTCTAATGAATCACTCATTTGTATCAAAAGCCTCTGGAAAACCAAGCTCTATGAAGTTCCTTACCTTTTCATCCACCTTCTTCATCTTTTATGTAGCCAAATGCAAATATTCCTTTGCTTCATGCATTCTCAAACACTTTTCAATGATAGATGACAACATCATTGAGGTAGCAAGCCGATTAATAATCCATTTTGATTTCAAATCATTGTCACTAGCTTTGTAGACTATTTGTTGAACTTGATTTGCAGATTTCTCTAATGCCAACACATTTTTGTTGTCCACTAAATATTTGTTGAGCTTCTTATAATGTAGTCTAATATCATCAATCAATTGAAACATATCACACAAATGATCAATCCTCTACATTATATCATCCCAAATCTTTTGTTTCATATGCCTCATTGTTTCCCTACAAAATGCAGATAACTTATTTTGAGAAGAGTTAATTTCATTTTTTGCTTCCATCAGCTCTGCCTCCAATCTTTCATTTATTTTTCTCTTTCTCCAATTTTTGTTCCCACTATGCATTTCCATTCGCAATGCTTAGTCTTAATTTTTCTGAAGTGGATTTTTTCTCATCATATTTCTTGTTGCTCTCATCTAGCCTTTCCTTCAGTTCATTCACTTCTCTCTCATTTTGTTTATCCTCTTTGCTTGTTGATGTAGAGGCAGATTTTTTAATTCTTTTTTCTAATTCATGGCTCTTGTTATCTATTGCTTTCCTCTTTTCTTTCTCATTTGCTAGGTCTACCTGTAACTTTTCTATTTGAGTCTACAACCTTTTTTCTCTCTATCTTGTTTTAGCAATGATGTGTACACCAATTCATTTTTCTTCTTTGATACATTAATTTTTTCAATATTTTTGAGTCTAGAAATATCCAATTTTAAATTGGTCACCTAGTATTCAAATCGATCCATTTGATTTACTGGTTTGTTTTGAACTGTAAGAACAACAATTGTGTACTCCATGATTTATTTATTTGTTTCAAATGTGGGTAATACCATGGTTGTTGCAGGCTCTGAATTTACAATAGATGCACTCTCCATGAGTTGCTTCTTTTCTTTTTTATACGAGTTTGATTTATTTTTAAACTCTTCAATGATATCAAAACCTGGGGACACAAGAACAATGGAATTCTTGAATGACAAAGGAATAAGAGTACTTGCAGTTGCTAATGATGTCGTATCCATACTAACTGGTAGTGGGGGAGTGTCGAGAAATAACTCCTTTGTGGTGGATCCACTGGTAGTATGACTTGGACCTGTCAAAATCCTTTGCCTCTTCTATATGTCTTGATCACCTAGTATTGTTGTCCTGTGTGTAATTTGTTGTTGTAGCACATGTTGACCACTACTAGTACTACTACCAATACCATCGTCACCAGTGGTAGTGCCAGTTGCACTAAGCTCTCCACCATGGGCATGTCCGAGTTGTGATTGTAACTGACCATGAGGATGAGGATTTGAAGCTCTAACAAATTGAATTGTTTTAGCTCTACTTGTATGCCCTTGGTCTACTTTATCAGCTCCAAGGCCAGATTTATCAATTGGTTTTCTATGCTATACATCTATTTTTGTAGGAATTCCTTGTCCTTGGGACCCCAAACCACCACCTTCATAACCCATTTTTTCAGCTATGGATGCTCCTAAAGTATATGATTCTTTTGTGGCCTCACTTAAACCAACTTTGACATGGATTTGTTCGACTTCTTCCCTATCATCATTAGATTCATCATTAGCTTCTTTATCTTCCTATTCATCAGGATGCTCTATATTTCATAATTTTCTAAACTCACAATCTTCTTCGTTATCTCCATACTCTACAAGAGCTCTTGGATCACCTAGCTCCTTCCTCATAAACCAAAAGGAAATAATTTTTTATCATGACCAATTTTTATCTATAACTTCATTATTTAGAGAATCTAGTATTTTTACTCTTCTAGATGGTTTGTTACTTTTTTCATAAAAAAATGTTGTACCTCCTAATTTTATTTTGATGCAATGCCATAATTTTTGCTAATAATTGATCAAAATAAATACCATTCTCAACAACACTTTTCTCCATTTATATTTTGACCTCATCCCAAGAATCCTTGTTTCTCAAGTTTTCAAGCAAGGGTTTAATTTGATGTTTAATTCTACTTGCAACATTCTTATTGGCCATAATCATTTCTTTAATGGTGTCACATGGATCATACTGCCAGTGACATACAACATCAAAATTAAAAAAATTCAAAAGATCATGTGCCACCTTAAATTTTTTTCTCTCAAATGTGATCCCTCCACATGAAAAAGGTAAAGAAGGAAATAAGGACTTCTTCCCCTGATTGAGAAAGTTTAGTTCATCAATACTCTTCATCTGCCTTACATATTCCAGTGCAAAAAACCTTTATGTCACATGTATTGGAAGTTTGTATGGCTCTACTCACGATCCATAAAATCTTAGCACAATATATTCTTCCATTAAGTACCAATCAGCTAATTGTATTTCCTTTCCTAGTTGAATGCAATTTATACATGACATAGACAATCTAGGCATTGGAGTATTTGTAATTTCTTGATGCAATGGAGCCAAAAAGTAGTCTACAAAATGACAGTAGTTCCTTCGAGAATCATGCATCCTAATCTCAGTGGTCCAATCATATACCGGAGCCATTTTATTTTCCTGAGCATTACTAGAGGGATGAATCTGAAGATTGTTGGTTTGAAACATTCCTCTAAATTTGAGTAGAAAAAAATAGCACAAGTAGGTTGTGAACCTAAATGTCTTGGTGGGAAATCTTTTAATCATTAAAAATTATTTATGCATGGATTCTACAATGTGCTCAGTATAGTTATATTTGACATGTGGTCCATAATGGATATTATATACCATTTCAAGGAGGCTTGCACCCACTTCCAAATTGCTATCTACTCCGAGGAAAAATGCTAGCATGGAAATAGTATCCTAAACCCATGGTCTAAAAATATCAAAATCATAAGGAAGCTTATGATCACCTTTCAATTCGTTTCTAAATTCTTTGGTGTCCTGAACTATTTTATTTATGAAAGCATTTTTCTCCCTTTCTTCCATTGCTTCATAATCACCAACAAGATTTTCTAGGTCAATGTGGACGTTTCCAAATTCTTCGATTGTAAACCCCAACACTTTTTCCAAGTTCTTCTACATTAATGGATAAAAATTCTTCTTTGTTACCTTTATTAACAATTTCTCTTTTGTTATCATCATAATTTTGGGCACATACCATGATAAATTTTGGGCAAAGGAAAACCTCATGTAACATCATGTGTCCTAATCCAGTTACCCACACTGCATTGATACTATTAACTTGCATTTTATTTGTAGCCTTATCTTGAGATGAAAATCTAAGTTTTGAGATATGCCTACCATAGATTTCAAGATCATAAATATCATGGTATTCATTAGTGAAACTTGAGGTTTTAAGCAATTTTGCATAATATATTTTTTTATCCGACATTTCTCTAGTGGTATTGGTGGTAGACATGCTTATACAATGTGAAATTGTGAACTCCCTATTATTCCTCAATTTTTCTTAATTCTTGAGTCTCTCAACCCTAAACCCAAACTTCAAAGTTTGAAAAAATAAGATTTTAAGAAACGTCAAACAATGAAATGTAATCGTAGGAATTCTTTCACTTACCTGAATTTTGACTCTTGAAAAGATTAATGCTGACAGTCATGGAAATTGGAATGAATTTGTTGGAAGTGGAATTGTGGAACCTAGAAGAGGGTAGTGCACTGCAATGAGCAATCTAAAGACTGAAATCTCCCCATGTGTTGATCCTCTCACTTAAAAAATAAAATCACTTAGCAATAGAAAGTTTTTTTTTTTAACATTAAAGTGAATGAAACATCAACGTGTTGCTTCCAAACTACATAATTAGTATATGGCTAACAAAATTTAGAAATGCACAATTAGTACATGGTTGACAACATTTAAAACAAGCCATTTAGTCCTGCATTGATAGCAATTTCTAAATCGTTGATCTTTGTAAATCTAATAGTTATAGGGTTATTCTGAAGGTTTAAGTTCATAAGCCTAGCACTTTGTGTGTTTCATTCCGAAATGAAACTAAAAACATACATCAAATGTTAATCGAACGGTTGAAACTTAATTTATGATATAAACAATAAACATGTGTTTTAAAGTTGTTTTAAAATTTAGTGTGCCAGGATTGACATCAAGGCCAAGGGGATGGAAATTTAACATTCAAAAGGACTTAATAAAATGAATAATGATACTTAGAACCAGGGGAGAAGGTCAAAAACAAATAAGAAATCAATAAAATTTTGGTAAACCCTAACAAGAGTGACAACTTTTATTGTTTATAATGTTTTTTATCAATTTGATGGCAACTTTATTTTTTCAATTGTATTACTTTATGTTTTACTTTTAAATATGCATCCAGTTATTTCATAGATAGATAATACTTAATTTCTTAAAGGAAAAAAAACTGATTTGAATAGATTCATAGACACTGAACTCAAAAATTAATTCTTTATTGTAAATCAATAATGAAGAATAACACAACCATTTATTTTCTTACAATTGAATTACAATGTCACATTATTACATATCATTTTAAAGATGAGTAGAGCATGCAAGCTCCAAGCTCTTCTTTTGTATAAATAACATATGTTACTTTGCATAATACAAATACAAATGTAAGCACCAAGCTTTTGCTGGACCGCTCGTGACAACGCAGTTTCACTCTGGAAATAAATGCATGGTGATGCGACTTGTCGGTTCAACCATGGGATCTGAAAATAAATGCATGGAACTTTCTTGGTTGGCCATGGGCACTAAAAATAAATGCATGAAACTTTCCTTGGGAAGCATGCACTCTCAAATATAAATGTGGCTCTGGAAATACAAGTGCATGGGGCTTGCCTGGTGAACAATGCTAGGGAAATGAGAGCTTTGAAGATACAAAATGTATCTACTCTGATTAAAAACTAGAGTCATAGAACTTTGATGCACTGGGATAGCACTTATCTCCAGCAGAGCTACTCATCTTGGTTCAAAAATTTCCTCAGAAGTTAGGTAAACCGGATCAACTTCTTTCCAATTCCACCCATTCTGAATTTGAAGGAAATTGGTCTCTTACTTTGTAACTACATAACTGGATGCGGGATAATTTAGAGTATCCCCAATAATACCACATCATCTTCTTCCTGAATCCTTATTAACCCTACAAAATGAAAACCCTTATGACAATTCAAAACATTGCACTCAATAGTAAAGCCTTTAGACTTCAACGAATGATTTCAGTTGTGTTCACTATCCCTATTTATGGGCCAATAGTTCCATTACCAACCTGATCCCTATGTACACCTCACACATGCCACATGTGAGGTTGGGTATAATGATAATCTCAATTCACGCAAACCAAAAAACCAACTTAATCGATTCATGTAACTTAAAGTTAAGCCTTATATTTACAATTTAAAACCTAAAATGTTTAATTTGATTGATGTTTGGCTACATGCAAACTATACCTCAAGTTGACAAGTGACAAGCTGTCAAAATCACTAGTTCCACTCAAATGATATGAAATCATTGCAAATCTTGTTTCACTAGATCACTGGATTAATGACATCATCATCTATGATTCTACAGTACGTTGTGCAGTTTTCAATATAAACCTATCCAATCAATCACATTTGCTTCAGATGTTTATATGGCGTTAATCCAATCAAAAAGATTGAGAATTTCAATTAAATGATATGCAGTACTTCGAGGCATTGAAAAGAGATAATTAAATGGCTTGTTTTACCTTAATCATTATCAATATCCACTAATAAGTCACAATAAATTTCACTCACTTATGATCAAAACTATATGTTGATAATTACTATTAGTTTTAAAAGCTACATTTTTATATGGAACAAAGAAAAAAGGATTTCCAAGAATGGAGCCACGAAAAGTATTTTAATTTAAGTAGCTAAAGATTGAAGTACATAGTACATAGCCACTGCCAGCCTAGCCAAAAAGCCACTAACCGTGACAAAAAACCAGTCATAAAATACATATTACAAGAATTGTTACATTGTATGTGTACAATAAAATATAGACACATGAAACATGACACGTCACACAATTCATTACTAAATATTTTATAACATTAGTTGAGACCATCAACCAAGTTTTTGAGTAGAAGGTGAATCGAATTTAACAAAGTAACAATAGAGAAGAAAAGAGAATCACCCAAAACCTTCCTCCAAAACTCCAAACTCTTTAATGATTCATTTTTCGTATCACATAGCAGACCCCATCTCATATTAACCAAGGCAAGATCCTCTGTTATAGAAGCATGCAATTCCACTTTCTGGAAGATTCCACCAACAGGCGCTAACCCACTTTCAAAATTGTAATTCTCCAATGCCAACTTTAATGAAGAAATAGAGTAAATGAAAGGATGCAAATAACATATTGCCAACATCTTCACCAATTTTTTATCGAGCAAAATATCCATGCAGTTGGAAAAGAAAGCCGAAGCTACCTTAGACTATAGAGCACGAGGGTTGTTTTGAATCCATTCCCTACCCATAATTATAATTATAGCATCCTCAACCGACACATAAGGAATTGTAAAAACCATACCTAGCTTTTGTCTATTATATGCATCATCACTTCTTTTCTCCCAAAAACATTTGGGTAGCATGACACTTTATGAAGACTCCATATCATAGTTAAATTGAGAATAGAGAAGAAAGAAATCAAAGCCAAATATATTATAAATGCTATGAAGAACATCAAGTTGGTGAAGTATATATAGAAGTTAGAATGAAGACAATGGCATAAAACACTCAAAACTTTAACATTTGATTCACCAGTACCAATTGATAAGTTGATGCGACAATATTATTTCAAAAAAAAATGAGTCATGACTTTAAATCATTTAAAAAATATTAATATGTCAACCATTGATTTTTGGAAATCTAACGGTTCTAGTGTTATTCTAGAGGTTTGAATTCACAAGTCTAGAGCTTCAGACATTTCCTTCTGGAATGCAACTACAGTTGCCCATTGAAAACTCATCGAATGATCGTGGTTATATTGATGTATGCTGACATTTGTCTATAGACATATGGAATATCCTTCACACATATTTCCTTCATTACTTTGGTTTGAGGATTCATTTATTTTATAAGGTTGATAATTCAGCCTTGTTTGGCCTTTACATCCTTTGTGTAAAATGTTCTTAAGTTTTTAAGCCCTGGTCCTACGTTCTTCCTAGGTGGTCCCTCTTTTTAAAAAAACTTTATGCACATGCATATTTTGTTGTTTATTTCGATTACTGCAATGAGCGATATGAAGGAAAAGGAACGGTGGGCTGTGATCTAACCATGTGTCTGCATCTAATGGTTCTAGTGTTATTCTAGAGGTTTCAATTCACAAGTCTAGTGCTTCAAAGATTTACTTTTGGAATGCAACTACAACTATCCATGAAAATTCATTGAACGTTTGTGGGTTATATTAATTTGTATTGACATCTGGCTTCATACATAATTAATATGTTGACACTTGTCCTCATTTCAGACTCTTTATGAAGGAATTTGAAAGTGTGTAAAATTTGTCCCAGAATTTGATATTTTCACCAACCACACTATGATTTTTTATTGGCATATTTGTTTATTTTGCCATTGAATTTTTTTTATTAGTTTGAGATTATGTTTAATTTTCCAATGAAAATATTTTTTTGGTGTGAAAAAAAAAATTAATCGCCAACAATTTTTTGTTTTGTTTTGAAAACATGTTTAATTTGCTAATGGAAATATTTTATTGGTTTGAAAAAATGTTTTAATCGCCAATGAAAATATTTTATTGGTTTTAAAAAAATTGCAACTTGCCAAGATTTTCCACAAACTTCTAGCGATTAGAAAAGATTCGCCAATTAGGATTTTTTTTTCTCAAAAAATGAAAAAAATTGCCAATAAAATTAATATTTTTGTCGGGAAGTAGACAAGATTCGCTAGGATTTTACACCTTCACCGAGGGGGGAGTTTCTTAAAGTTACCCCTGTTCTCCTTTTTTCTTATTTTTCTTCCATGGGGAAAAAGTCTCCTAAAAATTAGGTCTAGTTTATTTAATTGTTTTTGTTCATTGATTTCTATTAACTGGTAGTATATTGATACATTTTTTATTAATTGCATAATCATTATATTAAATACTAGTTTAGTAGTAAATTTTCATTTATATGATATGAATAATTTATTAAATACCATAAATTGTATAATGTAGAGATACAAATATTATTAATTTTGAATTAAAACATAAAAGAAAATAAAAATATTACATATATGAACAAGCTACAACATACTAGAAGTTAAAATATTGATTCAACATCATGATAAAAAAAGGTAATCTGCAATAAAAAAATATAATGAAATTTTGATGAACTGTAAGATGTTCATATATATATAATCAAAAAATTTAAAGCTTAAGAGTTTCCAACTCTTGCAAATATACCATGATAAAGATCCCTAAACAACACATTTAAACTACTTGAACAAAGGAGTGGGCCAAGCTGTCTAAGAACTAGTACATAATAAACATCAACTATGTCATTGTTTGCAAATATTTTTGTGGCCACCATGTGAAGGCTCCTTCTTTCTCTTTCAGACAGACAACTCCATCTATTTTTTCTTCATAAGCAAGGAGTATGTTACTTGTGACCTTTAAAATATTTGCATTTGCATCTCCTGTTCCTTTCAATTTGACTTCATGTAGAATAGATAGTGAGTGAATCCACCCAATTCCCACAACAACATCATCAAACGGATCTAACATCCCAATTTTATTCCCTTCTTGGAGTTTATCAATACATTTCTACAAAAACAAAAAATACACACTATATTGAGATGTAAAACATTCGATAACACATCGATAAAAATTCGATAAATATTTATACGAAACTAGAAAATGATGATAGGAAACCTGAAACCATGCACTTGACATATTAAACAAAAACTAACTTCCCACTATTTGATATAGAATGGATGTTAGATACAAAAGGTGTCAATATGTTAGCAGTCGTGTGCCATGAAGATGTGGATGCTACAAGGACAACAAGTAATCACTTGATTGAGGTAGATTTTAAGTTGGCAACTTCATTGTCTCTATATAAGATGTTCATATAAGAAAATCCCAAAGAAAAATTTCTAATTTCACAAAGAAGAAAAAATAACTACTGACGAATAATAGAAATAGAAACAAAAGTAAGAAGAGAAAATAATTGAAAATTGTAATAGAAACTAGTAGCACCTCATTTTGTTGCTAGTACAATGACTAGTCATTATTCAGATTAAGCTCTGTAAAAAGAGGCATGCTTTGAAAAGCTTAAATTCTATACCAATAAAACAACTGATTCATTTTGCATAGAAGTGCAATACACATGAAAGAATAGAAGTATTGTATAGTATGCCATGTACACAAACAAAATTATCATGCATCTTGATAGAGAAAAAATGAACCATCCTTTTTGTGAGTATGAATGCTCTTATCAGAGAGTTTTTATCTCAAGTGTAATAATTCAGTGAGTGTAGAATCTGCCTACTACCATATATCACGACTAGAGTCACTCAACATATTAAAAAGACCTAACCAATCAAATAGAATTATCAACACAAAACATATTTAAAAAAATAGTTTTGAAATGTAATTTAAGAGAGGCATGCACTAAGTAAAAAGGTATTTGAAGTGAATTCCCTACCATCAAGAAAATCAAGCAAGAATCCTAGCATATCAACATCATGAACACTGTCCAAAACTGTAATTCATCCAACTATGAATTGGCATACATAAGGATTTAGAACATTCATCTGCTCCCTCAAGAATGGTATGAACTCTTCTATGCTGAAAAAAAATTATAGGGTCATTAAACCTATCCCAAAGTAGTTACCAAATATCAACAAAAATGCTCCATGAGAGAGTAAGTGATATCTATGCTGATATTGGAATGAAAGGAAGCCTAATCCTTACAAGTATTCATAATCCTTGTAAGATACAAGGAGCATACTTGAACTGGTCACTTTTTGTAACAATATCTTACATAATAAATTCAAATATAACTTCAACATCAAATACATTATACAAAGAAGCAAAAAAAATTATACTCTCAATGTCATTTCACATAGAAATTAAAATAAGGGCAATTGTTGCTTCAGTAGCTCACTTTAACAAGGAAATCTAAAATATGTGTAACACTTTGCACATTAGCATCTAAGTCAGCTAAGAGTTTGCACAGTGCATCAAAAACTTGGTTAAAGAAGATAATAAATTCTCCCCTTACAACTTGTATGCATCAAATTCAATGCATTTCCTCATCAAACTATTGAAAACATAAGGATACATGAGATAATGCTTTTAATAATATCGAGTATTAGGGTAAGTGCACCAAGATGGTTCCCAAAAAGGGGGGCTTAAGTGGCCACTTTTTTTTTGAAATAAAGAAATACTGACCTTGGATGTGAAATTGAGGATAGTTACACTCAATTTTTTGAGATGAAAAAAAAACAAGGATCGACGTGCTTTGAGTCTACTTTCTAAACTACTAATTTATTTTGAAAATGGTTGAGATTAAGGGGTTCAAAAGAGGGACGTACACAAATTAGTGTTTTTTTCTTCAAAAAAACATAACATAGCAACTCTTGTACGACCCTAGCATGGTGACCTTTTTTGTAGTATTTTTAAAATCACTACAGTTAGAAGTTAGCTAACAATATGTAGTTGATTGGTGCAGGAGCACCTTGTTCTTAGAATGCCTTCAAAACGAAAATTTGAAAAAAATAAATTTTCAATTGTAAAAGCATTGTAAAAAGGTCTTGGGTGGTCATATTTAATGTAATAAATTCCTTGATAGGTCTCTAGGTGGTCAAAATAATGGAAAAAGCAAAAGTTGCAAAAAATGCAAAAGTTGCCAAAATAGGAAAATGAAAAAAGGCAAGAAAGTGGAATATGAAAGGTCATAGGTAGTTTCAATCAATTAATTTAAATTAGGGAGGATGAAAAGCCTTCAAAAAGGCATTTTACTTCATTTTTAAGGGGAGGGGGAAGTTGGAATAAGAAGAAAATCTTTTAGAAACCCCTGTACATGCTTAAAACTTTGCATTTTATGTATTTCAGACTGGTAAAACGTGTTTACAGGTTGTTGTACAAAAATTTACAACATTATTTTTGAGGTTCAGTTATTGGGATTGATGTATCTATGAGTCTACTTCATTTTTCTTTCTGTTTCATTTGATTTAATTTAGTTTTGAGTAAGATATTGCAAGTTTACTGAAATCAGTCCAAACCCAGATCTAGGGTAACTGTATGCAATGAAAGTTGTGTTTCTCCATATTTAACCATTGGATTTTTCTAAAAATTGGGGGAAATGTCAATAATAAGGTCCTATAAATTATCACCATAGAGATTGTATTAATTAATGTATTTGTGAAAGTTATGGGTGACTGTTTGCATGCATATTTGCTTATTTAGGCCTAGTTAGTAGCAAAGAAGTCAGGATAGCAGACTGTGTTCCAAAACAAGTGTACCTTCATGTAATATATATTATACAAGGGCCAAATGGGTACTCTATTTTTTTATTTTTTTGGAGATTCAATGTGGTTTGAAAGTTACACATAATTTAGCCATGATGCTAGGGTTTGAGTCTTTGTGTGCAAGAATTTATAAATCTGATAAAAGATAGCTGTGAGGCACAGTATTTGGTTTGTTTATATCAAAATATTGATATTGAAAGTGTTTTATGGTCTGATGAAAGCTTAGAGACAATATTTAGTGTTTTGGTGTCCTATTGCCTTATGGAAACAAGTTTCAAAAGAGTGTATTTTGGTGAATGTTGATGACCTTTTTCAAAGTTTGTTGTTTAGGGTCTTAGAACCCTGAAGTGAATAGATGCCTTTGCATCATTGATGCACAATTTTTCTGATAATATTTTAATGAATATTTGTTTTTTTACTAATTTTTTAAGTGTACACTTCCTGAAAAGCAAAATTTTGGCCGTGCTCCCCCTACAAAATTTGGAAAGTAATTGATTTTTTAAAAAAAAATTGTAGAATGGAGTCTAGTTTCTAAAAATGTAATTTATTTGAAATTTTGATGAATGGTTAATTTATAATGAAAAAAACACCAAACACCGCTTTTTGGGAAAAAAGATAATACACACAAAATAAATTATGGATGAAAGGCTTAACATTGTCAGAAAGTTAAAAAAATTACATCGTTGGATAGCTAAGAGAAAACCTAACATTACCCATGTGTTCGATTTCTTTTATATTGAACCACATGCAATCCTGGTGGTGAGCACAAACTTGATTATGTGAAAAATTGTAGAATTTGCAAAAACACAGCTCTGGTCGTTGGGAATTCCCTACAAGCCTTTGGGTTGGTATTCCAAGGAAAATACCAATCCTAAGGCTTGGGGATTCTCAAAGCAAGATATAACTCGAGCGCGTTATAACACGCTCGTGTTATATCTCAGTTTTGACATGGTTTTTGGCTTATGTGGGAAACATGTCAACCAAGACATAATGCAAGCGTGTTGTAACACGCTCATGTTATGTCTTCCTTTATGTTAAATGTCACTCTATTGAATGTATGTTCATATATTTGTATGTTTGTATGTACATGTATGCTTGTATGTATGCATGTATGTATGCGTGCTTGTATGTATGTATGTGTATATGTATGTAAGATTGTGTCTACACATGTATGTATGTCTGCTTGTATGGATGTAGGATTGTATGTACATATCTATTATGCTTGTATGTATGTAAGTATGTATGTCTTTAGAGGGAGGGATAATTTTAAGAGAGAGAGAGTTGTCTAGGTAGGGTGGGATGGGGAGAGTGAGAGTGAGAGAGAGAGAGAGATTCTAGAGAGAGGGAGAGGGGGTGGAAGTGAGAGTTTAAGAGAGAGGGAGTGGGAGAGAAGGGGTTGGAGTGAGAGGGACTTAGCTAAGTAGGGTGGGAGGGAGAGAGAGAGAGGGAGATAATTGAGAGAGAGGGAGTGGGAGAGAAGGGGTTGGAGTGAGAGGGACTTAGCTATGTAGGGTGGGAGGAAGAGAGGGAGGGAGAGAGAGAGAGCTAATTGAGAGAGAGGGAGATAGAGAGGGAGAGAGAGAGATATGGTGAGATAGAGAGAGAGAGAGAGTTATGTAGGTAGGGTGCCAAAGGGAGAGACTTGAGAGTGTGAGGGGGGTGAGAGGGAGTGGGAGGGAGAGGGAGTGGGAGAGAGGGAGTGTGAGTGAGATAATTGAGAGAGGGAGAGGGTGTGGGAGAGAGTGACTTGAGAGGGAGAGAAAGAGGGGGGTGGAGTGAGAGAGACTTATCTAGGTAGGGTGGGAGGGATAGAGAGAGAGAGAGAGAGTTACCTAGGTAGGTTTCCAAAGGGAGAGACCTGAGAGAGAGAGAGGAGGTCTGGAGGGAGATACCTGAGAGAGAGGGAGAAAGAGAGTCCGAGAGAGAGAGGGGGTGGAAGTGAGAGTTTAAGAGAGAGGGAGTGGGGGAGAAGGGGTTACTGAGAGGGACTTAGCTAGGTAGGGTGGGAGGATAGAGGGAGGGAGAGAGAGAGAATTGAGAGAGAGGGAGAGAGGGGAGAGAGAGAGAGATAGTGAGAAAGAGAGAGTTATGTAGGTAGGGTGCCAAAGGGAGAGACTTGAGAGTTTGAGGGAGGTGATAGGGAGTGTGAGAGATAGGTAGTGGGAGAGAGAGGGAGTGTGAGTGAGAGACCTGAGAGAGGGAGAGGGTGAGGGAGTGACCTG